>JAYEPQ010000012.1:3235713-3418213 GCA_036321105.1 Dracaena cambodiana | reverse complement strand
CAAACATGTATGATTCTGCATTTTAATAACTTGATATTGATGTTCTAAATTTACATTCATATTATATATTATTTCTTACAATAAGAACCATGACAAAGGCCCAGTAGACAGAAAGCCTACAAAACCCAAGATCAATAGGCAATTAATATATCTGAGGACCAAATAAGCAAAATACGAGCATGATACGTATTAATTCAAGAATTTGAAGTAGCTTTGCAAAGGCCGTAAGTGGGGATGAAACTGGCTAATCTTATGGAGATTTTCAATGACTCCTCAGAATTCCTTTATTAATCGCCATTCATCTAAATCTAAATGTATTTGCATATTCATATGCATGAGACTAAATCCATATATATATATATATATATATATATATATATATATATATATATATATATATATATATATATATATATATATATATATATATATATATATATATATATATATATATAGTAAACAAAAAATTCACCGACAGTAAAGGGAGTTTCTTCACCGTCGCTTATATGGCTCAATAAAATTATTACATGTGGCATCACTCGGGGGGGGGGGGTTAAGAGAGCTATTTTATTTGGATAAACAAAAATCAAAAGTTATAATTCAAAATTATATTGCTTCGTCCCCTCACGAAGAACTACCAAATCATTTGACTATTGACTCATTCCAATATAAAGGATTAGTAAATCAAATAATAAATTATACATGAATCGGATTAAAAATAAATGAGTTGTTAGTCATGAATATTATTCCCATACAGACTTGAACCCAACGGACATAAGAAAGAAAGAAGGAAAGAATGGGTGTTCAAACAATTATGTCTCGTTTTTTCAACGAAAAAGTAAATAGATCTAAGGGCCTTGATCTGTATTATTTTCATTCACATATCATAAATCGCTCTTGTATCATAGAAATAGAATTAGGAAATTAGGAATAGAGACTTTTATTCAAAAAACTATTAGAATAATTATATGAATTGTTATTTGATTTGATATATTATGATTGGTAACGCCAGTGAATTAATAAAAACGGAAAGAGAGGGATTCAAAACATCGGTAAAAAAAAAAAGCCTACATAGCAGTTCCAATGCTACGTCTTGAACCACTCGGCCATCTTTCCTACATAATCTTATTATTGACTAGAAACCGAATGAATAACGAGTTACTCATATTATTTTATTGCAGTACGGGCACAACCGAGATTCTATAGGAATAAAAAATTCCTTTCCTTTCAAATTTCATATTTATCAACAATAATTTCTCTTATCATTTATTCCCTGGTAACCGATTAATTCTCCATTTTTTTCATATATATATATATATATATATATATATATATATATATATATATATATATATATATATATATAAAGCTAGATCCACTTCTCACCAATACTATGACGCTAAACTCCGCTTGCCATCTAATGAGTCCCCAGAGTTATATCTTGATCCATCAACTGTCATAGCACAAGATGGAGACTGACTGATTAGCTTGATTTTAGCACTTCTGAAGCCTACATCTTCTTCTGCTTTAGTTTACTAACTAACATGTATCTCTTTCAGTTTGTTTTTTGAGATCTTGCTTTGTATTAGTCATTTCGTTCTTTTATGGAATGAAAAGAGAGGGGTTAGTCCCATCATTTTATATTTACACAAATTTTTTTTTTCACAATATAAGTCTCAATGACAGTAGCAAATGGATGCAATTTATTACCGACAACATTGCAAATGAAATTAAAAAAAAAAAAAAAAACACGCGCGCACACACACACACACAGATAATTCCCTCATGAAACACACACAAATTTACCCGAAGAGATATTAAATATATAATTAAATTAAGTTAATTAATTAAGCTCCCGGAGTAGCAGCGAGCTAGAGCCAGTAGGACGTAGACGTAGCTAGACGAGATCAGAGCCGGCCGGCCTCTGCAGGACCCCTGCGTGGGTGAGCAGCGCCCAGAGGTGGGTGATGAACTCCCCGCCCCGGGCCAACCACTCCGCGTGCGCCCTGACATTATCCGACGGCGCCAGGTACAACAACATCTCCGCCCACAACTCCGCCAGCACCTTCCATCTCCGACCCTCATCCGCTATGTCCGTCATCAGATTCCTCGCGAGCTTCGCCCCGCTGCACACCACCGTGTCGTCAGACTTGGTGAACTCCTCCTCCAGCCTCCTGAACCTCTCCTCCCTCTTCAATCTCCCCTCCCTCTTCGTGATTCTCCACTTGAACCGTTCCAGCGATTTCTCCTGCTTCGCCTCCTTCACGACCTCGTCGAAGATGCACGACGTGACGAACTTGTGCTCCGGTAGGAGCTCTGGCGCAAAAGCCACCAGATACGCGCAGTACCGCGACAGGTCGGAGGCGACTCTCTCTTCGCTGGTAATTGGGTTGCTCTCTGCTCTGCCGAGAATGCACATCTCCGTGGCGATGTGCCAGATGAGGATCATGTGGGCGTGGGTCATGTTGGGGAGCCTGAACACCCATTCGAACATCTGGTATTGAAGCGGCCCGTCCAGATTCCGCTGCAGCGACGCGTATCCGTTGCTGATGGGCTGCGCCGCCGTCGACAAGCAGACCCTCAGGGCGTCGGCGACGGTTCTCTTCACCTCTTCGGACACCCTAGTCTCCCTGCTGCCCTTTTGCCCGGGACGGGTCCTCTCCAACAACAGGACGCTCTGGATCCAGATCCACGGCAGGGGCGGAGTGTAGCGGCACGAAGTGATGAGCGAGTACTGGCCGAGCTTTCGCTTCCAGGGTTTCAGGAATCTCTGCCGGAAGACGAAGGCCGTGAGCTGCTCGAGCCAGGAGAACCCCTGCAGCTTCGGGTGCCGGATGTAGGTGCAGATGGCCAGCACCTTTGTCCAGTCCGACATCGTGTAGCAGAACAGCTGCCAGATCTCGAGAAAGTAGATCGAGAGCACGACCAGATATGTTACGAACCAATCAAAAATGAGGTGCGTCTCGTTCGGCTGCTGGCTACCACGCCCGTGGCCGATGAATATGAGCACGAACGCGGCCACGCTCGCCAGCAGCATCAGGCACGACTTGAACAGCATGAGCTTCCACTGGTAGAAGATGAGGGGGTACTTGGTGTAGAGCGAATCGTAGAGGAATGCCAGCTCCACCTCGATCACCCTGAACGCTCGCTCATGCGCTTTGTTTCTGCTGCTGTGGTCACCACTGCTGTTGAGGAGGAGGCCGTTGAGCACGAAGTCCCTCGTCTTGGGAAGTATGGACTCGGCGAGCTGGTAGCCCGCGTACCTCCGCCGCAGCATCTTGAACAGGGCGAAGGAGAGGCAGATGTCTCTCAGATTGTCGCTGAGCGGCGCCCTCAGACATTGCCAGACCTGCTCGACAGTGATCGTCCGATCCATTCTGTTGAGCCGCATACGGTAGTGCGGTTTCTCGGTCTCCGTCTCGGCAGACTCCTCGCCGGCCACCAGGTACTTGTAGCCGCTCATGTCCAAGACGTTGTACGGACGATTGGTTGACCCGTCCAGGTGCTCGTATTGCATGTAGTCGGCGACTACCTTGCTGCCCGAGGCCACGCCGTACGTGAGGCACGCCGACTGGGTGGCCCGGAACCTGTCCTCCACCTTCATGATGCTGAGGAAGAGCAGGAGGCCGACGGCGGCGCCGAACAGGTGGTCGTAGAAGGCGTACAGGACTAGCAGCCAGCCCGCCCAAAAGAGCTGGACTAGCTGGGCAAAGCGGATGCAGCGCCAGTTCTCGTTGTCGTCGAGTGTGTAGGCGGACATCGAGCTGGAGCTGCCGAGGACGAGGACGAAGAAGGTGGTCCAGACGGCTAAGAACTTGTTCTCGAACTTAGCGGTGTGCATCAGGCCGATGGCGTAGGGGACCATGATGACCGGGATGGTGAAGGCCCCCCAGAGGATGAAGCGGAGGAAGGCGCTGCTGGACCGCCGGCGGTAGGATCCGAACAGGACCAGGATCACCAGGAACGCATCGGCCACGATGATCAGGGACTCGATCTTTAGCAAAACGAACTCATCTCTAATTAGCGTCGGGGTTGCTTCCACTCCGATCGGTGATGCTGGGCTGCCTGCGTCCATGTCGATCGGTGATGCTGGGCAGCTGCTGCAGTGGATACGGATTAATGGATAGCCCTATCTGTGAAATCTGATGAGTTATCAATTAAATAAAGCAACACATTATTATTTTATTTAGTTCGTACGAGGACTTTTGGCACTATACTAGTATGGGGGTCAAAGGCTGAAGCTAACCGGGCCTTCGCAAGACTCTGGCCCTTGGTCCTCGAGTTAATACTTCAGACCTAACATTTAAAAAACAAAATCCAGCCATTACCTTACCCCCCGTGCTCTCATGCTGGTCCTAATTTAGTTATAGAAATATTTAGATATTTAAATTATAAATAATTAATTGTTTATTAACGGGGAGATAAGTTTATTATTTTATTTTTTTACTTGTACGAAATTAAACAGTATGAGAGGCATTTCTAAAAAGGAGATTTTACATATTGGCCCCTTACATCTTTAAAAAATAAATATTGATTTATGAAATCTTTAATATTTTGATTTAAATTTTTAAATATTTAAATTACTTTATTTTAGTCTTTATATTGGTTATTCCGTCCAAATTAACGGTGAATTTTAATTTTAATATTTTAAAGATAGCGAAAATAGCTGATATTCTGAGTCCTAATTTGGCTCATCCGATTCGAACCTGACTTATTATTTTAGGTCATTGGTTAGGTTAGAATTTGCTCTCCTTTGAACAAACTTGTGAGGCAGCTTGTAGGCTGAGTCGAGGCGATTGGCAACCACCACCGCCGATCGGCGCGTGGGCTTAGTTGAGGCGAGCGACTTGGCCAATCCAGCTATAAACGTCGGCTTTGTGGGGTTTGGCGAGGCGAGCGGCAGCCACCGGCGGTTTTTGAAGCTTCGTGGGGTTTGGCTTAGTGTAGTTTATTCTTTAATTAGTTGCCTATTCTTTTGTGTATTGAGAAATCCATGGGGAAGAAGATGAAGAAGAAGGCCGAAAGGCAATCCAACGGGTGCCTGCGGGGTCCCCGCTAGCCCCACCACCGCCGACCGAAAGGGAGATTTTTGTGGTTGAGCATGAGAGAGAGGGAGGCACTTGCAATCACTATAGTAAGAGTGTCAACGTGATGAATCGGATTCTATTGCGTATCCGAGCCACCTCCAATGATATTGTAGCTTGCGAATCAAAGAAAGATTCAAACTTTTTTTGGGTTTGTTTGGATTGTAATTTGCGGGGGTGAAGTGAGTACTGTTTCAGAGCCTTATGGCCATGCCCGACGACATTAATTCCAAGCAAAAGCACCATATGTGGGCGGTTCGGTGCGATGACCCTCTTATCTCGTGGTGCTATTCGTGTAATTCTGCGGTTCCCATTGAGGTGCCTGCAGAGGAGACGGAGGTTGCCCCTAAGCCGGCAGTGGATTCAGAGAGTAGAGTTGAGTCAGTGGCATTGCATGCTGACAAGCGAAGGGTATATATGTTGTTAGAGGTCTTTCGAATATGGGGAACACTTGCCTTTTTAACTCGGTCATGCAAAATCTCTTAGCCACAGATATATTGCGGGACTATTTGGTGAGATTGGAATGGCCTCTCGGTCCTATCACATGTCATTGAAGAAGCTCTTCGTGGAAACCAGTTATATTGGAGATTCTAAGCATGTGTTGTCACCCAAAGCACTTTTTGGGTGAAGGCACCACAGTTTAGAGGGTATCAGCAACAGGATAGTCATGAACTGCTCCCTTATTTACTTGATGGTTTGTATGCTGAGGAGATTAGTGCAAGAAAATTACAAGAGTCTGTTGATGAGCTCTTTTGCGATATGAAAGTTTATGTAATGAGCTCTATTGTGAACCACTTTTTGTAACAAATCGTTGTTGAAACCCTGTTGAATATATACATTTTAGATATGTGTGTTTAATTAATGTTAAATTTTCTGCAATATTTTGTTATATGGGTGCATTTGTCAACTTGCTGAAAATGGTATTTCGCATGCACATATTACGCTAAGTAACTGAGAACAAGTTCTCAGTTCTAGAACAGTTCCAAAACCGAGAATTGGTTATCAATTCATAACTGAGAACAATTCTTAGTCATGGACTAAGGACTTGTTCCCAGTTACTTCTCAGTTTGTAAGAGAGAGAGAGAGTTAAGAGAAGAGTAATTCACATTAAACTTGATTAAAATTCATAACAATTACAGAAATAAAAGTAAACTACATGAATATTTTGATTACAACACAAATTGCAATCATCACATCAATGATTTTTACCAATTTCATCACCTCATCCATCTTCTTCTCTATAATCACAAGATAATCTTTCATTTTTCTCAAACAAAATTCTTGATTCTTGGTGTCTTCTACCCACTTGAAGTGTTCACAACCTGGATTTTTTACCCATTGTACGCAGCGCAATCCCAGAAATCCAAACTCCCTGTTTGGGTCTTACTTGCACGTCCACATCTGAGCCAGGACTCTACAACCACAAAACTCTCTATTACCATCCCTAAAAAGACTTGGATTGTAGAGAACTTGTTATTTGAAAAAATTATACTTCACAAAATGAGGGATATAGGATTAGGAAAAGAAAGAAAGAAAAATAGAGAGATTAACTGGGAACAAAGAGAGAGAGGAGAAGAATGGAAAGAGGGACCCAATAAAAAGAAAAAAATAAGAGGAAGAGATAATAGAGGAAAATAACTGCTATTTCTCTTTCTTCTAGGGATATAATAAAAAATTCGGATAAAAAATTTAACTGACCTGACAGAAGTTACTCAGAGAGACTGAAGCAAAGTAACTTAAAAGATTTGGGGGACTAAAATCAAAATATGAAAATATCAGGGACTAAAATAAAATTTTAAAGATTAAGGGACCAATATGTAAAAATCCCTTCTAAAAATTATAAAATATTTTAAATTATAACTTAAATGAATTAGAAATCAATATTTTAAAAAATTTTTTAATGAAAAAATTGATAAAAAATGAAGAAAAAGTTGATGTTGCCATTTTTGATATTGGGATATTGCTACTCTCACAACTCAAGCCGCACTTAAGGAAGAAGAAGAGGAGAGAGTGGCGACGCATCTCCCTCCGACATTTGTTGCTATGGATATCCTCGTGGCAGAGGCTGTTAATATGAGGAATAGGACAATGAGGGCTGCGAGGAGTCTCATGTTCCGAGAGGTTATTTAGGAAAAAAAGGAAAAATAAAAATTAAATCAGGTTTAGTATATTTGGAAAAAAGAAAAAGTTACCGTTACAAAAAAACTTTAATTTTAAAGTTTGCCCAAAGTGCCTCTAGTCATTTGGGGTGCGATTTTAGTGTTTCTTGCTCTCCTAAGGTCACAAAAGAAATTGAGCTTTTTTAGATAATCTAGGCCCTCGACTTGAAACGAAAAAGGCATCCTAAGACTTGAGAGCCCGAAAGAACTCAGACCGTTACTGTCACATCCTGTAAAAAAATTGGCACAAGTTAGATATTGATATTGGACCTGTGACAGGTCACGTGAGACAAAGAAGGCCAATCACGCCGTCCACACTAAACAATTGATTGGACGCTTATACTCACCTCCGGTTTCTGTATCCTTCTACTGTCCCATGTTCCTTGGTTATTTTTTAAGCTATCTTGTTAGCTGTAAGTAATTAATGAAATAACATTCAATGAAGAATATAATAGAATAATGGGGTATTTACAGATCTGTCCTCTAATCATTATAAATTATAATTAGTCCCCCATATCTTCATATTTAGAATTTAGTCTCCAAATCCTTTAAGTTACTACAATTTAGTCCTCAGTTTATATTTTGGCCGATTTTTCCGTTTTACCTCTGAATTCCTTCACTTTCCCCTTCCCTCTTCCCCCTCTCTTCTTAGTTCTTATTAGCTTCCTCCTTGTTATTCTTTTCTCTTTCTCTCTCTATTCATTTATTGGGTTCTCCCTCTCTATATTGAAACCAAATGTATTATTTTTCACTAAATGTATTAAACCTTTAAGTCTCAATATAAATTCATTTATTGGGTTCTCCTTCTCTATATTGGATAAATTTATTTCTAGATTTAATACATTTAGTGGAGAATAATACATTTGGTCTCAATATAGAGATGAAGAACCCAATAAGCGAATAGAGAGAGTAGAAGAAAAAGGAGGGAACCCAATAAGAACCAAGAAGAGAGGGGAAAGAGAGAATGGTGAATTAAGTAAAGGAAATTAGGGGTAAAATAGAAAAATCGGGCCAAAATATAAACCAAGAGACTAAATTATAGTAACTTAAAGAATTTGAGAGACTAAATTCTAAATATGAAGATTTAGGGGACTAAATTATAATTTTTAAAGATTTAAGGGACAGATCTGTAAATATCCCTAGAATAATTTGTATAGTATTTAACAAGTGGCTCAATGCTTACAAATATTTAGATAGCCAACTTTTATTCTATTGTACTGTCTAGGCAACCACATTTTCATTGTTGTTACGATTTTTTGAAGTAGCATTTTGTAAGAGTTATTTTTTCGCTCTTAATAATATAACTAAGGAGTAAATCAAGATTTATAATTAATAGTAACTTTTTTCTATTTTTGAATCATTTTGTGCCTAGTGTAGTTAATATAAATAAAGGAAAAAAGACCATTAAATAGCTAGATGTAAAATATTATTTGCTCTTCTTCTTTTTTTATTTACAATAGTTGTAATCAGGAAGTCGTTTGTTTAACTTTCTCTCATTCTTTATCTTTATCGTATTATAATAAGATTATAGATTTATTTCTTCGTCTTTCCACTAAAAAAACTAAAATTTTCTTTTAGAATCAAACAGTTTTACATAAAAAAGACAGTTGAGCATTGTGTTATTGCTCATCTTTTAGCTCCAACTTTCTCAAACCGAAAAAAGGTAAATTCATATAGATAGACCAATAAAAGTTAATAAACATTAAGAACAGTTAAATATTGTGTTATTATTCATTACTGATTAATAAGCCCTTGGCCTTATTTTTCTAAGAGTGTGGATCATTAAAGACTATTAGAGGACCAACATTTTATATTATTTGTGGCTTAATGGCAAAGTATAGATTCGATAAATGTTTGCCTGCACCTGTAAAGATCGGATTACTAATCTATCGTTATTAAGTATATTTTACAACCTAATTATTAATAAAAAAATGAAATAAAATAAATATAACTTAGCGTGTTTGAATCGAAAGGGTCTTTCACGTGCAGATACGAGCCAAGAGAGTCCCCAAAACATCTTTACACTTGGGACTCTTCTACGTAGTACTTAATCTTGCAAAATGCACACATTTGATGTATCACCCATCAAAGACTAGAGTTTCTCTTTCTCCAATTTGTTTTGTTGTGTAACTTGATAGTCACTATTCGGGTCAAGTTTGAGAGTGATGCTCGCGTTAACTTAGTTGAGTGATTAGGTGCTTCTAATCACTCTATTAGTGTTAGTCATACAAGAACTGTTGGGTTTGACTTTAGTTGTCAATGAGTTGCTTGTAACTGATGAAGGCTTGATTTGATTCCTTAATATTGTAGAAATAAAAATACATCCGAAGCAAAACAATTTAAGCTTATCAATGGGAAAAATAAAAAAAAAAAACCTTAACTTTACTTGGATAACTATTTGAGTTCTTAAGTTGATGGACATGCAATTATCGCTGCAGATACTTATGCACATAGTTTTTTTCATATTTGTAACCCTGTTTCTTTTATGTTATGTATGTGGGAGGTCTTTGATTTAGTTTTTCACCTTATTTACTGTTGACATAGAGCATTATAAGCCAATTATCGTGTTTTATTCAAAAATAAATGAGCTATGAATAATAAAAAAAATAAATATATTTTTTCGAATCCGTTAACATCTTTGACTCATAATTAGACAAATGCGTCTCATGGCATTTTGCCTTAATTAAGTTAACTTATAAGGTCCCCCACGAGAGACTACACGAAATTGTGTCTCCAACTTCAAATTTTGGCACCTTTAATTAGTTTTTTAATTAAAAAAGGGAAAAAGTTCTTGATAATGATTTTTTTAAAATTTGCAATTTGTAGCTTGGCCAAGTTGGCACACTAGTTATCGAGCCTAGAACTAGCTACCTTAAAGTTAACAGAGGGCCCTGTTAAGTTAGTTTATATGTGAGTATAGTCTCATATTGAATAGGACAAAATAAGTTTATGAGTTTAAATACAAAATTGGGGTCTTAATCTAATAGCTTAAGATTTTGGATCAAATTGGTTCTCAGTTTTGTGTTTAGGCCCATCATACTCCCCGTTAGACCAGGTTATGGCCTAAGGGGGAGTGAACTTTAAATACAAATGGTTTAAGCTTTTGGCTTTGTGTTTAATTAGGTCAAATTGGTTCTCAGCTTCGTGTTTAGGCCCATCATGCTCCCGTTGGACCCGACGTTCTCCCCAACAGGCCTTCACATTTTTTCCCCATCGTGTGTTCTCGGGCTAGAAAAATTTGACACATCAGTCCCTTGTGCTCTTACTAGTGATTTTACCATTACAAGACATCCTGTAGAATAAACATGTTAATGCAATATATTAGACATATAACTATATAGCTTTGAAAATCTTAATTAGAACCAAGTTTAACCATTCTAGAGCTAGTATCATTTTATAGAAATTAGACGTAGCGTGCACGCATGAGCATATATGCATGTTCATATAAAGTTTCTTCTAAATCTAACCGAGAATGATAATAAGAAGAGAAATATATCATGGAAAAATCAAAACATATATAGTCTTAAATAAGAATCGCGAACAATTTTCTGTTGGCTAGGAAATATTAGAGGATGTTGGTAATTAAAAAGCAACTTTTATGCATTTAGGGCTCATGGGAAAATTCTGAAAAATTAACTCCAGATATTTGTATGCTATTTACTGATAATATTGTCTTAGTTGATGAGACAAGAGCAGAGGTAAATACCAAGTTAGAGTTATGAAGGCACACATTAGAATCTAGAGATTTTAGATTGAGTAGGTCTAAAACGGAGTATATGGAGTGTAAATTTAGCAAACGACGGACCATAAACTATAATGTTGCAAAACTGGATGGGCAAGAGATACAAATGAGCAATCAGTTCAGGTATTTGGATTATATTATTCAGAATGATGGAAAGATCGATAATGATATTAACCATAGGATACAAGCTGGCTGGTTGAAATGGAGGAGGGCAACGGGAGTTTTATGCGACCGTAACATTCCGTTAAGATTGAAAGGAAAATTTTATAGGACTGCTATTAGGCCAGCTTTATTATATTGCACGGAATGTTGGGTTATAAAGAAACGTCATTCATAGAAGATAAGTGCAGCAGAGATGTGCATGCTCCGTTGTTTATGCGGCAACACTAGGAGAGATAAAGTGAGAAATGAAGATATTCGTGCTAAGCTAGGTACAGCTCCCATTGATGAGACGCTTACGATGGTTTGGTCATGTGCAATATAGGCCTACAAATATACCAGTATCAATGTATGATAAGTTAAAAGAACGAAGGAAAGACCGAAAAAAATATGGATGGAAGTGATACGAAAAGATATGGATTCTAGAGGTTTAAATGAGGAGATATTACTTGTTAGAAATGAATGGAGAAGGACTATCAAAGTGATCGATCCGGCATGATTTTTTATTTTTTTTTGGTTCATATAGCCTACCCCAAATACTTGGGATAAAAGGCTTAGTTGTTGTTGTATTTGTAGGGCCATCAAATTGAAATTAGGAGTAGGATGTATATGTATCTATTAGTCGGCCCTTAGCTTGGGGATATATTTGTAGACCATCTAAATTCTAAATATTTCAACGTATCTTGATTTTGAATGAAAAAGAACGAAAATCTCATTTTTTTTGTACTCGTCCATGCTGTATTGACTCGTGCTGAAAATAAATAAATAAACGTTCTATAAAACAAATAATTAAGCATATTTGACAATAGCATGGAGTGTTAGAAAATGAAAAAACGAACCATTTAATTCTTCTTACATCAACCGATAAAGCACAATTGGAAATGATACTAATTAATTACAACTAAAATATATCAGTCGAAGGTGGATAAGGATATATGTAGTCCATTAATCTAAACATACTTTTTTTTTTTATACTTTTTATTAGAATTTCAACTGAGTAAAGGAGGAGAAGGGTGAGCTTGTAGCATTATGCAAATGGGTTTTTGACAATGATATAAAAAATTTCAAGCTAAAGCAAAAAAATTAAAGAGCAAATTATAAAATGTCACTTTCTAAACTTTGGAAAGCAGTATATTTTCCTTTTGAGGTTCTCCAAAAATGGAGAGCAAAAGATGGATATTATGACTTATGAGCCTCTAAGCCCCTGTCGAAGTCCAAGTCAATGAAAGCTAGCTCTTTGGAAGTCTTCTCCATTGTTTTTTCTACAAGGAGAGAGAGAGAGAGAGAGAGAGAGAGAGAGACCTTGCAAGGATTCTCTGCCCCAAAAGGATTCGACCGTCGTTCTCACTTGTCCGAATCCTAGCGGTCAATATTTGTGACTCGCCACATTAATTCTAAGGCCACATACTTTTTGAAATGATTAAATTAGTGATTATTTAGTTTTTAGTTAAATTTCATGATTATAACTGTTCGCAGCAGAAATTCATTGTTCCTTCCATTGAATTTAACTTAGATTACAGTGAAAGAGAACAATAGAAAAGAACAAATAAGAGAATTTATAAATTATATCGCTCTCTTTTACAATATAACGTGAGATCTATGTGTCGATGGGATCTAACTAGTAATTTCTTTGGACGATCTGACGTCGATGGTCTTCTTACTCTTAATGAAGAAGATGCCAGCCGACTTTGGATGATTTTCTCTGGTCTTGATTCATTCAAGGCTCTCACGCGTAACTCGAACTTCACAAAAACTTCAAAAATATCCTCCAAGGCTTCCTCAAGAGGGTATTTATAGCTTTAGGATAATATGAGAGTTTCTATCTAAATAGAATTTGTATTCACCAAGAATTCCAATCAAATATCTTAGTTTTGATTTAAATCTCTTGATTTAGAGTTCTGATCGGACTTAATTTGGGTATTTGGATAAACCCAAATCTCAATCCAAATCAATTTATGATTCTGGTTATCTGCTCACGCAGAGCTAATCGCATTAAAATGCGGAACTAAGAGACCAGAACGAGGAGCTATTGATTAGTTTCGCGTTTTACTCAAACGCGGGGCCAAAATAGCCAAACGCGGAGCTACAAACTTAGCTCCGCGTTCTGTTGTGGAAAAATCCCATTTACTTAGAAATTTTCACTGTCAACAGAACCCCCTCCAAAGTTTTCAAAATGACCCAGAACTTAGCAAATTTTGAAATACTTTCGATCTTCAATTTGGTGATCAAGTTAAGATCAAGAAATTCGGCAGAGGTGCCTAATCGCACATGCTTGAAACTTTGATGGAGGCGGTTCAAGGCTCTCATGCGTAACTTAAACTGCATAGCCAAGATGATCGGGTCATGATCATCAGATTTCGGCAGAGCCGCCTAATTGCACATGCCTAGAGTTTTGGCGGAGGCGCTTAATTGCACACGCCAAGATGATCGAGTCAGGATCATCGATTTCGGCAGAGGCGCCTAATTGCACATGCCTAGTCCAAGTGCTCTCATGCGTAACTTGAACGGAGATGGGAATAATCCAAATCATACTGTCAAAGGTAAAAGCTTAACATGATAGGTTCACGGGATTTTTAGCAAGCCCCAGCTACAAAAATTTTTATTTATAGCACTCAATTAGCCATCCTAATGGCTAGCATGAGTAGCGGAAACAACATGATATTTATCATCGTCAATGTCTTCGGCACCCCCAGCCAAATCCGACTGCTAGCCAATGAGAATGACTTTGTACAGCTGTGGTTCGGAGCATATCCAAGGGGCTAGCTTGCAAGTGTGGGCTGCCTGTGCTTGGCATCGATATTGGCTTCCCTACTGGTAAACGGATTGCTCTGGCAGGAAACTCATTGGTTCCTACTACTAAAGTTGCAATATTTGCAGAAACTTTCTTCTGTTCCTCTTTAAGTGTGAGAATCCCAGTTTCTATCAATGCCTGAATTCGATTCTTAAAAGGATAGCAATTCTTAGTTAGGTGCCCGACATTCCGATGGTACAGGCAATAGTTAGGCTCGTTGGTTTTACCAGCGTCTTCCGATTTTTCATTTTCCGAAAGGTTCAACATGCCCTTTCTAAGGAGGACCTGGAATAGAGTACCTGTCTGCTCTGTCTTGAATGTATAAGTTCTATCTTGTCGGAGCCTATTTTTACATGCACCTCTCGGATTGTGAGGTCTTAGCTTCGGACATGCAATTGACACCATCACAACCTTCCCTTTATTTTTAGGATTCTGTGGATATGGCCTGTTATTCATAGAGTTTCTCGTGCTACGTGATTCCTCAATCCAGCAAATTATATCTTCCGCCTGCTCTCCCTGCTTCAGCAGATCTTTCCAAGTTTTGGACTCTACAGCTCCCATTCTTATCAGCACGCCGGTTCTGAAATTATACTTGCAGATTTCCACCAGCGTTTCCTGGGTCATACCGTGTCGATAATACACGGATTTTTCCCTGAAGCGTTCAATGAAACTCTTGACCGTTTCTTCTTCCCCTTGTTCCGTCGCAAAGAGGTAATGAATCGATATTTCTATATCATCCTCAAAGAAACGTGCCAAGAACTGTTTCTCAACGTCATACCAGGTATTAATAGTACCTGTGGGTAACGGCATAAACCATATGAAGGCAGGCCCTCGCAAGGTGCTCGCAAATAGCTTGGTCATTATGGGATCATTTCCCATCAGATGACCCGCCTGCGATAAGAAGTAATATATGTGCTGGCTTGGGGACCCCTTCCCGTCATATGACTCCAATTTGAGGGGTTTGTATTTTTCTGAATAGGGTGCTAAATCTCACTCAAGCGGGTATAATCTTGAAACCCCCGATTCCTTCAATTCCTTTTTGTGCATCAAGACATCAAGTTGGCTCTGTAATTTCTCAATTTTCTCTTCATGAGGGTCATGGAAAGAATATTTATCTTCATTCTGCCGAATAAGCCTTTTCTTATTTAGTTTCTTCATTTGTCTTAGGTGGCGGTTCCGAAGAAGTTTTAGCCTTATCATCGGCTATTTTCTGGGTATTTTCGACCACTTTTAGAAGCATTAGTTTGAGGTCATTAATGGCCTTTTGCTGACCTCGAATCATCTGCTCTTGGACTTCTATCCTCTGGTCAATGTCATCGGACCTGTCCACTGCGTGCGAGTGTGATTTTAGTGATCGGGAGGATGCACAAGATTGTATGGAAGCTATGGCCGAATTGTCGTGTCATTATCATAAAACCTTTTGCAAGTTTCTTATAATTTCGAGGAGCGACAGCGCTTGATTTGAGCCGGGTGAAATGATGAGTTTCTTCATCATCTGCATCTGACTCATATTCTTTCTCCACAATCTTTTTGCCTTTGCCGACTATATTTGAGGTCACTGCGTTTAATTCTTTTTCTTTAATTTTGTATCTCAGATCATTCGTTCTCTTCTTTGGAGTATCTTGACGAGACTTAGTTATTCTGTTAAATACAGACACTCTCTTCTTAGTACAACAACAATTATCCAATACAGCAGATATGGCTGTTATGAGCTGCTCGCAATGACATGTTAAGTGTGGCTGAGCTTGAGTCACATTTTTCTTTTTTATCAAGTAATCTCTGAGATCGGTGACCTTGGAGGACGAAGAATCGTGGGGGCCACCTGGTTGTTGAGAGGGTCCAGGGGCCCACTGAAGCTTTTTAGGGTCATTGGTGTTGACATGTTGTCCAATAACCCGATTATCAGTCTTGATTCTATATTCAGGCTGTTTTACGCGGAGCTGGATGTTAGCTTCGCATTTTGAAGCATTTACGCGAAGCTGGACTATAGCTTCGTGTTTTACGCTAGCCTTGCATTTTACGTTGGCTTGGCATTTATGAAGAAATTCATCTTCTTTTTTATGCTTAGCCTTGCGTGGAAAATCACACGCTTGCTTTGCCTTGCGATTTACACAAGAATCCTTGGCTTTGCGATTAACGCTTGGCTCAAGTTTTTGTTTAGGTCTGATAGCCTCGTGTGGAGGAGTCCATCACATGCTGGCTTATCTTCGCGTTTTACGCGAATCTTCGCACTTTGGCCAGTTTTAGAGTTAAGTTCAGTAGTCTCACGTGGAGAAAGTACATCACACGCTGGCTTATCCTTGCGATTTACGCAAGAATCCTTGGCTTTGCGATTAACGCTTGGCTTAAATTTAAGGTTGATAACCTCGTGTGAGAGATCACACTTGGATTTATCTTCGCGATTAACGCGATCATAACAAATCTTGCGATTAACGCAAGTTTTACTGGCTTTGCCATTTACACTAAGCTCAGTTTTAGCCTCGCATGGAGAATCACCATCACACGCTGGCCTGGCTTCGCGTTTTACGCTAAGCTCAGTGTTAGTCTCGCGTGGAGAATCACCATCACATGCTGGCTTTATGAGAAAGTTTATCCTCGAAATATTAACGCGAGTGTCAGGAATCTTGCGATTCACGCAAGTCTTACTGGTTTCGCGTTTATCGCTAAGCTCAGTCTTAGCCTCGCATGGAGAATCAACATCACACGCTGGCTTTAAAGAAAGTTTATCCTCGCGATTAACGCGAGTGTCAGGAATCTTGCGATTAACGCAAATCTTACTGGCTTTGCGTTTATCGCTAAGCTCAGTCTTAGCCTCGCATGGAGAATCATCATCACACACTGGCTTTAAAGAAAGTTTATCCTCGCGATTAACGCGAGTGTCAGGAATCTTGCGATTAACACAAGTCTTACTGGCTTTGCGTTTATCGCTAAGCTCAGTCTTAGCCTAGCGTAGAGAATCACCATCACGCGCTGGCTTTAGAGAAAGTTTATCTTCGCGATTAATGCGAGTGTCAGGAATCTTGCGATTAACACAAGTCTTATTGGCTTCGCATTTATCGCTATGCTCAGTCTTAGCCTCGCGTGGAGAATCACCATCACACGCTGGCTTTAAAGAAAGTTTATCCTCGCGATTAACGCGAGCTTCTCTGGTTTTAAGCTCAGATAAAATAGCCTCGCGTGGAGAATCACACGCTGGCTTGTCCTTGCGATTTATGCAAGTTGCAGCTTCGCGTTTATCGCTATATTGACTGGTTTTGCGATTAACGTAAGCCAGTTCGCGAGATACAGTAGCCTGGCATTTAATGCGGGCTTTGAGGGCCTTTCGCTTAGCTCTCTGATTTCGGTTGCAGAGTTGGGCTCTGATCAAACCAGTTTTCAAGCCTTCTTCGGCAGTAGAGAGATCACCCCCTGCTAGGGTTTCCTGCCCAAATGACGGCTCTATGGCCGCGATCTCCAAGGGTCCCCATTTATCGGTGGATCCCCGATTACCCGATTTACGGATATTGGAGCGCACGCGACGATAGCGCCGCGTTTCGGTCAGGTTACCTGACTCAGAGGAGATAAACTCCTCTTACTTCTGCTGATCGATCTCCACAACTAGCATGTTAACGTCGGATCCGATCCTCTCTGTTGGCAGTGAAAATTTCTAAGTAAAAAGGATTTTCCACAACAGAACGCGGAGCTAATTCAATAGCCCCGCGTTTGGTTATGTTAACCCTGCGTTTGAATAAAACGCGGAGATGTTTTATAGCTCCGCGTTGATTCCGCAGTCTGGCTTATATTAGCCTTGCGTTTGAGTAAAACGCAGAGATGATCAATAGCTCCGCGTTAGCTCCGCGTTTTGGTTATTTAGCGTCGCGTTTTGATGCGATTAAAGCTCCGCATAAGCAGATAACCAGAATCTCAAATTGATTGAGATTATGATTCTGGGCTTATCCAAATATCCGAATCAAGTCTAATAAGAATTCCATCAAAACTAAGATATTTGATTGGAATCCTTGATGAATGCGAGTTCTATTTAGATAGAAACTCTTGCATTAACCTGGGGCTATAAATACCTTCCTGGTGAAACCCTAGGGGGTCTTGTTTTTGGAGGGTCTTCGTCTTCTTTTTGGAGCGTCTTCGTCTTCTTTTTGGCATTGGAAGTCTCCTATTTGATCCTTTGGCAATTCAAGTACGCGAGAGAGCCTTGAAGCTTTTGCTAATCATCTTCTGAAATCTTGGAGAATTCAAGTTACGCACAGAGCCTTGAGTTCTTGAAGATCAGAGAAAGTCACCATCTTCTTTCTGGAGTTCTTGAGAAGTTCAAGTTACGCGAGAGAGCCTTGAACAAATCAAAGCCAGAGAAAATCGTCTATATTCGGCCGATATATTTAAAAGAGAAGATTTCAACATACCGATCGTCCAAAGGAACTGCTTGACAGATCCCATCGCCACAGATCCCACAATATTGTAAAAGAGAGAGATTGAAATATAAAATCCTCTCGTTTGTTCTTTTTTATATCTTGTTCACTTTCATTGTAATTTAAGTTAATTCAATGGGAGGAAGCGAAGGAACTTTTGCGACGAACAAACTGGCGACCACAGTGGGAGCCATCTCTTTCACTGATGAAGAGATTGTGGCGCAATCGGACGTTGATTTGATCGGATCCGAAGTAGACACGCTGGTCATTGAAATCGACCAGCAGAAGTACGAGGAGTTCCTCTCCTCTGGATCAGGTGACTTGGATGAGACACGACACTATCGTCGCATGTACTCCAATGCCCGAGTGACGGGTAGAAAGGTATCCACCGAGAGACGGGGATCCTTGGAGACTGCGGCTATAGAGCCGGAGTTCACACAAGAAATCCTAGCCGAGGATGAGCTTCCGACTGCCGAAGAAGACCTGGGGACTGGATTGACCAGAACCCAACTCCGGAACAGGAACCGGAGAGCGAGGCGTAGAGCCCTCAAAGCCCGCGTTGGACGCGGAGCTAACTCTAGAGGACGCGAGGCTATGGTCCCTCGCAAATTGGCTCGCGCTACCCGCGAGACCAATCTCTACCGCATTAAACGCGAAGATACAACTTGCCTTAAAAGCAAGGAAAAGCCAGCGTGTGATTTTCCACGCGAGGCTGGTAATACTGGCGAGTTACGCAAAATTCCTGACACTCGCGAGTTACGCGAGTATAAAAATTATTCAAAGCCAGCGTGTGATTCTCCACGCGAGGCTATTACTGTGCCTAGCGAGAGATGCAAAGCCAGTAAGGGTTGCGCTAGTCGCAGAATACCCAACACTCGCGAGTTGCGCGAGTATAAAAATTATTCAAAGCCAGCGTGTGATTCTCCACGCAAGGCTATTACTGTGCCTAGCGAGAGAAGCAAAGCCAGTAAGGATTGTGCTAGTCGCAGAATACCCAACACTCGCGAGTTACGCGAGTATAAAAATTATTTAAAGCCAGCGTGTGATTCTCCACGCGGGGCTATTACTATGCCTAGCGAGAGACGCGAAGCCAGTGATACTTGCAATAAACGCAAGGCTTCTGACACCCACAAGGAACGGGAAGATGATTAGCAGATAGTTGTCAGTCGTAAAAACCGCGCTAAGCGCGAAGCCATGATCTGCGTCAATCGCGAAGATAAGCCAGCGTGCAAGAACTTCCTTTCACGCGGGACTATTATTCCAGAAGCTAAACTTCCAAGGACACACCAAGCCAGCGAGAAACGCGAGGCTAGTATGGATAAGCGCGGAGCTATTCTTCAGGCCCGCAATATGAAACGCGAGGCTATTCCTAAGCCACGCGAGGATCGGTTCGACCCCAGAGTCAGGGTTGATCAATCAAAGAAGCTTCAGTGGATTCCTAAACACTCTCAAGAGTTGAATGGACCTCTTGATTTCATGGCTAGAGGCACTGACCTCAGGGAGCATCTTTCTAAGAAGAGAGGCATAGACCAACTTCAAGTTGAACATAGTTGCCATTGCCAGCAACTTATGACAACAGTATCAGCCGTGATGAATAACTGTGGCTGCAGCAAGAACAGGATATCTGTATTCGACCGATTAAATGAGTCAAACCAGAATCCTGCTAAGAAGACAAGAACCACTCCCCTGAAACAAGGGAGAGCTGTAACTTCCAACATGGTAGGAAAAGGGAAGAAAATTGCAGAGACGGATGATGATTCAGAATCGAGCGATGATGAACCTCATCGTATTACTCGACTAAGATCAGGAGCCGTTCCGCCCCGAAATTATAAGAAGCTTGCAGGGGGTTCTTACGACGAGAACATCGATAATTCCGCTATAGCCTCACCCCCATCCTCTATATCGTCTCGGCTACAGAAGTCAGCATCGCACATGGCAGATAAATCTGGTGATATCAATCAGAGATTTGAGGCTCAAGAAAGAATGATTCGAGAGCAACAGAAAACGATTGAAGATCTTAAGATGCTACTTTTAAAAGTTGTTGAAGATAATGCTAAACAGGGCAAGAAGAATCCAAATGAAGAAGAACAGGAGGAGAAAGCCCACTCGATGCATGAGGAAGAAGATAGATTTTCTTTCCATGATCCGCATGAAGAAAAGCTTGAAAAGTTACAGAATCAACTCGAAGCCTTGATGTGTAAAAAAGAGTTGAAGGAGTCAGGAGTCTCTAGACCATATCCAGCAGAATGGGATGTGGTACCTGTAGAAACCAAAAAAAAAAAAAAAATTGCTAAGTGGGCACACCAGCGGGAGCACCCGCGGTTTGCAACCCAACCCGCGGGGATGCAACCCGCGGGACCTCCCGCGGGTTGCAACCCGCGGGAGCCCCCGCGGGTTGCCACCCGCGGGAGGATTCCCGCGGGTGGCAACCCGTGGGGGCGATCCCGCGGGTTGCCACCCGCGGGTTGTTTTCCGTTCTTTATTTCCTGTTGATTTGTTTTCTTGGACTGATAATCCGTGATCCGCTTTTTCAGGAGAGAATTGAGCCGGATTTGGAGCTTCTTCGGTTTATAAAATACAGGAATTTAACGGGAGAAGGGACTTTGGACTTTTGGATTCTTGGACTTTGGGAAGATTTCGGGCGAGCTCGTGAGATCAAAGAAAAGAGGAGAGTCATCTTCTCCTGGTCGGACGGTCAACGGAGGCAGCAACGAGACTCCACCGCCACCCGAACCCACTTAAAAAGGGAATCCATTAATATTCCCGTTCTTGTAATTCTTCGGAATTTTTGTAATCTCAAATCTTCATTGTAATCAAATAATTTTGCAATGGAATCAAAGATTCAATTTTCGGGCGTACAAGAACTGGCGACCACAGTGGGAGCTCCTCTGTTTACCACAGAGAATTTGGTGGCGCAGTCCGACCGGGTGCCGATTGGCTCAATGGTTGAGACGCTGGTCATAGAAGTTGACCAGCAAAAATATGAGGAATTTCTTTCCTCCTCTGATTCGGAGCCTAGGCGTCATCGCCGGGTGACGATGAAAAAAGGTGAGGCGTCATCGCCCACCGGAAAGGCGTCATCGCCTATGAGAATTTATGAGGCGTCATCGCCCGTTCGAACTGACAGGACGTCATCGTCTGTCAAGAACACGGCGTTATCGCCCATTCCAAACTCAAGCCAAAAGTCAAACCAGTCTTTGACCCGCTCTCAGAGGAGAAACCTGAGGCGTAAGGCCCAGCGGGCCCGCCTCAACAGTGCCTCTGGAAAATTGCGGTCAGAAAATCCAGATCAGGAAACATCGGGAAGAAAAAATTCCAAAAATGAAAATCCGCAGGCAGAAGTGCGGGTTGCACCGCACGGGGGCAACCCCGAGGTTGCAACCGCGGGTGGAAACCCG
Source organism: Dracaena cambodiana (assembly GCA_036321105.1). NCBI lineage: Eukaryota > Viridiplantae > Streptophyta > Magnoliopsida > Asparagales > Asparagaceae > Dracaena > Dracaena cambodiana. The sequence goes on along the minus strand of JAYEPQ010000012.1, from coordinate 3,396,477 downwards.
CGGTTCCAACCGCGGGTTGCACCCCGCGGGGGCAACCCCGCGGTTGCAACCGCGGGTGGAAACCCGCGGTTCCAACCGCGGGTTGCACCCCGCGGGTGCAACCCCGCGGGTGCAAACCCGCGGTTCCAACCGCGGGTTGCACACCGCAAGTTGCAACCCGTGGGTTGCACTCCGTAGGAAAAATCAAGGGTTGGTTCTGGTGTCTATTCGGGCACACGCGCAGTGAGCACACAACGCACATCTAACTTTTTGGTTACTCTCCCAGGTGTACCATCCCGTTCCTCTACAAACAAATATAAGGATGTGCTCATAAACTCACCTGAGGATAGGTCTTCAAATTTCTCTTCGGATGAACATATTCATGATAGAATCCTCCAAATCCCGAAGAACAAGTCAGATGCGTACGAGGCCCGTACAACTGCGCAGGCCAGCACACACTCCAGAAGAATCTGCAAAAGGGTTGGAGAACAATCTAATGCTGGAAAAGAGCTCAGCCCTGAAATATTGCAAACTCTCCAGTATTATGAACCAAGTTTGCAACGCAAGCGGCGTCAGGTTGCAAATAGGGATAAAGAAGTATCTCAAGACTTGAGAGAATACCTCAATTGGAAGAAGAACTCTGCACAGAATACTCCTCAATGCCAATGCGAACAGTTAATCTCAACTGTTCTATCAAACTGCGAGTGCCATCCGAGACGGTCCGTTTGTGAGCGGATCACCAAATCCAAAGGAATACGGACAATAAAGAGGGTGTGCTCTGGAACCGATGTACCTGCTGCCTCATCAAATATGGTTAATAAAGGCAAAAAGGTGGTCGGAAACAACCTTTCGGATAAGGAAATTACTCCAGGGTCAAAAGGAGTTTCTATCGAATCAGAGGGCGCGCTTCTAGAAGAAGTCTCTGAAAGGCTTGAGAGACAAGAAAAACGTCTCGAACAGCACGAGGAGACCATAGAAGAAATGAAACAACTTTTGATTGAGTTGCTGGCTCAAACTAGAAAGAACCAATCATCGCCGTCCATTTCTAGTCGGCAGAAAGGAAAACGGCCTGTCCAAATAAATGAAGACAGCGAAGACGAAGATGAAGAAGTGCCTCCTCATTCGAGAGAGGAAGAGGAAGTGAAAGTTATCATCAATCCTCAAGCAGAGAAAATAGAGAAGATGGAGAACCAATTACAAACTCTTCTTCATCGCAAAAAAGCTACAAGAGGTGGAGGTAGTCCGTCCATATCCCGTAGAATGGGAGACCGTACCCTATCCTGCAAAATATAAACCGTTGAATCTTCAATCATTCGACGGTAAAAGTTCGCCGCAGCAACACATCTTCTATTTCCTCTCACAGACAGGACATCTCATGGGGAATGATCCAACTATGACTAGGATATTTGCGAGCACTTTACGGGGGCCCACATTTACCTGGTTTATGCAACTTCCCCAGGGAACAATTAAATCTTGGGCTGATGTAGAACGTGAGTTCCTAGCCCGATTCTTTGAAGATGATACAGAAGTCTCCATATTATCTTTGCTAGCAGCGAAGTAAGAAGAAGGCGAAACAGTCAAAACTTATGTCGAGCGGTTCCGAGAACTTTCCGTTCGATGCCCACATGGCATGACGCAGGATACGCTTGTGAAAACCTGCAGACATAACTTGTTGACCGATATCTTAGACAAGATGGGTTCGGTCGAATCCAAGTCATGGAAGGATCTGCTTAAGCAGGGCGAACAGGCCGAAGAAATACTTCGACGTCTCGAAATGCAACAGGCTGCAACCGGAGGCGGTGCAAACGAATCTCCATTCCATTTTTTCCGTTCAAAAGGGAAAGACATAACGACAATGGCGGTAGAAAGTACACTGAAGCAGAAACCATGGCCAACTACAAGCAACACAGCAAAGTCGCCCAGACTTCAAAAGCAGTATTCGTTCAAGGATGAACATACTGCTACTATGTTCAATCTGCTCAGCAAACACAAGATGCTTAAATTGCCGGAGAGCAAGAGACCTGAAGAAGTAGGGAAAACTAATGATCCGAATTACTGCCTGTACCATCGGATTGTAGGTCACCCCACAAAAAATTGTTTTATCTTAAAAGATAAAATTCAAGCGTTGATTGACGCTGGAGCAGTTCAGCTCAAAGCTGAACAAAAAAAGAGTTAGAGCTAACTCCGACACATTTAATGCGTGAGGTCTAAAGGTACCACTTGGGCTTACAACAATTTAAAAAAAAAAAATGGGCTCAAGGCGGTTAATTTAAACCCCCATATATATATATATATATATATATATATATATATATATATATATATATATATATATATATATATATATATATATATATATATATATATATATTAAAAAAAAAAAATGAATCACCCAACGCCGACAAGGCTACGGAAAGAGAATAAATTTCTCACCAACCCCATCATACTGGGGGTAAAAAAGTATGAATCGCCCAACGCCGATAAGGCTACGGGAAGAGAATAAATTTCTCGCCAACCCTACCATACTGGGGGTAAAAAAAATGAATCACCCAACGCCGACAAGGCTACGGGAAGAGAATAAATTTCTCACTAACCCCATCATACTGGGGGTAAAAAAGTATGAATCGCCCAACGCCGATAAGGCTACGGGAAAATAAATTTCTCGCCAACCCTACCATACTGGGGGTAAAAAGTATGAATTACCCAACGCCGATAAGGCTACGGGAAGAGAATAAATTTCTCGCCAACCCTACCATACTGGGGGTAAAAAGTATGAATTACCCAACGCCGATAAGGCTACGGGGAGAGAATAAATTCCTCGCCAACCCTACCATGCTGGGGGTAATAAGTATGAACCGCCCAACGCCCATAAGGTTACGGGAAGAGAATAAATTTCTCGCTAACCCCATCATACTGTGGGTAAAAAAGTATAAATCACCTAACGCCGATAAGGCTACGGGAAGAGAATAAATTTCTCGCCAACCCCACCATACTGGGGGTAATAAGTATGAATTGCCCAACGCCAATAAGGCTACGGGAAGAGAATAAATTTCTCGCCAACCCCATCATACTGGGGGTAAAAAAGTATGAATCGCCCAACGCCGATAAGGCTACGGGAAGAGAATAAATTTCTCGCCAACCCTACCATGCTGGGGGTAATAAGTATGAACCGCCCAACGCCCATAAGGTTACGGAAAGAGAATAAATTTCTCGCCAACCCCATCATACTGGGGGTAAAAAAGTATGAATCACCCAACGCCGATAAGGCTACGGGAAGAGAATAAATTTCTCGCCAACCCCACCATACTGGGGGTAATAAGTATGAATTACCCAACGCTAATAAGGCTACGGGAAGAGAATAAATTTCTCGCCAACCCCACCATACTGGGGGTAAAAAGTATGAATTGCCCAACGCCGCTAAGGTTACGGAAAGAGAATAAATTTCTCGCCAACCCCACCATACTGGGGGTAAAAAGTATGAATTGCCCAACGCCGCTAAGGCAAAGGGAAGAGGAAAAGTTTGGCATTTAAGCCCAAATGAAATCCTCGAAAACTCACTATGCTGAGCATAATAGCATGGCTAGCCCAACTCAAACGGTAGTTGGTAAAGGCAAATCAAATCCGTTGATAGCTAGGGGTTTGCTAAAAATCCCATGACAAATCTGTCACATCAGTATTCTTATCCGAATATAAGAATACATCACTGCCCTAAGCTGCTAAGGCAAAGGGAAGAGGAAAAGTTTGGTATTTAAACCAAAACGAAATCCTTGACGACTCACCATGCTGAGGGGAATAGCATGGCTAGCCCAACTCAAACGGTAGTTAGTAAAGGCAAATCAAACCCGTTGATAGCTGGGGGTTTGCTAAAAATCCTGATCAGATAAATCTCCTGTCACGTTAAGATTTTACCTCTGACAGCAAAACTTTTCTTGTCATTTTGCTCTAACAGAGCAAGCGACACTCCAAAATATTTGTCAAGTTAAAATCATACCTCTGACATCATAATTCAAAAAATCAAAAGAGATAAAATCCTAATTAAATCGATCCCCTGTCACGTTAAGATTTCACCTCTGACAGAAAAGAAAATTCACACTTCATGAAGTCCAACATTACAACCTCTGATGAACGTGCTTTTGATATCATTAAGTTGAAAATCACCTCTGACGAAAATCATCTCCCTATCAAGTTAACAGTTACCTCTGATAGTCCGATTCCAAAACTAAACACGTTAACCATCACCTCTGTTTAGTCAGCTTGTCCCTATCACGACCAGATCCTCTGAATAGGTTAAGCTCCAAGACACGTTTAATGTCACCTCTGTCTTTTCCTGACTCGTTATACTAGATGTCACTGAACGGTTAGGATTAAAATAAGCACGTTAACATTATACCTCTGCTTGACCTAAAATAAGCACGTTAACATTATACCTCTGCTTGTCCTCTAATGAGTACGTTAAATTCATACCTCTGCTTGTTATGGAATAAATAAATATATTAACAGTTATCTCTATCGACCAAATCTTTTAAAAGGTCTATAACCAAAATTAAAGAATCCAAAGTATTTCGAAATTAAGTACGGTTCAATACAGAACTTTGAAAATTTTGGAGGGGGTTATGTAGATACCAAAAAAATATATATATATATATATTTTGCTAAGTGGGCACACCCGCGGGTTGCACCCCGCGGGGGCCGCGGGAGCACCCGCGGGTTGCATCCCGCGGGGCACCCGCGGGTTGCAACCCGTGGGAGCACCCGCGGGTTGCAACCCGCGGGACCTCCCGCGGGATGCAACCCGCGGGAGCCCCCGTGGGATGCAACCCGCGGGACCTCCCGCGGGTTGCAACCCGCCGGTTGCCCGCGGGGGCGATCCCGCGGGTTGCCACCCGCGGGTTGTTTTCCATTCTTTATTTCCCGTTGATTTGTTTTCTTGGACTGATAATCCGTGATCCGCTTTTTCAGGAGAGAATTGAGCCCGATTTGGAGCTTCTTCGGTTTATAAAATACAGGAATTTAACGGGAGAAGGGACTTTGGACTTTTGGATTCTTGGACTTTGGGAAGATTTCAGGCGAGCTCGTGAGATCAAAGAAAAGAGCAGAGTCATCTTCTCCTGGTCGGACGGTCAACGGAGGCAGCAACGAGACTCCACCGCCACCCGAACCCACTTAAAAAGGGAATCCATTAATATTCCCGTTCTTGTAATTCTTCGGAATTTTTGTAATCTCAAATCTTCGTTGTAATCAAATAATTTTGCAATGGAATCAAAGATTCAATTTTCGGGCGTACAGTACCCTATCCTCCAAAGTATAAGCCGCTCAAGTTGGAGCCCTATGTTGGGAAGGGATCGCCCAGTCAGCACATCTATTATTTCTTGTCCCAAGTAGGACACTTAATGGGTAATGATCCCATCATGACCAAAGTATTTGCAAGTACTTTGCGAGGGCCTGCCTTTACTTGGTTCATGCAGCTGCCCCCAGGTACTATTAATACCTGGTTAGATGTTGAGAAATTATTTCTCTCACGTTTCTTCGAGGATGACACCGAGATTACGGTTCATTCCCTCCTTGCAACTAGGCAGCGGGAACAAGAAGCGGTTAAAGATTTCATAGAAAGGTTCCGGGAGAAGTCCGTACATTGTAAACACGAAATGATTCAGGAAACTCTAGTCGAGACATGTCGACACAACCTTAAGACCAATGTGCTCCTCAAAATGGGGGCCGTAGAGTCTAAGACGTGGAGGGACCTGCTCAAACAAGGAGAGCAAGCTGAAGACTTGATTCGCCGAGTTGAAGAGTCCCGCGGGCCAAGAAGTGCTGGGGGTAGTAAATCATATACACAAAACAACAGCAACAAGAATAAAGGGAAAGCAGTAATGTCATCAGAAACTGCTCCCCAGAAAACCAGTCCTCCGCCAGAGCCGAAATCTCAAGGTCAGCGAGGGTCAAGGCAAATTAGACCGCAGCAAGAAAGGAATTACACTTTCAAAGCTGAACAGACACCAGTCCTCTTTCACCTGCTCCAAAAGAAGGGAATGCTAAAACTTCCGGAGAATAAGAAGCCAGAAGACGTTGGTAAGATAAAAGATCCCAACTACTGTCTCTATCACCGGAATATTGGACACCCTACCCGGGATTGTTTTCCCCTTAAGAACAGGATCCAAGCACTAATAGAAGCTGGGGTTCTGACGCTTAAGGAAGAGCAGAAGAAGGTCACTGCCAATATGACAACCATAGTGGTTGGAACCCACGAGTTCCCCGCAGGAGTGACCCCAATCCCAAAGGGTGAGGCAGTTACAAAGAATCTTGATCCTTACAACAAAGCCCAAGAAGGACTTGTCCCCATAACAACCCAAAGAGGGGAAGTTATGTGGGTTCACCCTGATTTGCTGGAAGATGAACAATGGACTACTTCAAGAGGTCCAGAGAAGAAGCGGGCTGTCAACGTCATCTCTGCAGATATAAAGGAAGAATATATAGCTTCAGGCGCCTTCACAAGTTCTGAAGAAGAACCCGAAACTATGGCCACCCATCAAGATGGGGCAGGCCCTTCCAGTACTCGATCTGGAAGGACATATCTTAAGGACTACACTAGAGTGGATCCAAAAGATATCTATGCAGAACTTGCAAAGCCTGCGAAGCAGAAAAGACTTCGTTTCCAGAAGAATTCTACCAGAGATGAAGGAGCCAAAGAAACTCCCTTCGAATTTGACATAATCGCGCGGTTGGCTAATATCCCAGCACGAGTGACGCTTTACGAATTGTCGAGATTATCAAAATCAACACGTGAAGCTCTAAGAGAGGCCTTGGCAGACTCTGAGTCGTTCCTAGCTCAGATTGTCGAGCCGGCCATCGAAGAGTGGGACTCTTGCCCCCACTGTCATCAAGTGAAGAGGCAGGTCCCACAAATTATCTTCTCTCCAGAAGACATGCAGGTGAGGAATATAAAGCATAATAGGCCTTTATATTTCACTGGATATGTCGGGTCCACAAAAGTGGACCGAATTCAGATTGATCCAGGTTCTGCACTCAGCGTCGTGTACAGTAGACTGATGTAGCTGTTGGGAATTTCCCTTCATCGCTTGACACCTACACACACTACCATCTATGGATTCAATGCTAATAATAGCCATCCTCTTGGTAAGATCCGATTGCGGTGTCAAATTGGAGACTTGAAAACGGAGGTTACATGCTACGTAATTGATGCTGATACCTCCTACAATATTTTATTGGGGCGACCTTGGATTCACTCTCATATGATAGTTCCGTCGACTCTTCACCAGTGCATGAAATATTGCGATGAGGAAGGAGAGGTCCGGACACTAATTGCTGACAAGCAGCCATTCAAAGGGTTGGAAAATTACTTCACAGATGCTGCACTCTACAAGCCAGCACATGAAGCCTCCAATGACAGTCTTAGCAAATCTCCAAAGCCCGACGACAGTGGCAATGAAGCCGACACTGAGTACGAGCTCCTTGGAGAAGATGACGGGGGTGATTACGAAATCAACCCTCACCTAGATCTTAGCTTAGGTCTTGATAATATAGTGGATGTAATAGAAAGTGAATGGGTTATTAATGAAAGTGTAAAGTTAGTCTACGAGTATGCTGTAGCTACTGAGTCTGAGCCCTCTTGTACCTCCACCGAAGCGGATGGCCTGACCGAACTTGAAGTTCTGGCGGCATATCATTTGCCCCTTAGGTCTTCCCTCCTCTCTCAATTAAAAATTACCGAGGATCAAGGGCACTTATTTGAAGTGCCTCCCCGACAGAAGTCCCAAAGGCCGATCATGTTCGGCAAAGTGGCCACGTCGCCTCGACAGAGACTAAGTAGTGAAAGTGATGAACAAACATCACCTCAATTTCACTTATATGAGCAAAGGTCCCGATAGATGATGGAGAAAATGGGATACAATTTTACCCAGAAGCCGGGATTAAACTTTGGAAAAGGGCGGCGGAATCTCATACCCTCGTTTAGACCGAGAGGAAAGAGCCCTGATTATTATCAGAAGACCCGCAGGGGGTTGGGCTATGTATCTACTCCGCCCTCATCGCCATCCAAGGATGAAGAGAGTTCTTCGGATAAAGAAGAAACATCTTCACCAGATCATGATTCGGATATAAGCACCGGTACTTGGTTTCAGTCTTTGACAGTCAATATGGTTTCAGCCGCGCCAGAAAGCGACGAGGAACCAATTGACGTCCAAGATGATGCTTGGGCCAGACATATGGACACTCTCTGGGATGTCCGCTTTGAACAGCGTGATCCGCCCACAGAAGATAAATTAATACAGGTTAACATGGGAACGGAAGAAAATCCGAAACCCATTTTCATAAGCGACACACTAACTCCTTTAGAAAAAGAGGAACTTATATCCCTTATCAAAGAGTATATAGATGTGTTCGCATGGAGTTATGAAGATATGCCTGGGCTTGATCCTCAAATTGCCACACACCTGTTAAATATAAAAGAAGATGTCAAACCTGTTAAACAGCAACAGAGGCGTTTTCGACCGGAATTGATGCAGGCAATAGTTGCTGAGGTCAATAAGCTTATACAATCCGGGTTCATCCGTGAAGAACAACACCCGGACTGGGTGGCAAACATAGTGCCAGTTCGCAAAAAGAATGGCAAAATCCGGATATGTATTGACTTTCGAGATCTGAACACTGCATGTCCCAAGGATGAATTTCCGCTCCCCATCACCGACGTAATGATCGATAATACTTGCGGTTATGAGAGGATGTCCTTTATGGATGGCTTCTCAGGTTATAACCAAATCAAGATGCACCCGGATGATGAAAAGTATACAGCTTTCAGAACGCCACAAGGGGTATACTGCTATACGGTGATGCCATTCGGATTAAAGAATGCAGGTGCCACTTACCAACGCGCAATGAGTGCCATATTTAAAGAACACCTACGCAGAACAGTAGAGTGCTACGTAGATGACTTGGCGGTCAAAAGCAAGAATAAAGAAGATCACCTTCAGGACTTGAGGACGGTCTTTGATCTCATGAGGAAACATCATTTGAAGATGAATCCTACCAAGTCGTTCATGGGGGTATCCAGCGGGAAGTTTCTAGGGTTCGTAATAACTTCAAAAGGAATTTTCCTCGACCCTGAAAAGGTAAAAGCAATTAGCGAAATGCCGCCTCCCCGCAATCTCAAGGAATTAAGGGGATTACAAGGAAAGCTCGCTTATATTCGACGCTTCATATCCAACTTATCTAGACGATGCCAACCATTCTCCAAACTTATGAAGAAGGGAGTGTCTTTCATATGGGATGAGGCATGTCAGCAGGCATTTGATGACCTTAAAGAATACCTCACCAAACCTCCTGTTCTTATGGCACCGATCCCCGGGCAGCCCTTCCTCATATATGTGAGGGCCATGGATAATGCCTTAGGTGCATTACTGGCTCAATATAAAGAGCACGGCCATGAACATGCCCTCTACTATTTAAGTAGAACAATGATTGGGACCGAACAGCGATATACCCCGATTGAAAAAGAATGTTTAGCCCTAGTGTTTGCTGTTCAGAAAATGCGACACTACCTTTCAGGGCAAACAATTCATGTTATATCACGGGTTAAACCCCTGAAGATTCTGATGACAAAACCAGAATCCTTGAATGGCCGATTGGCAAAGTGGGCGCTCTTACTATCGCCCTATGACATACATTTTGTCCCTCAAAAGGCCATGAAGGGACAGGCAATCGCTGATTTCTTTGCAGACCATCCAATTTGGTCCAAATTAAAGCAGACATCAGAAGTCAACACAGTTACCGAAGAACAACCTTGGCAAATGTTCTTTGATGGTGCCGCGAGACGATCTGCTGCTGGAGTGGGGGTTGTGCTAATATCCCCACATAAACATATATTGCCTAACGGTTACTCATTAACAGAACCGTGCACTAATAATGTAGCGGAGTACAACGCGCTCATTATCGGCTTAAAAATAGCTCTGCAACTAGGGGTGAACCATCTAGAGGCATATGGAGATTCTAAGCTTATTGTCAATCAGATGACAGGTGAGTATGAAGTCAGACATGAAGCCCTCATCCCCTATCATCAGCTAGCTATTGAGCTAGCAGGATATTTTGAACAATTCTACATATATCACGTATCTCGAAATGAGAACATTTATGCAGATGCTCTTGCCGCATTAGCCGCAACGCTGGCAATCCCGCCAGGTGAAGCTAAAAGCATCACCATTGGTAGTAGAGAACTCCTCCACCCAGATGTGGTATCTCAAACCGAAGAGGTATGCCAGATTGGCTTAAACTTAGAGCCCCGTGATTGGCGATTTTCGTTTGTGGATTATGCTTTGCATGGGATATTACCAGAAGATCCTAAGGAAGCCACCTCAATAAAGAGGAAGGCCCAAAGATTTTATTATGACCATAAACTTCAGACTTTGTATAGAAAGTCAAGAGGTGGTCTATTGCTACGCTGCATATCGAAAGCAGAAGCAGAACAAGTGCTGAAAGAAACACATGATGGAATATGTGGAGCTCATCAGCCCGGTCCCAAACTTCGAGACCGTATAAGAAGGCTGGGGTACTACTGGCCGAGCATGGTTACGGAAGCAATGGCATACGCTAAACGATGTCATGAATGCCAAATACATGCCAATTTTATTCATCAACCCCAAGAATACTTGCACAATACCGTCGCAAGCTGGCCATTTGAAGCTTGGGGAATGGACATTGTGGGGCCAATAACTCCCCCGTCATCCAGAGGACATCGGTTTATTTTTGCAATAACCGATTATTTTTCAAAATGGGCCGAAGCCGTGCCCATGAGAGAGGTGAAGACGACAGATGTGATCAAGTTCGTCAAGCATCATGTCATTTACCGATTTGGCGTCCCTCGACGGATCATTCATGATAATGGTCCGCAATTCATCAGTCAGGGATTCTCCAGATTCTGCAATAAATTTAGAATCAAAGATATCGCTTCTACACCATATAACCCTGCGGCTAATGGGTTGGCCGAAGCTTTCAACAAGATGATCATCAAACTCCTTCGGAAGTTCGTCTCTTCCAATAAACGAGATTGGGATGAAAAGTTGGGAGAATGTTTGTGGGCTTATCGCACCACCGTTCGCACCCCGACTAAATCTACCCCGTTTTCTTTGGTTTATGGAAGTGAGGCTGTCTTGCCTCTTGAAATCCAGATACCATCATTAAGAGTGGCTTTAGCTACAAAGATGACGATCAAAGAGCGCCATCAACAAAGGTTGCAAGAACTAGAGGCGTTAGATGAAAAACGTCTCAGGGCTCAACAACAAATTGAGTTGTATCAAGCCCGAATATCTCAAACGTTCAATAAGAACGTTAAACCAAGGACCTTTAAACAAGGAGACTTGGTTCTGGCCGTTAAAAGGCCAATGGTTCTAACTCACAAGACAAAGGGTAAATTTGAACCCAAGTGGGAAGGACCGTTTATTGTGGAAACAGTATACTCTAGTGGAGCCTATCGCTTAATGAATCAAGAGGGCGACAGGATGATGATGCCGATCAATGGCAAATTTATGAAGAAATACTATTCTTAGTATACCGGGAAATACAAGTTTCTTTTCCTTAGGCATGCGCATTGTGCGCCTCTGACCTAAACCTGGTGTGTTTGGTTCTCAAGTTTGAACCACCTCCAGTCTTTTCCTTAGGCATGCGCATTGTGCGCCTCTGACCTAAACCTGGTGTGTCTGGTTCTCAAGTTTGAACCACATCCAGTCTTTTTTTTTAGGCATGCGCATTGTGCGCCTCTGACCTAAACCTGGTGCGTTTGGTTCTCAAGTTTGAACCACCTCCAGTCTTTTTCTTAGGCATGCGCAGTGTGGCGCCTCTGACCTAAAAATTGGTGCGTTTGGTTCTCAAGTTTGAACCACCTCCAGTATTTTTCTTAGGCATGCGCATAGTTCGCCTCTGACCTAAACCTGGTGCGTTTGGTTCTCAAGTTTGAACCACCTCCAGTCCTTTTTTTAGGCATGCGCATTGTGCGCCTCTGACCTAAACCTGGTGCGTTTGGTTCTCAAGTTTGAACCACCATCAGTCTTTTTTTAGGCATGCGCATTGTGCGCCTCTGACCTAAACCTGGTGTGTTTGGAGTACCCAGTTCAAGTTACGCGAGAGAGCCTTGAACTGCCTCCAGCTTGGTTCTCAAGTTTGAACCACCATCAGTCTTTTCTTGGGCATGCGCAGTTTGGCACCTCTGACCCAAACCTGGTGTGCTTAGTTCTCAAGTTTGAACAGCCCCCAATCTTTCTTTTAGGCATGTGTAATTAAGCGCCTCTGACCTAAAAAGAATGAATTGCCCAAACGCCAACTAGGCAATGGGAAGAGAACAAGTTTCTCGCCAACCCATCATACTGGGGTAAAAGTATGAATTGCCCAACGCCAACTAGGCAATGGGAAGAGAACAAGTTTCTCGCCAACCCATCATGCTGGGGTAAAAGTATGAATTGCCCAACGCCAACTAGGCAATGGGAAGAGAACAAGTTTCTCGCCAACCCATCATGCTAGGGTAAAAGTATGAATTGCCCAAACGCCAACTAGGCAATGGGAAGAGAACAAGTTTCTCGCCAACCCATCATACTGGGGGTAAAAGTATGAATTGTCCAAACGCCAACTAGGCAATGGGAAGAGAACAAGTTTCTCGCCAACCCATCATACTGGGGTAAAAGTATGAATTGCCCAAACGCCAACTAGGCAATGGGAAGAGAACAAGTTTCTCGCCAACCCATCATACTGGGGTAAAAGTATGAATTGCCCAACGCCAACTAGGCAATGGGAAGAGAACAAGTTTCTCGCCAACCCATCATGCTGGGGTAAAAGTATGAATTGCCCAACGCCAACTAGGCAATGGGAAGAGAACAAGTTTCTCGCCAACCCATCATGCTGGGGTAAAAGTATAAATTGCCCAACGCCAACTAGGCAATGGGAAAAGAACAAGTTTCTCACCAACCTATCATACTGGGGGTAAGAGTATGAAATTAACTACCCGATGCTGATTAAAGGTAAAGGGGAGAGGAAATGAATTCCTCGACAACTCATCATGTTGAGGGGAATAACATGGCTAGCCCAACTCAAACGGTAGTTGGTAAAGGCTAATCAAATCCGTTAATAGCTGGGGGTTTGCTAAAAATCTCATATTAAACTTTAATTGTTATTTCGGTTCAAGAAATTGAGCATAAAACGGTACCGAGATAAATCATTTTGATGACAGGTTATTTGTTAGGCAAGCAAATCTGTTTTGAAGCTGGCAAATAAAAGAGTCAAAAGAATCATCTTTATTAAAAAGGTGAAGATACAAAAAGAATTTCAAAGAAACATAGTAAAGTTATCTCTCTCCTGTTTACGAAGTTCTTATTACAAGGAAGATAAAAGTGTAAAGAGAGATGAAACTATTGGCCTCCCAGAAGTCTCAATTGGTTTATTGTCTCGTCTAAATTTCTACGATGAGAAGCCTCCACGGTTTGCTGAGCTTGCCTACGCAACTCATCATCACTTATTGAAAGTTGTTGCTGACGAGATTCTTCTATGGCACGATTCCTGGCCATCTCTTCCTGCTGAATCTGCTCCTGCTGGACAAGCAACATCTCCCGTTTCTTGACAGATTCTCCTAATCGGAGTTCATTTTCTATCAAGGTGGCCCGAGCTCTGGCAATTGTCTCCTGGGCTTTAGAGATGGCCGCCTGACTTTCCTCAATTCCAAAGTTTACCCTCTGCAGGTCGCCAATAACGGATTCCCGACTGGCCTGGAGATCTGTCAGCTCCTGAGACCATTTCTCTGCCTGCTGCCTTAAAATATTTCTTCGAGATAAGGATTCTGCTCGAAGCCGCGCCAGCTCTATCTCAGTGATCGCCTCCACATCCGCCTGACGGAGTGTGTGTAGCGTGGTCACCTGCTCTTCTAAGGCTGTAAGGCGGGCCCGGTATGGAGCTGCTCGATCTTGTCCACCGAATTCTTCGATATTTCCTAAATAGCGGAGTAACAGTGGACGTGCGAAGTTGAAGAAATCATGGCCATCAAGAACCATCTCGACACATCTTCTTAACAAATGCATAAAATCCTCGACAGTGAAGCCGAAAAGTCTTTCAAGAGGATTTGCATTGTCGGTAGGCATAGTAGGCAATGCCAAGAAAGGTGTCGTAAACAAGGGAGCAGTAGTTGCTGCAATTGGAGAAGAAGAAGCCCGTCCCTGCATTAAATTCATGATCTGAGGGACCAATAGAGCCAGTGCAGATCTGGAAGAACTGGAGACCCCAGACGAAGTACCAATAGTACAAATCACTTGGGTACCCCCACCAACAGGAAGAGAAGATAGGACCACTTCGCCTGAAACTCCTTCGGTGGGAGAAGCATCTTCGAACGAGAATTTCAAATTATTCTCCTCCCCTGCTGGAAGGCTTGGAGTCGGAAGAGTTGCAGGTATCTCAGCAGCCACGACAACAGACGACGTTAAAATTGCTGACTGAGAAGGCACTCCAACGACCGTGGGAAATGTCTCAGAAGAGCAAACGGGTGTTGGAGATGGCATGCTAGGAGAAGGTGTAGCCTCATTAGCAGCAGCTGCAATAATAATCTCAGTTCTCTTGTCACTTCCCAATTCGTCAATTGGGGGAATTAAGGAGGAAACAGATGCAGGAGCCGGTGTGGAATAATCAGCCGCAAACTCACCAGCAGAGCTACCCACACCACCAATAGAGCCAGAATGGTCCATTCTATCGTCAGACTCTACTTGGGTAGTCGAGTGCATTGGCGAAAGAAGTTGATCACCTACATTTCAGAAGACCAGAAAAGCAGTGTTACGTTAAAATAATAACAGGCAAAAGATAAAATGCTAAAGGCCATACCAGGCGATACAAGTCCAGTTGTCGGACTTGAAGGGGGAGCCATTGTTGTTTCCAGCAGTGTACCCGTCTCGCTACCCGTTAGTTGCGCCCCAGGTTCTGCCACAGGCTCTACGGCCAAAGGAGCTGAAATCTCAGCAACACTTGGAGCTTTGGCAGGTTCATCCTCCCTTGCCAACGCTGTGGGTACAGCTGAAGCCAACAAGTCGGAAGTAAGTTTGATAGCCACTTCTTTGGGGACTATCAAGGTTTCCTGCCCCAATTTTTGCTTCTTACCAGGCCTTTTCTTTAAAGTGCTGCGGCGTTTGAGAGTTGGACTCAGGGAACGACTGACAATAGGCTGAGGAACTCCACCAGCACCAGCATTGTCATCATCATCACCGGCATCGTCGTCTGATTCGCTGATATCCGAAGGCTCAGCCGCAGCGCCAAGGAATTCTTCCATTCCTTTTATCCTTACTCTAGAAGCACCCTGGCGGCTAATATAGAGGGCTTCAATCTCTTTACAGTAACTGCGATTGAGAGAGAAGCCGGGCACGTCAGCATTTGCAATATTGAACCAATTGCAGGAACTGAGGGTCATGGCCAATTCTGGCACCTTCTGGGGCAAGGAGAATTCAGCTTCGGTCTCGCCCGCTGCAAAATGGAACCAGCCACGAGCACCTTCGTATAAATTCCCCTCGTAAGCGAGATCTTTATTTGGATTGCCCACATAAAGTTGAGAATATCCAAACTGGCGAGCAAAGCGACTCGGAGTATATGGCTCAATCTGACACCTGAGATCTTGACGATACACCAAGTGCTCGGGACGGATGTTGAGAAGCCACCAGAATGCTCCTACAGATAAAGTAGTGAACTTATCTGCTCCCATGGCATCTTTCAGCCTCGTCCCATATCCTCCGCCGGGAAAGTCAGGAAAACACCGGAATATCTCGTAATTCTGAAAGCTACGAAGAGTCTTCCGAATCTGGGACATATAATTCTGCCTCGATGAAGAACGTTCATACAGTTCTACGAGGAAGCACTTTTCGCCCGAACGACGCTCTGGTGCACTCATTAAGGAGGGACAGTGCAAGACAAGCCACGCCATCAAGTAGGTGTAGGGCATCTCCACCCTAGGATTTGGAGTTTTCGGTTGGCCAGTCTCTTTCGACTTGCCCTTTCCTTTCCCCTTGACCTTAATAGTGGGGAGGAAATCACGACAGAATACCCTCAGTCCACACTGCAAATTGCATACCATAGCGGGAAGGAGTCCAAGGGGTCGGCCGTATGCAAGAAGAACCGCTGGATATACCACGGTCACTGCAATCGCTTCCTTGGGCAATGACGGCATGACGCCTCTTTTGAGCCACAGCATCAAAAACCCGGCAATGAGACCTCTGTTGGAGATCGGAAACTGGGCTTGATAGTGATAGCTCTTGAATGAAGTACCGGGACCGTATCCATTCTCATTGGATTCCGTAGTATAGAACAAACGGTAATGGCCCCTGGCTACACGTTGGTCGATCTCTGAAATGGGGACAGGAGAATGACCATGGATAGTGGCCGAGCTATCCTTAGAATTTAGGTTGGCAAAAAGGTATTCGGCCCACTTCTTGTGACCAATACCGTGATTACGCGCACCTGTCTGGTCAGCGCAGATATGATAATGGCACATCATCTCCCAGTACATGACATAAATGCGCTCATCCCTCGCCAATAGCATGTTCAACTCATCGGTGGTGGGGATATACTCCTCGTAAGGGACTTCGCCTATCGAGAGCCCAGAAACCTCAAACATCTCGTGGAGAGCGAATCCTAGCTCACCCACTGGAGTAAAGAAAGTACAGGTTTCAGGGTTATACATCTCCAAGAGGCAGTAAAAGTGATAAGCACTCTGGGAAAACCCGAATTGGACATTCCTGATGGCTTTATACAAGCCAATATCCTTTAAAATGGGCTCGTGGGAATCCAGCATGTACTGAACAAGGCGTGCCCACCACATATTGTTAGAAGAATGAACCCAGCCAGGCATCCTGAAGTCGCTAGCAGGGTACTGACCATCCTTCGCCAAGAACTCACTTAAGAAAGTTCGGGCAAGAGATGGGACTTCACCCACTGGAAGCTCCTTGCCAAATCGGCCTGGAAGCAAGCCAGTAATGCATCTAGGGAAACCATCTTGATAAACCCCTTTTGCACCAAATTTGCCTGTTGGGACGCCATCTTGCTCCTGAGTCAGTCCCCACTTTAATTCTCGAGGCATCGCTAGCCTCTGAAGATAGACCAGAGGATAACTACGATCCATTCTAGACAGAAACATCAGCATTTCGCCTGAGTTATATAACCAAACATGCTCCTCTTCAGAAAGGATCTCATCTGAGTGGTCCATCTGGTCTCCAAAGAGGAAAGCAGGTTTCTCCATCGCCTTTCTGTTCACATCTTCAAAAGCCGCGTCAGTTATGATTTCTCGCGCAGTAGTGGGATGGTACTTGATCAGCTTCTCCTTGCGTTCCTTCGGGTCTGGTTTGTATGAGGGCAGGATGGTAGTGAAACGGAATTGGCCTGAGGGATAAGAACCCCCAGCAAAACCGAAGTAGTTCTTGTGGGGAAGAGATTCCATCGAATATCCTACTGCAAAAAGAAAGCAGAATGAGAAAAGTTTCTCTAGTGCAGAAAATTTCTCTAAGTATGGACGCGCGAAGCTAAAAATCAGAACGCGCGAAGTTAAGAATAGCACCGCGCGAAGCTAAAGATTAGACCGCGCAGAAATAGCCTCGCGTGTTCAGCGCGACTGCTACTTGAAATAGCCTTGCGTTTTCAGCGCGACTGCTACTTGAAATAGCCTCGCGTGTTCAGCGTGACTGCTACTTGAAATAGCCTCGCGTTTCAGCGCGACTGCTACTTAAAATAGCCTCGCGTTTTCAGCGCGACTGCTACTTAAAATAGCCTCGCATTTTCAGCGCGACTGCTACTTAAAATAGCCTCGCGCTTTAAACGCGAGGATGACGCGATAACTTCGCGTAAGAAGGCAGTCAGAGACTTTTCTTCTTCTCCAAGCCTTACGGCAGGAGTACGGCGATCTCGCCGGTAAAGGAGTTGATTGATCAATTAAAATTAAGCCAAATCACTCTAGAAATGTTCTAAAGAGTCTCGATGGAAAGATTCTTACCCCCGATGGGCGAAATGTGGGCTGGCGCGTCGCTGCCTTGGCCGCCGCCACCACTGCTTGCGCCAGTCGCCGATGATGGAGCCGCTCGAGAAGTAGCACGAGTCTTGGGTGCCATTGCTGAGGAAAATCGACTGAAAATTTGGAGAAACTTGGTCGGAAGAAGATCGGGTCGCCTGAACTCTGATCGCCTGAATCTCTAAGTTTCTGAAAAATTCTCAAATAGAGTGAGAAGGATAAGAAATAGAGATTTCTTTTAAATGGAAGCAACCGCCTCTTGGAATTCGGTGCGAGTTTCAGAGAAAGTGACTGGTCAGTTACTCTCTAAAACGCGAAGCTATTAGCCTCGCGCGACTAAGAAAAAGCGAAGTTGATTAACTCCGCGCAACTGTACAAAACGCGAGGATAGCCTATGCCTTAGCTTCGCATTTTCATGAAAAAACTTAGATTCTTGACGAGTGCAATTAAGCGCTTCCATCTAAGTTAAAGCGATTCTTATCCGATCATTTGGGTATTATCAATCTAAGTCACGCAGAAGAGCCTTAGATTATTTTACCAGAATTATTGACCATCTGTTTGTTGTGCAAGCAAGTTTATTGAAGCCAACAGATAGAGAGGAAAATAATTTATCTTTATTCATGAAGCAAGAGATTACAAAGAGGGAGTTATAGCTCTCCCAAAAACTTTTTACATGATCAAACTCATCAAATAAGCAAAAACAATAAGATTTCTCTACGGGGTGTTGAAGCTCAGTTCCCTGGTTCACATGCAAAAACAATAAGATTTCTCTGCGGGGTGTTGAAGCTCAGTTCCCTGGTTCACATGCAAAAGATCTCCTCTGCAAATGTCAATTAGGATCTGTCATCCGAAATGAAGCACGAGAGGAAAGGAAAGTGCTGCACTGAAGCGCAATTCTGAACTGCAAGTGCTGCAATTCTGCACTGCAAGTGCTGCAGCTCCTTATTTACAGCCCCTTCTGGAGTTTATCTCTCGGAGCCAGAGCTTGAAACCTGCAACTACGTTGTAAAGCATATGCTTTTGACTTCCTTAGAGTTACTCTTGCTGATGAAGATCGAGGGACCCGCATACATTCTTCTTCAGAAAGGATTGAACTTACTGCAAAAGGAACAGAGTTTCCAAAAGAGTGAAAACGCGGAGCTAAGCTAACTCCGCGTACAGTTGGAGAAATAGCCTCGCGCTTTAAACGCAGAGGATGATGCAATAACTTCGCGTAAAGGGGGACAAGATTTCTTTCTGCTCTTTCCTTCTCTTTCAAATTCATAGCGACTGCTAATCAAAGATAGCCTCGCGAATTCATAAGCGACTGCTAATCAAAGATAGCCTCGCAATTCATCGCGACTGCTAATCAAAGATAGCCTCGCAATTCATCGCGACTGCTAATCAAGGATAGCCTCGCGGATTCATTGAGACTACTAGTAAAGCCCCACGTTTCAAGCGCAGGGACGACACAATAAAACGGCGATCTCGCCAACAAGACAAAGCAAACGTCCAGATTAAAATCAAGCCAAAATATCTCAGAATGGTTCTTAGAAAACCAAGAGACGAGGTTTTTTACCTTCGGAAGACGCTGCATAGACTGGTTCGCCGTCGCGTCTACCTTCACGGCTGCTGCCATCAACGCCGGCCAACTTGCGAAAAACCAAACTCCTCTGGAGAGACATCCTATGGAGAATTGAACGAAGATCAGTTGAAGATCATTCGTGAGTCACTCGAGTTCTCAGAAATTCTTTGGATGAGATGACGAAGAAGATGAGCCGGGAGCTCTATTTAAACAGAATTTCCGTCGCTTGGTATTCGGCGTGGAAACTCGGGGTAATTAATGACGTAATTACTCATTTCACTGAAGACGAAGTGAAGCTGATTGCTCCGCATAAGTGAGCGTAACGCGAGATAGACTTGGTATTCTAACTCTGCGTTTTCAGTTTGAAGATCCAAAGTATTTCAAAATCTGCTGAAGTCTAAGCCATTTTGAAAACTTTGGAGGGGGTTCTGTTGGCAGTGAAAATTTCTAAGTAAAAAGGATTTTCCACAACAGAACGCGGAGCTAATTCAATAGCCCCGCGTTTGGTTATGTTAACCCTGCGTTTGAATAAAACACGGAGATGTTTTATAGCTCCGCGTTGATTCCGCAGTCTGGCTTATATTAGCCTCGCGTTTGAGTAAAACGCGGAGATGATCAATAGCTCCGCGTTAGCTCCGCGTTTTGGTTATTTAGCGTCGCGTTTTGATGCGATTAAAGCTCCGCATAAGCAGATAACCAGAATCTCAAATTGATTGAGATTATGATTCTGGGCTTATCCAAATACCCGAATCAAGTCTAATCAGAATTCCATCAAAACTAAGATATTTGATTGGAATCCTTGATGAATGCGAGTTCTATTTAGATAGAAACTCTTGCATTAGCCTGGGGCTATAAATACCTTCCTGGTGAAACCCTAGGGGGTCTTCTTTTTGGAGGGTCTTCGTCTTCTTTTTGGAGCGTCTTCGTCTTCTTTTTGGCATTGGAAGTCTCCTATTTGATCCTTTGGCAATTCAAGTACGCGAGAGAGCCTTGAAGCCTTTGCTGATCATCTTCTGAAATCTTGGAGAATTCAAGTTACGCACAGAGCCTTGAGTTCGTGAAGATCAGAGAAAGTCACCATCTTCTTTATGGAGTTCTTGAGAAGTTCAAGTTACGCGAGAGAGCCTTGAACAAATCAAAGCCAAAGAAGATCGTCTATATTCGGCCGATATCTTTAAAAGAGAAGATTTCAATATACCGATCGTCCAAAGGAACTGCTTGACAGATCCCATCGCCACAGATCCCACAATATTGTAAAAGAGAGAGATTGAAATATAAAATCCTCTCGTTTGTTGTTTTTTATATCTTGTTCACTTTCATTATAATTTAAGTTAATTCAATGGGAGGAAGCGAAGGAACTTTTGCGACGAACTCGACGTCAGATCGCGCCACGATCTCTTTTTCGATGAAAGAGACTTCTCCCACTGTAGTCGCCAGTTTGTTCGCAGAAGAAAGTCGTTGCTTTCCTTCCATTGAATTCAACTTAGATTACAATGAAAGAAAACAATAGAAAAGAACAAACGAGAGGATTTATAAATTATATCGCTCTCTTTTACTATATAATGTGGGATCTATGTGGCGATTGGATCTAACTAGTAGTTCCTTTGGACGATCTGATGTCAATGGTCTTCTTGCTTTTGATGAAAAAGATGTCGGCCGACTTTGGATGATCTTCTCTGGTCTTGATTCGTTCAAGGCTCTCACACGTAACTCGAACTTCACAAAAACTTCAAAAAGATCCCCAAGGCTTCCTCAAGAGGGTATTTATAGTCTTAGGATAATATGAGAGTTTCTACCTAAATAGAATTTGTATTCACCAAGAATTCTAATCAAATATCTTAGTTTTGATCTAAATCTCTTGATTTAGAGTTCTGATTGGACTTAATTTGGGTATTTGGATAAGTCCAAATCTCAATCCAAATCAATTTATGATTTTGGTTATCTGCTCACGCGGAGCTAATCGCATCAAAACGCAAAGCTAAGAGACCAGAACGCGGAGCTATTGATTAGCTTCGCGTTTTACTCAAACGCGGGGCCAAAATAGCCAAACGCGGAGCTAAAAAGTTAGCTCCGCATTCTGTTGTGGAAAAATCCAATTTACTTAGAAATTTTCACTGCTAACAATAACTATATAAAAAAAAACCTAAAACTAATGATAGCGTAGCTTATACAGAGAGGGGCCTTTATTTATGAGTGTTGCAGGAGATGAACAGCCGTGGAGATGTCATCACACACACTAATACACTTGGCTATTTTGGACATAATGGACATGCTTCGAGCTATTGGATGCCTCAAGCATAAGGATATGAAGGATGCATTATGGAGGTGGGGTTTCCAAGCAGGAACCCTACTCTTATACAGCATCCAAAAGTGATAACGACCCAAAATCACCATGAATATTGATGTTCGTTTTAAATTTTGAAGGTGAATAATAAACTGCAGATTATAAATTCTTGTTGGCAGTGAAAATTTCTAAGTTAAAAAGATTTTCCACAACAGAACGCGGAGCTAATTCAATAGCCCCGCGTTTGGTTATATTAACCCTGCATTTGAATAAAACACGGAGATATTTAATAGCTCCGCGTTGATTCCGCAGTCTGGCGTGTATTAGCCTCGCGTTTGAGTAAAACGCGGAGATGATCAATAGCTCCACGTTAGCTCCGCGTTTTGGTTATTTAGCATCGTGTTTTGATGCGATTAAAGCTCCGCGTAAGCAGATAACCAGAATCTCATATTGATTGAGATTATGATTCTGGGCTTATCCAAATACCCGAATCAAGTCTAATCAGAATTCCATCAAAACTAAGATATTTGATTGGAATCCTTGATGAATGCGAGTTCTATTTAGATAGAAACTCTTGCATTAACCTGGGGCTATAAATACCTTCCTGGTGAAACCCTAGTCTTCTTCTTCTTTTTGGCATCGGAAGCCTTCTATCGATCCTTTGGCAATTCAAGTATGCGAGAGAGCCTTGAAGCCTTTGCTGATCATCTTCTGAAATCTTGGAGAATTCAAGTTACGCACAGAGCCTTGAGTTCGTGAAGATCAGAGAAAATCATCATCTTCTTTCTGGAGTTCTTGAGAAGTTCGAGTTACGCGAGAGAGCCTTGAAAACGCGAGAGAGCCTTGAACAAATCAAAGCCAGAGAAGATCGTCTATATTCGGCCGATATCTTTAAAAGAGAAGATTTCAACATACCGATCGTCCAAAGGAACTGCTTGACAGATCCCATCGCCACAGATCCCACAAACTATTGTAAAAGAGAGAGATTGAAATATAAAATCCTCTCGTTTGTTCTTTTTTATATCTTGTTCACTTTCATTGTAATTTAAGTTAATTCAATGGGAGGAAGCGAAGGAACTTTTGCGACGAACAAACTGGCGACCACAGTGGGAGCCATCTCTTTCACTGATGAAGAGATAGTGGCGCAATCGGACGTTGACTTGATCGGATCCGAAGTAGACACGCTGGTCGTTGAAATCGACCCGCAGAAGTATGAGGAGTTCCTCTCCTCCGGATCAGGTGACTTGGATGAGACACAGCACTATCGCCGTATGTACTCCAATGCCCGAGTGACGGGTAGAAAGGTATCCACCGAGAGACGGGGATCCTTGGAGACTACGGTTATAATGCCGGAGTTCACACAAGAAATCCTAACCGAGGAAGAGCTTCCGATTGCCGAAGAAGACATGGGAACTGGACTGACCAGGACCCAACTCCGGAACAGGAACCGGAGAGCGAAGCGTAGAGCCCTCAAAGCCCGCCTTGGACGCGGAGCTAACTCTAGAGGACGCGAGGCTATGGTCCCTCGCAAATTGGCTCGCGCTACCCGCGAGACCAATCTCTACCGCGTTAAACGCGAAGATACAACTTGCCTTAAAAGCAAGGAAAAGCCAGCGTGTGATTTTCCACTCGAGGCTGGTAATACTGGCGAGTTACGCAAAATTCCTGACACTCGCGAGTTACGCGAGTATAAAAATTATTCCAAGCCAGCGTGTGATTCTCCACGCGAGGCTATTACTGTGCCTAGCGAGAGACGCGAAGCCAGTAAGGGTTGCGCTAGTCGCAGAATACCCAACACTCGCGAGTTACGCGAGTATAAAAATTATTCAAAGCCAGCGTGTGATTCTCCACGCGGGGCTATTACTGTGCCTAGCGAGAGACGCGAAGCCAGTGATACTTGCAAAAACGCAAGACTTCTGATACCCGCAAGGAACGTGAGGATGATTGGCAGATAGTTGTCAGTCATAAAAACCGCGCTAAGCGCGAAGCTATGATCTGCGTTAATCGCAAAAATAAGCCAGCGTGCAAGAACTTCCCTTCACGCGGGGCTATTATTCCAGAAGCTCAACTTCCAAGAACACACCAAGCCAGCGAGAAATGCGAGGCTAGTGTGGATAAGCGCGGAGCTATTCTTCAGATCCGCAATGTGAAATGCGAGGCTATTCCTAAGCCACGCGAGGATCAGTCCGACCCTAGAGCCAGAGTTGATCAATCAAAGAAGCTTCAGTGGATTCCTAAACACTCTCAAGAGTTGAATGGACCTCTTGATTTCATGTCTAGAGGCACTGACCTCAGGGAGCATCTTCCTAAGAAGAGAGGCATAGACCAACTTCAAGTTGAACATAGTTGCCATTGCCAGCAACTCATGACAACAGTATCAGCCGTGATAAATAACTGTGGCTGCAGCAAGAACAGGATATCTGTGTTCAACAGATTATATGAGTCAAACCAGAATCCTGCTAAGAAGACAAGAACCACTCCCCTGAAACAAGGGAGAGCTGTAACTTCCAACATGGTAGGAAAAGGAAAGAAAATTGCAGAGACGGATGATGATTCAAAATCGAGCGATGATGAACTTCATCATGTTACTCGACTAAGATCAGGAGCCGTCCCGCCCCGAAATTATAAAATGCTCGCAGGGGGTTCTTACGACGAGGACAGTTATAATTCCGCTATAGCCTCGCCTCCATCCTCTACATCATCTCGACTGCAGAAGTCAGCATCGCACATGGCAGATAAATCTGGTGATATCAATCAGAGATTTGAGGCTCAAGAAAGAATGATTCGAGAGCAACAGAAAACGATTGAAGACCTTAAGATGCTACTTTTAAAAGTTGTTGAAGATAATGCTAAACAGGGCAAGAAGACTCCAAATGAAGAAGAACAGGAGGAGAAAGCCCACTCGATGCATGAGGAAGAAGATAGATTTTCTTTCCATGATCCGCATGAAGAAAAGCTTGAAAAGTTACAGAATCAACTCGAAGCCTTGATGTGTAAAAAAGAGTTGAAGGAGTCAGGAGTCTCTAGACCATATCCAGCAGAATGGGATGTGGTACCCTATCCTCCAAAGTATAAGCCGCTCAAGTTGGAGCCCTATGACGGGAAGGGATCGCCCAGTCAGCACATCTATTATTTCTTGTCCCAAGCAGGACACTTAATGGATAATGATCCCATCATGACCAAAGTATTTGCAAGTACTTTGCGAGGGCCTGCCTTTACTTGGTTCATGCAGCTGCCCCCAGGTACTATTAATACCTGGTTAGATGTTGAGAAATCATTTCTCTCACGTTTCTTCGAGGATGACACCGAGATAACGGTTCATTCCCTCCTTGCAACTAGGCAGGGGGAACAGGAAGCGGTTAAAGATTTCATAGAAAGGTTCCGGGAGAAGTCCGTACATTGTAAACACGGAATGATCCAGGAAACTCTAGTCGAGACATGTCGACACAACCTTAAGACCAATGTGCTCCTCAAAATGGGGGCCGTAGAGTCTAAGACGTGGAGGGACCTGCTCAAACAAGGGGAGCAAGCTGAAGACCTGATTCGCCGAGTTGAAGAGTCCCGCGGGCCAAGAAGTGCTAGGGGTAGTAAATCATATACCCAAAACAACAGCAACAAGAATAAAGGGAAAGCAGTAATGTCATCAGAAACTGCTCCTCAGAAAACCAGTCCTCTACCAGAGCCGAAATCTCAAGGTCAACGAGGATCAAGGCAAATTAGACCGCAGCAAGAAAGGAATTACACTTTCAAAGCTGAACAGACACCAGTCCTCTTTCACCTGCTCTAAAAGAAGGGAATGCTAAAACTTCCGGAGAATAAGAAGCCAGAAGATGCGGGTAAGACTAAAGACCCAAATTACTGTCTTTATCATCGGAATGTTGGGCACCCTACCAGGGATTGTTTTCCCCTTAAGAACAGAATCCAAGCACTAATAGAGGCTGGAGTTTTGACGCTTAAGGAAGAGCAGAAGAAAGTCACTGCCAATATGGCAACCATAGTGGTTGGAACCCACGAGTTCCCCGCAGGAGTGATCCCAATCCCAAAGGGTAAGGCAATTACAAAGAATCTTGATCCTTACAACAAAGCCCAAGAAGGACTTGTCCCCATAACAACCCAAAGAGGGGAAATTATGTGGGTTCACCCTGATTTGCTGGAAGATGAACAATGGACTACTTCAAGAGGTCCAGAGAAGAAGCGGGCTGTCAATGTCATTTCTGCGGATATAAAGGGAGAATATATAGCTTCGGGGGTCTTCACAGATTATGAAGAAGAACCCGAAACTATGGCCACCCATCAAGATGGGGCAGGCCCTTCCGGTCTCGATCTGGAAAGACATATCTTAAGGACTACACCAGAGTGGATCCAAAAGATATCTATGCAGAACTCGCAAAGCCTGCGAAGCAGAAAAGACTTCGTTTCCAGAAGAATTCTACCAGAGATGAAGGAGCCAAAGAAACTCCCTTCGAATTTGACATAATCGCGCAGTTGGCTAATATCCCAGCGCGAGTGACGCTTTACGAATTGTTGAGATTATCAAAATCAACACGTGAAGCTCTAAGAGAGGCCTTGGCAGACTCTGAGTCGTTCCTAGCTCAGATTGTCGAGCCGGCCATCGAAGAGAGGGACTCTTGCCCCCACTGTCATCAAGTGAGGAGGCAGGTCCCACAAATTATCTTCTCTCCAGAAGACATGCAGGTGAGGAATATAAAGCATAATAGGCCTTTATATTTCACTGGATATGTCGGGTCCACAAAAGTGGACCGAATTCAGATTGATCCAGGTTCTGCACTCAGCGTCGTGCCTAGTAGATTGATGCAGCTGTTGGGGATTTCCCTTCATCGCTTGACACCTACACACACTACCATCTATGGATTCAACGCTAATAATAGCCATCCTCTTGGTAAGATCCGATTGCAGTGTCAAATTGGAGACTTGAAAACGGAGGTTACGTGCTACGTAATTGATACTGATACCTCCTACAATATTTTATTGGGGCGACCTTGGATTCACTCTCATATGATAGTTCCGTCGACTCTTCACCAGTGCATGAAATATTGCGATGATGAAGGAGAGGTCCGGACACTAATTGCTGACAAGCAGCCATTCAAAGGGTTGGAAAATTACTTCACAGATGCTGCACTCTACAAGCCAGCACATGAAGCCTCCAATGACGGTCTTAGCAAGTCTCCAAAGCCCGACGACAGTGGCAATGAAGCCGACACTGAGTACGAGCTCCTTGGAGAAGATGACGGGGGTGATTATGAAATCAACCCTCACCTAGATCTTAACTTAGGTCTTGATAATATAGTGGATGTAATAGAAAGTGAATGGGTTATTAATGAAAATGTAAAGTTAGTCTACGAGCATGCTGTAGCTACTGAGTCTGAGCCCTCTTGTACCTCCACCGAAGCAGATGGCCTGACCGAACTTGAAGTTCTGGCGGCATACCATTTGCCCCTCAGGTCTTCCCTCCTCTCTCAATTAAAAATTACCAAGGATCAAGGGCACTTCTTTGAAATGCCTCCCCGACAGAAGTCCCAAAGGCCGATCATGTTCGGCAAAGTGGCCACATCGCCTCGACAGAGACAAAGTAGTGAAAGTGATGAACAAACATCACCTCAATTTCACTTATATGAGCAAAGGTCCCGACAGATGATGGAGAAAATGGGATATAACTTTACCCAGAAGCCGGGATTAAACTTTGGAAAAGGGCGGCGGAATCTCATACCCTCGTTTAGACCGAGAGGAAAGAGCCCTGATTATTATCAGAAGACCCGCAGGGGGTTGGGCTATGTGTCTACTCCACCCTCATCGCCATCCAAGGTTGAAGAGAGTTCTTTAGATAAAGAAGAAACATCTTCGCCCGACCATGATTCGGATATAAGCACCGGTGCTTGGTTTCAGTCTTTGACAGCCAATATGGTTTCAGCTGCGCCAGAAAGCGACAAGGAACCAATCGACATTCAAGATGATGCTTGGGCTAGGCATATGGATACTCTCTGGGATGTCCGCTTTGAACAGCGTGACCCACCCACAGAAGACAAATTAATACAAGTTAACATGGGAACGGAAGAAAATCCGAAACCCATTTTCATAAGCGACACACTAACTCCTTTAGAAAAGGAGGAACTTATATCTCTTATCAAAGAGTATATAGATGTGTTCGCATGGAGTTATGAAGATATGCCTGGGCTTGACCCTCAAATTGCCACACACCGGTTAAATATAAAAGAAGACGTCAAACCTGTTAAACAGCAACAGAGGCGTTTTCGACCGGAATTGATGGAGGCAATAGTTGCTGAGGTCAACAAGCTTATACAATCCGGGTTCATCCGTGAAGAACAACACCCAGACTGGGTGGCAAACATAGTGCCAGTTCGCAAAAAGAATGGCAAAATTCGGATATGCATTGACTTTCGAGATCTGAACGCTGCATGTCCCAAGGATGAATTTCCACTCCCCATCACCGACGTGATGATCGATAATACTTGCGGTTATGAGAGGATGTCCTTTATGGATGGCTTCTCAGGTTATAACCAAATCAAGATGCACCCGGATGATGAAAAGCATACAGCTTTCAGAACGCCACAGGGGGGTATACTGTTATACGGTGATGCCATTCGGATTAAAGAATGCAGGTGCCACTTACCAACGCGCAATGAGCGCCATATTTAAAGAACACCTACGCAGAATAGTAGAGTGCTATGTGGATGACTTAGCAATTAAAAGCAAAGACAAAGGAGATGATCTTCACGATTTAAGAGTGGTCTTCGATCTTATGAGGAAACATCATTTGAAGATGAATCCCACTAAGTCATTCATGGGGGTATCCAGCGGGAAGTTTCTAGGGTTCGTAATAACTTCAAAAGGAATTTTCCTCGACCCGGAAAAGGTAAAAGCGATTAGCGAAATGCCGCCTCCCCGCAATCTTAAGGAACTAAGGGGATTACAAGGAAAGCTCGCTTATATTCGGCACTTCATATCCAACTTATCTGGATGATGCCAACCATTCTCCAAACTTATGAAGAAGGGAGTGTCTTTCATATGGGATGAGTCATGTCAGCAGGCATTTGATGACCTCAAGGAGTACCTTACTAAACCTCCTGTACTAATGGCACCAGCCCCTGGGCAGCCCTTCCTTATATATGTAAGGGCCATGGATAATGCTTTAGGAGCATTACTTGCTCAATATAATGAGCACGGCCATGAACATGCCCTCTACTATTTAAGTAGAACAATGATTGGGGCAGAACAGCGGTATACCCCGATTGAAAAAGAATGTTTAGCCCTAGTGTTTGCTGTTCAGAAAATGCGACACTACCTTTTGGGGCAAACAATTCATGTCATATCACGGGTTAATCCCTTGAAGATTCTGATGACAAAACCAGGATCCTTGAATGGCCGATTGGCAAAATGGGCGCTCTTACTATCGCCCTATGACATACATTTTGTCCCTCAAAAGGCCATGAAGGGACAGACAATCGCTGATTTCCTTGCAGACCATCCAATTTGGTCCCAATTAAAGCAGACATCAGAAGTCAACACAGTTACCAAAGAGCAACCTTGGAAAATGTTCTTTGATGGTGCCGCGAGACGATCTGCTGCTGGAGTGGGGGTTGTGCTAATATCTCCACATAAACATATATTGCCTAACGGTTACTCATTAACAGAACCGTGCACTAATAATGTAGCGGAGTACAACGCACTCATTATCGGCTTGAAAATAGCTCTGCAACTGGGGGTGAACCATCTAGAGGCATATGGAGATTCCAAGCTCATTGTCAATCAGATGACAGGTGAGTATGAAGTCAGACATGAAGCCCTCATCCCCTATCATCAGCTAGCTATTGAGCTAGCAGGATATTTTGAACAATTCTACATATATCATGTATCTCGAAATGAGAACATTTATACAGATGCTCTTGCCGCATTAGCCGCAACGCTGGCAATCCCGCCAGGTGAAGCTAAAAGCATCACCATTGGTAGTAGAGAACTCCTCCACCCAGATGTGGTATCTCAAACCGAAGAGGTATGCCAGATTGGCTTAAACTTAGAGCCCCGTGATTGGCGATTTCCGTTTGTGGATTATGCTTTGCATGGGATATTACCAGAAGATCCTAAGGAAGCCACCTCAATAAAGAGGAAGGCCCAAAGATTTTATTATGATCATAAACTTCAGACTTTGTATAGAAAGTCAAGAGGTGGTCTATTGCTACGCTGCATATCGAAAGCAGAAGCAGAACAAGTGCTGAAAGAAACACATGATGGAATATGTGGAGCTCATCAGCCCGGTCCCAAACTTGGAGACCATATAAGAAGGCTAGGGTACTACTGGCCGAGCATGGTTACGGAAGCAATGGCATACGCTAAACGATGTCATGCATGCCAAATACATGCCAATTTTATTCATCAACCCCAAGAATACTTGCACAATACCGTCGCAAGCTGGCCATTTGAAGCCTGGGGAATGGACATTGTGGGGCCAATAACTCCCCCGTCATCCAAAGGACATCGGTTTATTCTTGCAATAACCGATTATTTTTCAAAATAGGCCGAAGCCGTGCCCATGAAAGAGGTGAAGACGACAGATGTGATCAAGTTCGTCAAGCATCATGTCATTTACCGATTTGGCGTCCCCCGACGGATTATTCATGATAATGGTCCGCAATTCATCAGTCAGAGATTCTCCAGATTCTGCAATAAATTCAGAATCAAAGATATCGCTTCTACACCATATAACCCTGCGGCTAATGGGTTGGCCGAAGCTTTCAATAAGACGATCATCAAACTCCTTCGGAAGTTCGTCTCCTCCAATAAACGAGATTGGGATGAAAAGTTGGGAGAATGTTTGTGGGCCTATCGCACCACCGTTCGCACCCCGACTAAATCTACCCCGTTTTCTTTGGTTTATGGAAGTGAGGCTGTCTTGCCTCTTGAAATCCAGATACCATCATTAAGAGTGGCTTTAGCTACAAAGATGACGACAGAAGAGCGCCATCAGCAAAGATTGCAAGAACTAGAGGCGTTAGATGAAAAACGTCTCAGGGCTCAACAACAAATTGAGTTGTATCAAGCCCGAATATCTCAAACGTTCAATAAGAACGTTAAACCAAGGACCTTTAAACAAGGAGACTTGGTTCTGGCTGTTAAAAGGCCAATGGTGCTAACCCACAAGACTAAGGGTAAGTTTGAACCCAAGTGGAAAGGACCGTTCATTGTGGAGACAGTCTACTCCAGTGGAGCTTATCGCTTAATGAATCAAGACGGCGATAGGATGATGATGCCGATCAATGGCAAATTTCTGAAGAAATACTATGCTTAATATCTCTGGGAGTATAAGCCTCCAATTTATCCAAGTTACGCGGATGAGCACTTGGACTTCTTCTATTCTGGTGATTTTAACCCACTAAACCCTGGCGTGTTTGGTTCTCAAGTTTGAACCACCTCCAGTCTTTTCTTAGGCATGCGCAGTTTGGCGCCTCTGACCTAAACCTGGTGCGTTTGGTTCTCAAGTTTGAACCACCTCCAGTCTTTTCTTAGGCATGCGCAGTTTGGCGCCTCTGACCTAAACCTGGTGCGTTTGGTTCTCAAGTTTGAACCACCTCCAGTCTTTTCTTAGGCATGCGCAGTTTGGCGCCTCTGACCTAAACCTGTTGCATTTGGTCCTCAAGTTTGAACCACCTCCAGTCTTTTCTTAGGCATGCGCAGTTTGGCGCCTCTGACCGAAACCTGGTGCGTTTGGTTCTCAAGTTTGAACCACCTCCAGTCTTTTCTTAGGCATGCGCAGTTTGGCGCCTCTAACCTAAACCTGGTGCGTTTGGTTCTCAAGTTTGAACCACCTCCAGTCTTTTCTTAGGCATGCGCAGTTTGGCGCCTCTGACCTAAACCTGGTGCGTTTGGTTCTCAAGTTTGAACCACCTCCAGTCTTTTCTTAGGCATGCGCAGTTTGACGCCTCTGACCTAAACCTGATGCGTTTGGTTCTCAAGTTTGAACCACCTCCAGTCTTTTCTTAGGCATGCGCAGTTTGGCGCCTCTGACCTAAACCTGGTGCGTTTGGTTCTCAAGTTTGAACCACCTCCAGTCTTTTCTTAGGCATGCACAGTTTGGCGCCTCTGACCTAAACCTGGTGCGTTTGGTTCTCAAGTTTGAACCACCTCCAGTCTTTTCTTAGGCATGCGCAGTTTGGCGCCTCTGACCTAAACCTGGTGCGTTTGGTTCTCAAGTTTGAACCACCTCCAGTCTTTTCTTAGGCATGCGCAGTTTGGCGCCTCTGACCTAAACCTGGTGCGTTTGGTTCTCAAGTTTGAACCACCATCAGTCTTTTCTTAGGCATGCGCATTGTGCGCCTCTGACCTAAACCTGGTGTGTTTGGAGTACCCAGTTCGAGTTACGCGAGAGAGCCTTGAACCGCCTCCAGTTTGGTTCTCAAGTTTGAACCACCATCAGTCTTTTCTTGGGCATGCGCATTGAGCGCCTCTGACCCAAACCTGGTGTGCTTAGTTCTCAAGTTTGAACAGCCCCCAGTCTTCTTTTAGGCATGTGTAATTAAGCGCCTCTGACCTAAAAGTACGAATTGCCCAACGCCGACTAGGCAATGGGAAGAGAACAAGTTTCTCGCCAACCCATCATGCTGGGGTAAAAGTATGAATTGCCCAACGCCAACTAGGCAATGGGAAGAGAACAAGTTTCTCGCCAACCCATCATGCTGGGGTAAAAGTACGAATTGCCCAATGCCAACTAGGCAATGGGAAGAGAACAAGTTTCTCGCCAACCCATCATACTGGGGTAAAAGTACAAATTGCCCAACGCCAACTAGGCAATGGGAAGAGAACAAGTTTCTCGCCAACCCATCATGCTGGGGTAAAAGTATGAATTGCCCAACGCTTCTGTAGCAATGGGAAGAGGAGATTAAATTCCTCGCCAACCCATCATACTGGGGTAAAAGTATGAATCGCCCAATACCGATAAAGTAAAGGGAAGAGAAAAATTTTGGCATTTAAGTCCAAACGTAGTCCTCGACAACTCACCATGTTGAGGGGAATAACATGGCTAGCCCAACTCAAACGGTAGTTGGTAAAGGCTAATCAAATCCGTTAATAGCTGGGGGTTTGCTAAAAATCCCATATTGAACTTTAATGGTTATTTCGGCTCAAGAAACTGAGCATAAACGATACCGAGATAAATCGTTTTGACGGCAGGTTATTTGTTAGGCAAGCAAATCTGTTTTGAAGCTGGCAAATAAAAGAGTCAAAAGAATCATCTTTATTAAGGTGAAGATACAAAAAGAATTTCAAAGAAACATAGTAAAATTATCTCTCTCCTGTTTACAAAGTTCTTATTACAAGGACGATAAAAGTGTAAAGAGAGATGAAACTATTGGCCTCCCAGAAGTCTCAATTGGTTTATTGTCTCGTCCAAATTTCTACGATGAGAAGCCTCCACGGTTTGCTGAGCTTGC
Organism: Dracaena cambodiana; assembly: GCA_036321105.1. Taxonomy (NCBI): domain Eukaryota; kingdom Viridiplantae; phylum Streptophyta; class Magnoliopsida; order Asparagales; family Asparagaceae; genus Dracaena; species Dracaena cambodiana. The sequence continues at coordinate 3,363,175 of JAYEPQ010000012.1, read as the reverse complement.
CTACGCAACTCATCATCACTTATTAAAAGTTGTTGCTGACGAGATTCTTCTATGGCACGATTCCTGGCCATCTCTTCCTGCTGAATCTGCTCCTGCTGGACAAGCAACATCTCCCGTTTCTTGACAGATTCTCCTAATCGGAGTTCATTTTCTATCAAGGTGGCCCGAGCTCTCGCAATCGTTTCCTGGGCTTTAGAGATGGCCGACTGACTTTCCTCAATTCCGAAGTTTACCCTTTGCAGGTCGCCAATAACGGACTCCCGACTGACCTGGAGCTCTGTCAGCTCCTGAGACCATCTCTCCTCCTGCTGCCTTAAAATATTTCTTCAGGATAAGGATTCTGCTCGAAGCCGCGCCAGCTCTATCTCAGTGATCGCCTCCACATCCGCCTGACGGAGTGTGTGTAGCGTGGTCACCTGCTCTTCTAAAGCTGCAAGGCGGGCCCGGTATGGAGCTGATCGATCTTGCCCACCGAATTCTTCGATATTTCCTAAATACCAGAGTAACAGTGGACGTGCGAAGTTGAAGGAATCGTGGCCAGCAAGTGCAAGACAAGCCACGCCATCAAGTAGGTGTAGGGCATCTCCACCCTAGGGTTTGGAGTTTTCGGTTGGGCAGTCTCTTTCGACTTGCCCTTTCCTTTCCCCTTTGACCTTAATAGTGGGGAGGAAATCACGACAGAATACCCTCAGTCCATACTGCAGATTGCATACCATAGCGGGAAGGAGTCCAAGGGGTCGGCCGTATGCAAGAAGAACCGCTGGATATACCACAGTCACTGCAATCGCTTCCTTGGGCAATGACGGCACGACGCATCTTTTGAGCCACAGTATCAGAAACCCGGCAATGAGACCTCTGTTGGAGATCGGAAATTGGGCTTGATAGTGATAGCTCTTAAATGAAGTACCAGGACCGTATCCATTCTCATTGGATTCAGTGGTATAATATAATAGATGGCGGCCCTTAGCAATACGATGATCAATCTCTGAGCCATAGATGGGTTGATGACCATGGATAGTGGCCGAGCTATCCTTAGAATTCAGGTTGGCAAAAAGGTATTCGGCCCACTTCTTGTGGCCAATACCATGATTACGTGCACCTGTCAGGTCAGCGCAAATATGATAATGGCACATCATCTCCCAGTATGTGGCATGGATGCGCTCGTCCCTCGCCAATAGCATGTTCAACTCATCAGTGGTGGGGATATACTCCTCGTAAGGGACTTCGCCCATCGAGAGCCCAGAAACCTTAAACATCTCGTGGAGAGCGAACCCTAGCTCACCCACTGGTGTAAAGAAAGTACAGGTTTCAGGGTTATACATCTCCAAGAGGCAGTAAAAGTGATAAGCACTCTGGGAAAACCCGAATTGGACATTCCTGATGGCTTTATACAAGCCAATATCCTTTAAAATGGGCTCGTGGGAATCCAGCATGTACTGAACAAGGCGTGCCCACCACATATTGTTAGAAGAATGAACCCAGTCAGGCATCCTGAAGTCGCTAGCCAGGTACTGACCATCCTTCGCCAAGAACTCACTTAAGAAAGTTCGGGCATGAGATGGGACTTCTCCCACTGGAAGCTCCTTGCCAAATCGGCCTGGAAGCAAGCCAGTAATGCATCTTGGGGAACCATCTTGATAAACCCCTTTTGCACCAAATTTGCCTGTTGGGACGCCATCTTGCTCCTGAGTCAGTCCCCACTTTAATTATCGAGGCATCGCTAGCCTCTGAAGATAGACCAGAGGATAGCTATGATCCATTCTAGGCAGAAACATCAGCATTTCGCCTGAGTTATATAACCAAACATGCTCCTCTTCAGAAAGGATCTTATCTGAGTGGTCCATCTGGTCTCCAAAGAGGAAGACGGGTTTCTCCATCGCCTTTCTGTTCACATCTTCAAAAGCTGTGTCAGTTATAATTTCTCGCGCAGTAGTAGGATGGTACTTGATCAGCTTCTCCTTGCGTTCTTTCGGGTCTGGTTTGTATGAGGGCAGGATGGTAGTGAAACGGAATTGGCCGGAGGGATCAGAACCCCCAGCAAAGCCGAAGTAGTTCTTGTGGGGAAGAGATTCCATCGAATATCCTACTGCAAAAAAAAAAAAAGCAGAATGAGAAAAGTTTCTCTATGGCAGAAAATTTCTCTAAGTATGGACGCGCGAAGCTAAAAATTAGAACGCGCGAAGCTAAGAATAGCGCCGGGCGAAGCTAAAAATTAGACCGCGCAGAACTTAAAAGAGCCTCGCGTTTTCAGCGCGACTACTACTCAAAATAGCCTCGCGTTTTTAGCGCGACTGCTACTCAAAATAGCCTCGCGTTTTTAGAGCGACTGCTACTCAAAATAGCCTCGCATTTTTAGCGCGACTGCTACTCAAAATAGCCTCGCGTTTTTAGCGCGACTGCTACTTAAAAGAGCCTCGCGTTTTCAGCGCGACTGCTACTTAAAAGAGCCTCGCGTTTTCAGCGCGACTGATACTTAAAAGAGCCTCGCATTTTCAGCGCGACTGATACTTAAAAGAGCCTCGCGTTTTCAGCGCGACTGCTACTTAAAATAGCCTCGCGTTTTCAGCGCGACTGCTACTTAAAATAGCCTCGCGCTTTAAACGCGAGGATGACGCGATAACTTCGCGTAAGAAGGCAGTCAGAGACTTTTCTTCTTCTCCAAGCCTTACGGCAGGAGTACGGCGATCTCGCCGGTAAAGGAGTTGATTGATCAGTTAAATTTAAGCCAAATCACTCTAGAAATGTTCTAAAGAGTCTCGATAGAGAGATTCTTACCCCCGATAGGCGAAATGTGGGCTGGCGCGTCGCTGCCTTGGCCGCCGCCACCACTGCTTGCGCCAGTCGCCGAAGATGGAGCCGCTCGAGAAGTAGCACGAGTTTTGGGTGCCATTGCTGAGAAAAATTGACTGAAAATCTGGAGAAACTCGGTCGGAAGAAGATCGGGTCGCCTGAACTCTGATCGCCTGAATCTCTAAGTTTCTGGAAAATTCTCAAATAGAGTGAGAAGGATAAGAAATAGAGATTTCTTTTAAATGGAAGGAACCGCCTCTTGGAATTCGGCGCGAATTTCGGAGAAAGTGACTGGACAGTTACTCTCCAACACGCGAAGCTATTAGCCTCGCGCGACTAAGAAAAAACGAGGTTGATTAACTCCGCGCAACTATACAAAACGCGAGGATAGCCTGTGCCTTAGCTTCGCGTTTTCATGGAAAAACTTAGATTTTTGACGAGTGCAATTAGGCGCTTCCATCTAAGTTAAAGCGATCCTTATCCGATCATCTAAGTTGCGCAGAAGTGCCTTAGACTATTGTACCAAAATTATTAACCATCTGTCTGTTGAGCAAGCAAAATTCTTGAAGCTAACGGATAGAGAGGAAAATAATTTATCTTTATTCATGAAGCAAGAGATTACAAAGAGGGAGTTATAGCTCTCCCAAAAGCTTTTTACATGGTCAATTTGTCAATAACCATACAGTAAGATTTCTCTACGGGGTGTTGAAGCTCAGTTCCCTGGTTCACATGCAAAAGATCTCCTCTGCAAATGTCAATTCGGATCTGTCATCCGAAATGAAGCACGAGAGGAAAGGAAAGTGCTGCACTGAAGCGCAATTCTGCACTGCAAGTGCTGCAGCTCCTTATTTACAGCCCCTTCTGGAGTTTATCTCTCAGAGCCAGAGCTTGAAACTTGCAACTATGTTGTAAAGCATATGCTTCTGACTTCCTTAGAGTTACTTCTGCTGATGAAGATCGATGGATCCACATACATTCCTCTTCAGGAAGGACTGGACTTACTGCAAAAGGAACAGAGTTTCCAAAAGAGTGAAAACGCGGAGCTAAGCTAACTCCGCGCACAGTTGAAGAAATAGCCTCGCGCTTTAAACGCAGAGGATGATGCGATAACTTCGCGTAAAGGAGGACAAGATTTCTTTCTGCTCTTTCCTTCTCTTTCAAATTCATAGCGACTGCTAATCAAAGATAGCCTCGCAATTCATCGCGACTGCTAATCAAAGATAGCCTCGCAATTCATCGCGCTGCTAATCAAAGATAGCCTCGCAATTCATAGCGACTGCTAATCAAAGATAGCCTCGCAATTCATAGCGACTGCTAATCAAGGATAGCCTCGCAATTCATAGCGACTGCTAATCAAGGATAGCCTCGCAATTCATCGCGACTTCAAGCGCAGGGACGACACAATAAAACAGCGATCTCGCCGACAAGACAAAGCAATCGTCCAGAATAAATCAAGTCAAGACATCTCAGAATGGTTCTTAGAAAACCAGAAGATGAGGCTTTTACCTTCGGAAGACGCTGCATAGACTGGTTCGCCATCGCGTCTACCTTCACGGCTGCTGCCATCAACGCCGGCCAACTTGCAAAAAGCCAAACTCCTCTGGAGAGACATCCTATGAAGAATTGAATGAAGATCAGTTGAAGATCATTCGTGAGTCACTCGAGTTCTCAGAAATTCTTCGGATGAGATGAAGAAGAAGATAAGCCGGGAGCTCTATTTAAACAGAATTTCCGTCGCTTGGTATTCGGCGTGGAAACTCAGGGTAATTAATGACATAATTACTCATTTCACTGAAGACGAAGTGAGGCTGATTAGCTCTGCGTAAGTGAGCGTAACGCGAGATAGACTTGGTATTCTAACTCCGCGTTTCAGTTTAGAGATCCAAAGTATTTCAAAATTTGCTGAAGTCTAAGCCATTTTGAAAACTTTGGAGGGGGTTCTGTTGGCAGTGAAAATTTCTAAGTTAAAAGGATTTTCCACAATAGAACGCGGAGCTAATTCAATAGCCCTGCGTTTGGTTATATTAACCCTGCGTTTGAATAAAACACGGAGATGTTTAATAGCTCCGCGTTGATTCCGCAGTCTGGCTTGTATTAGCCTCGCGTTTGAGTAAAACGCGGAGATGATCAATAGCTCCGCGTTAGCTCCGCGTTTTGGTTATTTAGCGTCGCGTTTTGATGCGATTAAAGCTCCGCGTAAGCAGATAACCAGAATCTCATATTGATTGAGATTATGATTCTGGGCTTATCCAAATACCCGAATCAAGTCTAATCAGAATTCCATCAAAACTAAGATATTTGATTGGAATCCTTGATGAATGCGAGTTCTATTTAGATAGAAACTCTTGCATTAACCTGGGGCTATAAATACCTTCCTGGTGAAACCCTAGTCTTCTTCTTCTTTTTGGCATTGGAAGCCTTCTATCGATTCTTTGGCAATTCAAGTATGCGAGAGAGCCTTGAAGCCTTTGCTGATCATCTTCTGAAATCTTGGAGAATTCAAGTTACGCACAGAGCCTTGAGTTCGTGAAGATCAGAGAAAATCATCATCTTCTTTCTTGAGTTCTTGAGAAGTTCGAGTTACGCGAGAGAGCCTTGAACAAATCAAAGCCAGAGAAGATCGTCTATATTCGGCCGATATCTTTAAAAGAGAAGATTTCAACGTACCGATCGTCCAAAGGAACTGCTTGACAGATCCCATCGCCACAGATCCCACAAACTATTGTAAAAGAGAGAGATTGAAATATAAAATCCTCTCGTTTGTTCTTTTTTATATCTTGCTCACTTTCATTGTAATTTAAGTTAATTCAATGGGAGGAAGCGAAGGAACTTTTGCGACGAACAATTCTCTGCTACAGTATTAGAGTTTTAAATTTCTTTGTTAATCCATTCAGTGCTAGTGTTATGTTTTGCTTTTTCTCTTGTTTGATTTATCCATGGAGTTATTTGAGTGCTCTTTCAGCTGTTCTTTGTCTTAAAAATTTTAGGTGGTCTGGTTACATATTTATACTTGAGGCAAATAGTATCTAAATTAAACCTTGACAAGAAGTTTTACTGTGGCATTTTTGTTGCTTGATATCTGTCAGTGTTAAATCTCAGTTATAGCTGAACAGTGCAAAGGCATCTGGCTAGTTTTTTTGCTTCACCACATAATTTTTCTTCCAATTATTTAAGCATACAACTTTTGATTTTACATTGAGTAATTGTACCAATAAAGGATGAAAACTTTTAGCTATTTGCATTCCTGCATGTACTTGGGAGTTAGGATACTTTTAGACTTAGTTGTTCATGTACCGAATTTAGATGTCAGGCCAACATAGTCAAAAGCCAAATAGATAATTTTACGGAATTTAGATGTCGAAAACTTTAACACTTTGCAAGATATTTTTAGCCGTGTAGGCAGTTGTCTCCAGTAAGAGGGGCAGAAACAAGAATAGTTTCCGGGTTATCCGAGGAATGGAGGAAGAGAGGGGTTGGAGGGGTTATCAATAGTATCAGTGGTGGTAATAGTGGTGGAAGCCATGAATGCTCTGATACCAAGTTGAAAAGCAAATATTGAAAACCCAATAAGAAAATTATTATGTATTCATATGATATTTATAGTACAAAATTCATAACAAAAATATCATTGCAGATTATATAGTTGCGATTTGTTTGTTTATAACAAACAACTTGGATAAAGAGAGAACCGTTTCATGGTAGTTGCATGTTGGGATATGCTAGTTAGTAACAAACAGATATCTATCAAAGTATTAATGATAGCGATTAAGTCATTTGAAGATGGGAAAAACACCGGATCTTCTCAGTTAGTTCTGCATATAGACACTGTATTGATGGCGGTCATAGGCTATGGCAGGCATGCCATATATGGCAGACCAGATGCCGTTAAAGTTAGGGGATTCCTGTAGCTGATTGCAAATGGAGCAATTCTAACTTGCGTAATCTACAAAGGAGGGGGTGGAAAGGGTCAGGTGTTTGTGCTCTATATCAGTCGAAAGCGGAGTCTAGTTCACATATCTTCCTAATGTGCTCCTATACTGCAAGAATTTGGGTAAAGTGCGATGCATGCTTGAACATAACAATTCAGATGGCCCAAGCATCTGATATTTAGTGTAGAGCAGGTTTTGGTAGGTCCACAAACCACAGTGCCCATATACGTCGCATAATAACAACAGCCATATGTTGGAATGTGTGGAGATAAAGAAATAATAAAATTTTTAGACAGATTACCCATCCAGCCGATGTTTGTTTCTATCTAACATACCTTGATATATTCTCATGGACAGGTCTTCTATCAGAAAAAGAGTGGTTGTGTCTCTCGGATGAGCATGACACAGATGAGGAGATGCAAGATGAATCCCCGGAGAGACCCCTACAGGGCACGGCTGACGGCGCCTGAGGGGTCAGACCTTTTGGTTCTATACTCCACTCTGAGTGGGAGTCTTTTATTTCTATATTTTGCACTCTATCTTTTATACATGTATGATATTGCATGACCGAACTATTGGAACTTGTAGGTTCCTCGGCTTGCTTTAGTTTCCTGCTGATGATTTGACGTAAAACGGTTGTTCTGTTATTTCTCATTAATAGAACGCGGGGTATTTTGCTCACCGTTTCAACCTAAAAAAAAAATGTAATAGGATTAGTTAAGATATGATTAGTTAAATCCAATACAAATAGATAATTTCACAGAATTTGAATGTCGAAAAACTTTCAACACTTTGCAGCAAGAAGGACAAATTCTTGTACAAAATTGCTATGGCATAAAACGACTTGTGGGTAGTAAAGGGAAATGGGATCTAACGACTTGTGACGTATTGTTCTGAAAGCTTTAAAGATGTAATAAAATTATCGTAGCAGGGGGGGCCTATAGGTAAAGTACACAAGAAAATACAAGTGCTTTGGATGCTCACTTGCCTAGGTCAATAGTTGCTGATGGATGCAATCCTGGAGTGAGTCTTTCCTGCCAAGGACATCTTTTTTCCAATTCCATCCAACTGGTAGGTGGTTCAATGTGAATTTGTCAAATGAGGTCAGATAATTCTCTAATCTCAATCAACTGGGCATTGTGGTTGAGCAAAGCCTTAATTACCTGAAAATGCCACGAAACTACGTCTGCCAAGTGGCAGCTAGATTTTTTAGCAAGAGAATGGGTCCTTGATAACTAGCTTACGGGTTTTATGTTAATGTTTTAGTTAATTAATATTTAGCTTACGGGTTTTCCAGGTATCCTCTCTCTCATCCATAGAAGAAGTGATCTCCATCTCTCAGGTATGCTGAAAGTGCCTCTTTTTTTTTGTTTTTTCCCCCTTATTGCAGGTATGCTGAAACTCTCCTTTCTTTTGTTTAGCAGCTAGAAGTGTCGGCATTAATACCTCCATATCACTTCATAGAATCTAGTGAGAAAGGCTTTCTCCATATCGCTCCAGGAATTGATGGTTCCCGGTTCTAATCTCCGGAACCATTCAAAAGCTAGCCCGGTTAAGGTACTAACAAATATTCTTGTAATAATAGGGTCATTTCCGGATAAATGCCCTATCTGCGACTTAAAATAGTAGAGGTGTTGGTTTGGCGATCTCTACCATCAAAAGATTTGAGTTTCAACGGTTTGTAGCTTTCTTGGAATGGCACCGTTTCCCACTCCATGGGATATGGCCTTACCACACCTAGTTCTTGTAGGTCGCCCTTCTTGAAAGAAGTATACACTTTGGATGAAGCACGTAGAGAAGTTCATTTGCTGGTGCAGGGTCTGATAACCTCTTGCTTGTTGATAAGTACCCAAAGTATTATCAAAAGAGAAAGATTCGTGAAGATGCATGATGTAATTCGTGACGTAGCCATTTATATTGCATCCAAGGGGGGTGACTGTTACTTCGTTAAGGCTGGACTTGGAATGAGGGATTGGCCTGAGAGCAGAGCCTTGGAGGTGTGCAAGAGAGTTTCACTGATGAACAATTACATAAGAACACTTCCGGATCAGCCAAATTGCCCCGAGCTACTCACTCTCTTGTTGAATTTCAATCCTTCTTTAAGTGCCGTGCCAGATAGTTTCTTCCAACGTATGTCAGCACTAACCGTTCTGGACTTAAGCGACACATCTATCGAGTCGTTGCCTTCCTCTCTTGCTCTCCTAACTAATCTTGGGTCACTTCGTCTTGACCGGTGCAATAATCTCCGTGATATCTCTTTAATCGGGCAACTAAACAAACTCAAAATACGTGGCCTGAAGAGATGTCCAGTTACTATTTTGCCAGAGGCACTAGAAACTTTGACTGATCTGAAACTCTTGGATTTATCTTACTCTACTTCTCTCGTCATTCCTCCAAATCTTCTGTGCAAACTATCTCGGCTGGAAGAGTTGTTCATGATTGGTTATGATTTGAAAGAAGCTCTCCTTGAACAGATTGGTTCCATGGACCGATTGGCCAACTTGCAGGTGTACATAAGTGATGCCAAATACCTCTCTCAAGATGTCAAAGCCTTTGACGGTTGGAAGAATTTGAAGAACTTCTTCATTAATGCTGGATGGAAGTGGCAACTGCCGGATTCTATCCACGAGAAGTATTTGTATCTCAGGAGTGTAAGCTGTCCAGGCAATTGGACCAAGACACTGCTGACAAAAGCTGAGGACTTGTCCTTTGACGACTGTGATTTTGATCCCACTGCTTGCTGTGATTTCGTCAATGTGAAGAAACTTCACCTTGTCAAGTGTCGTCGCGTAGGTACCCTAATTAAAACATCACAAGCACCACTTGCTGCGAATGCCTTTGCTGATCTAGAGCACCTAATCCTCACCAACTTAGAGAACCTAGAAGGTATCTGCCAAGGTGAGGTTCCAGCTCTATCATTCAAGAGACTGAGGACTCTGGATTTTTTTAGCTGCGAAAAGTTGGTCTGTGTCGTGCCACGTAATCTCCTGCAAAGAGCTCATGGCACTCTAGAACAGCTCTCTGTGAGTAAGTGCGACATGGTGCAGGAGATATTTAATTCCGAAGGGCTTACAAAAGAGCTTGTCATGTTGCCGGAGCTGGAATTATTGGAGCTGGTGAACTTACCAAATCTCAGCAGACTATGGGGCGGGATGTTACCTCCTGGGAGCCTTCCGAAACTAACAACTCTGAAAGTTTGTAGGTGCTTCGAACTGGAATATCTGTTCTCCAAGCAGTCGTTGCAGGGTCACCAGAGACTTTTCCCCCGTGGGACCTTTGCAAACTTGAAGGAGCTCGATGTGGAAGGCTGCCCATGCCAATATCTCTTGCTAACAAGCTTAGCTCATGAGCTCCAGAACTTGGAGAAACTGAAGGTGATGTATAACCGGAAAATGGAGGTGATAATTGAAGCTGAAAATGGCATTGAGCTGGATGCTGGTTCATTTCCCCGGTTGAAGGAACTTGAGCTCAGGGCACTTCCAAGGTTAGAAAGCTTCTACCGAAATGAATCAACAGCTACTGCTTTCAGCTGGCCTTTATTGGAGATTGTGGTGCTAAATTCCTGTCGACGCATGAAGCGGTTCCCTATTGGCTTGGGAAGTGCACCTAAGCTGAAGGAGATTCTCGTTGGAGATGATGATGATGTGGAGTGGTTCCAAGGGTTGGAATGGGGTGATACAAGCATCCCTTCGCGCTTTGAGATTTGGTGAGAGTTGAACCATCAGTTCTTTCGTTATTTTCTATATCTAGACTTTTATCCTGAGTGATATATTAATTTCTGGACTAAGTTCACTGATTAACTTTGCCAATAGTTCTAATGAATTTTTTTTTTCTTTTTTTCCTGAATGACAGTAGAAGTCCGTTTTTCCGTCCGGTGAGGGTGGGGTGAGGGTGGACGGACGTACCCGGCGTGTCATGCCTTAAATGGTTGTCCATTCAATTTCATTTGGGGATTCACTCGGCAATTCTCTGGAAGAAATAGCATAATGTATGCATGTGTATCTCAGCTCAGCTCAGCTCTATTGTATGGACTCAGAGTGTCCTAGCAGTTCGCATTGTAGTTAATTCTACCTCCCTTTGATTTGTATCACAATATTAAGGTGTGATTTGCTATAATTTTTTGTCTCGATTGTTCAAAATATGTTATATATAATGAGAAATGTGTTAATTGTTCATTTAGTAGCTGTGTACTCTCAAACAAGTTAATAAGAAATGCATTTAAACAAGTACTTTTAGGGATGATAATGGGTCGGGCGGAGCCGAGCCAGATCCATTTATTGTCTAAACTAAAATTTTAAAATTTATTCTAATCCAAAGTCCAAATAAGCCATTGTGAAAAAAACTCAATCCAGCCCAATGGGCTTTGGATAGTCCATCTATTATAATCAAGTGAGATCTTTTTATAGATAGAACTTCAATAACATTATTTATCCACCCTCTACAAAAAATTCAGACCAAGAAATTGAACCTAAGTTTTCAAATCAGCAATAGTAGCAATCCATATAAATAAGTCAACTTTTAATAAAGCCTTTAACAATACATATCCACCCACCTACATGCACATAATCCCTTTATATGTTCTCATTTTTAGCAACAGTAGAATTTATAGTTACTATCAAATCTTATGAATTAAATGAAATATAAAGAATATGGCTGGCTCAGAACAATGCCCTACTCACATGGTCGGCACTACAAAGGAGGGGTTTGTTAGTCCCAATTTTTTGTGCCCTATGTAGTAAGGATGGGGAATCCATTAGCCATCTAATGTTGAGCTGCAGCTTCACTAAGGATCTATGGATTTATTGTGCAAGAAATCTAGGGATCAATCTCAATATGGAGGAAGAAATGTGTATTGGGAGTAGATTGAGTCTCGATAACTGACCTTCAGTTAGGTCTAGAACACTAGCCGTGGCAATACGTTGGAATGTTCGGTTAGAAAGAAATAAAAGAATTTTTAATTCTTCAGCTTGTTCTTTTCATAGTTATTTTAGACTAACAATGTATGATATTGACTTTTGGACAGATATTCCTTTTGATAAGGAGCGAGTACAGATCTCAGTTGGTTCGTCAGGAGATGACTTGGACACCCTAAAATAAACATGATCCACTTCTGTTAGTTTGGAGAAAATTCTTACCATGACACTCATGAAGACAGATATATACTTCAGATTTTTTTTTATGTATTTTTTTCATTTTAATTTTATATATAAACTAATATATTATGAAAATCACTCGCACGAGTGATTGAACTCTTTAAAAAAAAAAATTACAATATTTTTGCTTGCCATATAAATACATACAGACACCTTTACCAAACTAAAGCGCCTCGTCTCTTCCAAATTCATCTCTCTCTCTCTCTCTCTCTCACTCTCTGTGGTTGTCTCTCTTTCTGGATCCCAAACCCTAATTTAAAACCTAAACCCTAGCCGATCGGTTGATCGACCGGTCGATCAAGAAGAGACTAACAAGCGTGAGGGAGCCGGGGGCGGCGCGACGGCGATTCTCACTCGCAGTGACGTGAATTTGGGATCAAGAACCATATTTTTGAGAAGTATCCTTATTCCCTTAGAGTTCCTCTTATTGGATCTTTTGTGACTGGTTGTTCCATTTTGTTTTAATACTGACCTCCACTGGCTACTAATAATATTCTTACGGCCTGAAGCGGCCCTCATACGTTTGGGAATGCTGCAGAGAATTATAAGACAATAGTGCATCTTTGCAGCCATATGTATCGCTTGTAAAGACAATTTTGTATGACAAGCAAATAAAGAAGATGCATTTTTAGGCTAATATGCCGTCAAGTAGAGTTCGGCAATGGACCAGAAAATATCATCCACAGGGATTTCTTTGATCATTATCTAAAGAGTTGATTTGTCAGCAAGGAATCTGAACATTCAGAATCCAGAATTTTGCCTAAGAGAGAGAGAGAGAGAGAGAGAGAGAGAGAGAGAGAGATGGAAGGCAGGAAAAAACAGGTGCAACTATCAATATGAGTAGAATGATGATCAGTGAGAGTAACAAAAGGCTAATTGAAGTGGTAGATAAGCTTACTTTGAATACCTCAACAATTTAGGTTCCTGTTTGTTCCTTGGTGATCTTTTTGGAGAGACTAATTAGCAATGTGATAGCTATCATCGAGGATTCAGGGAAGGGTTTCTTCTTTCGTTCAGTTCTGCTATTAAGATGATAATACCAAAAATGTTTAATTATGACATGTCAGTAGAATATAATAGCAGTTTTCTTTGAATTAAAGAACTAGCTAAGTTCATCCCTAACAATTAACGTTCCTAATGGCTTTTGATGGTTATGACATACAGTAATACTTTACCCTAGAACCTCATTTATATGTTCATTAATGCACCGTGAGAAGGTAATAGAATATGTGAATTGGGGAAGCTGGAAAGATGATGAATAGGTTTTCCGATTGAGTCGTACTCCCAATACCTTTATCCTTCTCCAGGTATAAAAAGATGTTCCAATTTCTGAAGAAACTTGACAGACGGAACCTGTTAGGGCAAACGCGCTTAAGGAGTGATTACAATTATTTTCAAATGTTGTCTATTCGACCCAGTGAGTCAACTAAGATTCTCACATATTGTTATTTTAAATAGAAAGATTGCTACATGAGAGCGTGCAATGACCTTATATATTTAATCATGTAGTTTGAAGGACAATTATGCAGCTAATGACATTAATATTGCTATGAATGCCAGTTTCAGAATTGATATAACATCAGGGCACCTCTAGCTTATGATTCTAAGACAGGAAGCTCCCAGCGAATGATTGTAATGTCTTTAATTCTTTATGGTACTTGCACCATTTGAGTACCTTATATATTTGTTTAAAACTTCCTTGAGCAAATAGGAGAGGTGGAATAGTGTATGCTTAAGAGCACTGTTGTTATGTTAAACATGCATATTATAGTCACTTTCCACTTCATAAATAGTTATGGAATAAATATTATATCTTTATTTCCTGTTGCTATTGCCTGTTAGCCTTCAGATTTTGAGCAATTTTTTCCTATTTGCAAAATTTTCAACATAATTCTTTATAGAAGTATGTATTTAGAATTTTGTAGTGCCCTTGTCACGTGTTTATCTTCTCCATGTATAGTTAATATGGTACATTACATGCTTTTTGGTTTGGGGCCTGAATAACTTCTGCAACCCACCTTGCAAATTCTACACTTCACTTTTTTCCTCCTTTTTCAAGTTTACAGAGTTTTGCCATCTTCAGATATCATTTTAATATTACTGATTCATATAAAATGAGAGTTTGTTACACCCAACTTATGCTTATGATCATAACGACACAAGAAACTAGTTCATTTTTAAGTTCTGTTTATCAATGTTTTCAAAGTGTCTTTCAGAGAGAAGCAAATCAATGTTTTACATTTGTTTATGCCTTCCTCTCCCACTGTTGTTAAGAGGGAAATGTTATTGTTAAGAGACCGCTCATCCCTTGTTTTAGTTAACCTCTTGTTGGTTTTCAAATATACTGCATATAAACATTGCCAATATTTCAACTTGCAGCATGCTGTAAACATACATCCTTGTGATCCCTTTATGCTGAGAACTGACATGGGATTGTATGTCATTGCCCCTGTGCTCACAAACGGTGAGTGCCTCTGAACCGATTAGAAGTCTCGAGTATTTCTTATGATTGCCTGTCTACTTAATTTTGGACTCTGACACGTAGCAAAAATGATGCCTTTCACCCAGTTTATATGTCGTTACATTATGCAATTAGGAGTTGAAGTTTGCAAGCTATATTGATGTTACTGTTCGCAGCAGAAATTCGTTGATTTCCTTCCATTGAATTAACTTAAATTACAATGAAAGTGAACAAGAAAAAGAACAAACGAGAGGATTTATAAATTATCGCTCTCTTTTACAATAAAGTGTGGGATCTATGTGGCGATGAGATCTATCGAAATAGCTCCTTTGGATGATCTGATAACGATGGTTTTCTTACTCTTGATGAAGAAGATGCCGGCCGACTTTTGAATTGATCTTCTCTGGTCTTGATTTATTCAAGGCTCTCACACGTAACTCGAACTTCACAAAACTTCAAAAAGATCCTCTAAGAATTCCTCAAGAGGGTATTTATAGCCTTAGGTCCATATAAGAGTTTCTATCTAAATAGAATTTGTATTCATCAAGGATTCCAATCAAATATCTTAGTTTTGATTTAAATCTCTTGATTTAGAGTTCTGATCGGACTTTATTTGGATTTTTGGATAAGCCCAAATTTTAATCTCAATCAATTTAAGATTCTCGTTATCTGCTCACGTGGAGTAAATCTCATCAAAATGCGGAGCTAAGAAACCAGAACGCGGAGCTATTGAATAGCTCCGCGTTTTTCTTAAACGCGAGGCTAAAATAGCCAAATGCTGAGCTATAGAGTTAGCTCCGCGCTCTGTTGTGGAAAATCCTTTTTACATAGAAATTTTCACTGCCAACAGAACTCCCTCCAAAGTTTTCAAAATGGTTTAGAATTTAACAAATTTTGAAATACTTTGGACTTTCAAACTGAAATGCGGAGTTAAAATACCAAGTTATCTTCGCGTTTTGTTCACTTGCGCGGAGCTAATAGCTTCGCGTTTTAGTGAGTAACTACTCAGTAATTGCTTCGAACCTCGCTCCGAATACCAAGGGGCGGGTTTTTTCATTTAAATAGAGTCTCTTTTTCTTCTTCCTCACTTCATTCGAAGATTTCAAGAACCCAACAAACCCAGGCGATCGGCGACCGAAAACCCTAGCGACCCGAGCGATTTCTTCGATTCTTCAAGATTTCTCAAAAATCAATGGCACCCAAGACTCGTGCTTCTTCTCGCACTTCCTCGCCATCAGCGGCTGGCGCAAGCAGCAACCGCAGCAGCGATCCGGCCCAAGCTGCGGCCATCAGAGGTTAAAACCCCAATTTTTGAGTTCTTTAGAACTGTTCTAGAGTGATTTGGCTCGGTTTTAACAGGCCAATCGCTTCTTTGTCGGCAAAATCGCCGTACTCTGGCCAAATGGCTTGGAGAAGAAGGAAAAGACCTCTGGTCTTCCTCCACGCGAAGCTATCGCATTATCTTCGTGTTTCCAAACGCGAAGTTATTCTTGCTAACTGTCGCGTTTTTACGCGTGAAATTATCATCCTCGCGTTTTGTCAAAACGCAAGGCTATTTCCTTAACGCGTTCTGTCAAAACGCGAGGCTATCTCCTTAACTTCGCGTATGTAAACGCGAAGTTATCTTAGCTTTGCTTGTGTAAACGCGAAGTTATCTTACTTAGCTTCGCGCAGAGTTACTTCTAACTCCGCATTTTTATACTTAGAAAAATTTTCTGATTCGTAAAAACTTTTCTAATTCTTGATTTTTCTTTTGTAGTTGGCTATTCGGTGGATCCAATCTCCCAAGGGCATCACTTCGGTTTCATTGGTGGTGCAGACTCAGCAACTCAGTTCTGTTTCACCACTGACCTTCCCGCCTTCAAGCCAGGTCTTAGAGAGCGCATGGAAAAACTGATAAGATACAGCCCTGCGATTGCGAGGGAGATTATCACTATGCTCCTTTTAAGGCGATGAACCGAGAGACACTGGAGAAGCCCGCATTCCTTTTTGGAGATGCGTTGGGGCATTCGGACGAGATCCTCTTTGAAGAAGAGAGCAAGTGGTTGTACCAGGACGGGGATCTGCTCATGTTTCTGCCTAACATGGAGCGTAGCTACCCTCTGGTGTATCTCTAGAGGCTATCTTCCCACCGCGAGTTAGAATTTGAGCTAACTCATGAGTATGATGGTGTTGCGACCGGCAAGTTTGGCACGAATGAGGCTTTTCAAGACGGTCCCCCTAGATGTATTACGGGGCTCCTCCTAGGCAGAGTCACCAAGGAGCACCCGGTTAGGAGGTCCCAATTCGTGCTAAGACCTTCCTTAGCGAATTCTTGACCAAGGGTGGACAGTATCCCGCCAAAGATTTCAGAATGTCCGGATGGGTCCATTCCTCGGGCAACATGTGGTGGTTCAGGCTCGTAAAATATGTGCTGGACACCTATGAACAGACCTTGAAGGAGATTGGCTTATACAAAGCCATTAGGAACGTCCAGTTTGGCCTACCTCAGAGTTCGTTTCATCTTTTCAGCCTGCTGGAGATGTACAATTCTGAAACCGGCACCTTCTTTACACCAGTGGGTGAGCTAGGATTCGCTCTCCATGAGATGTTCGAAGTGTCGGGGTTGTCAATGGGCGAAGTCCCTTATGAGGAATATATTCCCACTGCTGAGGAATTGAAGATGCTAAAATCTGGGGACGAGCACATCTACCAAACTTATTGGGAAATGATGTGCCACTATCACATTTGTGCCGACTTGGCCGGGGTGAGGAACCAGGGAGTTGGCTATAAGAAGTGGGCTGACTACCTCTTTATTAATTTGAAAGAGAGTCTCCCAATGGTTCGTGGACGCTCACCCGTTAGTGCCGAAGAAATAAAGGAGCGTATCTCCAATTTGGAAGCCACAACTTATACAACTGACTCCAATGAAGGAGGATTCAGTCCTGACACCATTTTTCAAAGCTTCCATTACCAGGCACAGTTCTCAATTTCAGATAGAGATCTGCTTGCGGGTTTCCTGATGCTTTGGTTAAAGAGATACGTTGTTCCTTCACTACCCAAGGAGGCCATCGCAAAGAACGTCGTCAATCTTGCCATCTTATTGGCTTACGGGCGACCGTTCGGGCTATTACTAGTAATGGTTGCCAACCTCCAAAGCGGACTCCGGGCCCTCTGCAATAGCTTCATGTCAGCAGAGAAGAACAAGGGCAACGCTGGAAAGGGTAAAGCAACCAAAGAAGCTGCTACGGTGAAGACACCGCACCAAGGGTAGAGATGCCCTACACCTATTTAATGGTGTGGCTAGTCATGCATTGCCCGTCGCTGATGAGTGCTGCGGATTATTGCCCGATCGACAAGCCGTTCTTCGTGGAGAAGTACGAGCGCTCTGTATGGAAGAGCAATTATATGTCGGTAATCCGCAAAATACTCCGTTATCATCAGAACTACGAGATCTTTCACTGCTTCCCAGACTTCCCTGGAGGAGAGTATGGATCTAAGTTTAAAGATATTTTGGGAGCAAACAAGTTTACCAACTTCTCTTCAGGGGCCTTCTGGTGGTTGTTGAACATTCGCCCTGGACACTTGGTGAACAGGCAAGACACCATGTGTTATATAGAGCCGTATATTCCCAGCATATTTGCTCGTCAATGCGGGTATACGCAGCTTTATATAGGAAATCCTAATAAAGAGCTGGCGTACGAAGGGAATCTGTACGCAGGGGCACGGGGCTGGTTCCATTTCGTTGCTGGAGGAACCGGAGCAGAATTTATGCTACCCCTGAAATCGCCAGAGCTAAGCATGGTGTTAAACTTCTGCACCTGGTACAGCATTGCCAATGCTGATGTGCCAAATTTCTCTATCAACCGCAGCTGTTGTAAGGAGATAGAGGCCTTCTACTCTAGCCGCAAAGGGGCTAAAAGAGTGAGGGTAAAAGGGATGGATTAATTCCTTGGCGCGGCGGCCGATCCATCAAATGTTGGCAACTCTGATGTAGATGACGATGACGGTGATGGACGTTAGAGGTGCTCCCCAACGTGTAGTTACTCGCCCCCGGAGTCCGACTGTCAAACGCCGTGGGTCTGTAAGGGGTGAACCAATGAAGAAGAAGCAGAAACTGGCCTCGGGGACCCTATTAGTCCCTCAAGAGGTGGCGGTCGAGTTTGCTTCAGACTTGCTGGCCTCAACTCTGCCTCCGGCGCCGGCAGAGGAGAGTAGACCTGCTGAAGCCCCAGGTGCTACTGAGGACCCGGCTCCCCCAACCGCAAAATCCGTCGAACACACCGCGACGCAACCTCTGGGTAGCGAAACGGGTGTGCTTCTGGAAACAGCGACGACTCCTCCTTCAGGTCCGACCACTGGACTTGTATCCCCTGGTAGGGTTTTTATATTCTATCTTCTGTTCATTATTCATTTCATTAGTATATGTAACACTCTTTGTTTGCTTTCTGAGATGCAAGTAGTCAACTCTATTCTCCCATGCATTCAACTACCAGGGTGGAGTCCGAGGAGCAGGTCGACTATTCTGGCACTACCGGTTCGGTGGGAGGTCTTGGTAGTTCCGCGAACGAGTTCGATGCTGATTACTTCACACCGACCACATGCCCTGCTCCTTCATGAACTCCTCCAGCTGGCGAATTAGGGAGCGATGACCGGACGGGGATTGTTGCTGTGTCAAGGGATGCTCCCCCATCTCCGAGCATGCCGTCTCCAACCCCGCCTATTAGCTCCGAGGGGACTTTCCCTGTCGTGGTTGGTGTGCCGTCTACTCCTCAGCCAGCGATATTGACGTCGTCTACGATAATAGCTGTTGAGACACCGGTGGCCCCTCTTGCTCCTGCTCACTTGCTAACAGGAGATGAAGACCAGTTGAAGTTCTCTTTTGAGGCTACTTCCGTTACGGGAGGAGTTTCAGGCGAGGACACTCCAACATCCACTCCTATTGGCGGAGTTGCTCGTCCTTCGAGTATCGATGACGCTTCACCTCGGGTTCCCAGTTCTGCCAAGTCTTTACTGGTTTTACTGGCTTCGCATGTTATGAATTTGGTACAGAGGCGAGCTTCTTTCTCATCAACTCCGACAGAAGCCACTCCTCCCCTGGTGACATCAACTTTGGCGTTGCCCGCCCTAAACTTAGACACTGCTGACCATCTTGAAGAATTCTTCAACCACAGTGTTAACGACTTCATGCGGCTGCTAAGGAGATGCATTGGACTGATCCAGGATGGAAGGGACTTTCTTGCTCTTGGACGTCCAATGTTATCCAGTTATCTGGACAATATTGAGAGGATTGGAGGACGTGACCGAGCAGCTCCCTATCGAGCCGCTTAGAAGCCTTAGAAGAGCAAGTGAATACGCTGAACACCGTTCGCCAAGCGGATGTGGAAGCGATCATTGCGATTGAATTGGTGCGGCTTCGAGTAGAGATGACGGCTCGTCAAGAGGAGCTCATGCGCCAAGAGGAAGTCTGGTCTCGGGAGTTGGCAGATCTACGAGCCAGTCAGGAGTCAGTTCTGAGGGGGCTGGAGATGGTGGACTTTGAAATTGAGGGGATCCATGCCGCCATCCTAAGAGCCCGAGAGACTATCGCTAAGGCCCAAGCTATTTTAGAAGCCAGCGAGTCTCGGCTAGAGGAGTCCGTTAAAAGACGGGAAGAGCTGATCCTTCAACAATGACAGCTCGAACAGGAGGGCATAATAAGAGGCCGTGCTATTGAAGAATCTCGTCAGCGGTTAACCCAACAACTTGCAATAAATGACGATGATTTGCGCTGGCAAGCTCAACACTCCGTGGAGGAGACTCGTCGTCGAGTAATTGATGAGACGACAAATAAATTGAAGTTTTTGAGAGATCCATAACTCCTTTTTATTTTATTCCTTATTCTTTATTCTTTATTCTTCCATAACTCCTTTTTATTTTATTCCTTATTCTTTATTCTTTATTCTTTTTGTAAAAGGAACTTGTAAATAGAAAAAAGAACTTAATGATTCTTTGGATTCTTTTGTAACTTTATTCTTTTAATTTATGAATAAAGATAACGCTTTTGATTCTTTTATCTGTTGGCTTCAAAAATTTGCTTGCACAACAAATAACTTGTCATCAAAATAGTTCATTGTTTTGGTAAAACAGTCCAAGGCTCATCTGCGTAACTTAGACTGTTAATACCGACCGAGTTATAATATTTAACCTCGGTAATGCCCATTGAATAGAGCTAGATGGTAGTTTGGTGAAGATGTTTAAAGACTTACACCAGGATGATCGGGTCAGGATCATTATCTTAGACAGAGGCGCCTAATTGCACATGCCTTAGTTTAATGGAGAAGTTTCAAGTGCTCATATGCATAACTTGAACTAGTGGATGATTATACTTTTAGGGATCTGAACCAGATGTGATAGTGAATAATATCCTCACTATCATTCTATGCATAACCAAACGTGATGGTTATGCATAGTACTTCTTCAAAAATTTGCCGTTAATTGACATCATCATCCTATCGCCATTCTCATTCATTAAGCGATAGGCTCCACTAGAGTATACCGTCTCCACGATGAACGGTCCTTCCCACTTGGGTTCAAATTTACCCTTAGTCTTGTGGGTTAGAATCATTGGCCTTTTAATAGCCAGAACTAAGTTCCTTACTTAAAGGTCCTTGGTTTAAAGCTCTTATTGAACGTTCGCGAGACTCGGGCTTGATACAACTCAATTTGTTGTTGAGCCCGGAGACGTCTTTCATCCAACGCTTCTAGTTTCGCAATTTTTGTTGATGACGTTCTTCTGTCGTCATCTTTGTGGCCAAGGTCACTCTTAATGATGGTATCCGGATCTCAAGAGGCAAGACGGCCTCGTTTCCATAGACCAAAGAGAACGGGGTAGCTTTTGTTGGGGTGCAAACAGTGGTGCGATAAGCCCACAAACACTCTCCTAGCTTTTTATCCCAGTCTTATTTGTTGGAGGAGACGAACTTCCGAAGGAGTTTAATAATAGTCTTGTTAAAGGCTTTGGCCAATCCATTTGCTGCGGGGTTATATGGCGTTGAAGCAATATCTTTAATTCTGAATTTATCACATAATCTTGAGAACTCCTGGCTGATGAACTGCGGTCCATTATCGTGAATGATCCTTCAGGGGATGCCAAAACAGTAAATGACATGATGCTTAATGAACTTAATCACATTCGTCGTTTTCACCTCTCTCATGGGCACGGCTTCGGCCCATCTTGAAAAATAATCGGTTATTGCTAGGATAAACCGATATCCCCTAGATGGCGGTGGAGTTATTGGCCCCACAATATCCATTCCCCACGCCTCAAATGGCCAACTAGCAACAGTACTGTGCAGATATTTTGGGGGTTGATGGATAAAGTTGGCATGCACCTGACATGCATTACATCGCTTAGCGTACGCCATCGCCTTGGTAATCATCTTCGGCCAGTAGTATCCTAACCTTCTTATGCGGTCCTCGAGTTTTGGACCGAGCTGGTGAGCTCCACACACTCTATCGTGTGTTTCTCTCAGCACTTCATCAGCTTCTGCTTTTGATATGCAGCATAGCAGGAGACCATCACTTGACCTTATATAAAGTTTGAAGTGTATGATCATAGTAAAATTTCGGGGCCTTCCTCTTTATTGAGACTGCTTCCTTTGGATCCTCTGGCAGTCTCCCATATAAGACATAATCTATAAATGGAAATCGCCAATCACGGGGTTCCAAAGTTAAGACTGTCTGGCACACCTCTTTGGTTTGGAATACTGTGTATAGATGGAGTTCTCTGCTACCAATAGTGATGCTTTTAGCTTTACCTGGCGGGATTGCCAATGTTGCAGCTAGGGCGGCAAGAGTATCTGTATAGACGTTCTCATTCCGAGATGTATGATATATATAAAACTGTTCAAAATATCATGCTAGCTCGATGGCTAGTTGATGATAGGGGATGAGGGCTTCATGTCTGACTTCATACTCACCTGTCATTTGGTTGACAATGAGCTTAGAGTCTCCATATATCTCTAGGTAATTCACTCCAGTTGCAGAGCCATTTTTAAACCAATAATGAGTGCATTGTATTCCGCCACATTATTCGTGCACGGCTCTGTTAATGAGTAACTGTTAGGCAGTATGTGTTTATGTGAGGATATCAGCACAACCCCTACTCCGGCAGCAGATCATCTTGCAGCACCATCAAAGAATATCTGCCATGGTTATTTTTTGCTAACTGTGTTGACTTCCGGCGGCTGCTTAGAACTGGACCAGATTGGATGATCTGCCAGAAAATCGGCAATCGCTTGTCCTTTCATAGCTTTTTGAGGAACGAAGTGTATATCATATGGTAATAGCAATAATGTCCACTTCGCCAATCGGCCGTTTAAAGATCCTGGTTTAGTCATCAGAATTTTTAAGGGATTAACCCACGATATGACATGGATCATTTGCCCTGAAAGATAGTGTCGCATTTTCTGAACAGCGAATACTAGGGCCAAACATTCTTTTTCAATCGGGGTATACCGATGCTCAGCTCCGATCATTGTCCTGCTTAAGTAATAAAGGGCGTGTTCATGGCCATGCTCATTGTACTGAGCAAGTAATGCTCATAAAGCATTATCCATGACCCTTACATATATAAGGAATGGTTGTCCAGGGACCGGTGCCATGAGGACGGGAGGTTTCGTAAGGTATTCTTTGAGATCGTCAAACGCTTGTTGACATGCCTCATCCCATACGAAAGAAACCCTCTTTTTCATGAGTCTGGAGAACGGCTGGCATCACCCTGACAGGTTGGAGATAAAGCGCCGAATATAGGCCAGTTTTCCTTATAATCCCCTTAACTCTTTAAGATTGCGGGGATGTGGCATCTCGTCGATCGCTTTCACCTTTTCAGGATCAAGGAAAATTCCTTTTGAGGTAATTATGAACCCAAGGAATTTCCCGCTGGACACCCCCATAAAAGACTTAGCGGGATTCATCTTCAAATGATGTTTTCGCATAAAATCGAAAACTGTTCTCAAATCCTGAAGGTGATCGTCTTTATTTTTGCTTTTGACCGCTAAGTCATCCACATAGCACTCTACCGTTTTGCGCAGGTGTTCTTTGAATATGATGCTCATCGCACGTTGGTAAGTGGCACCAGCGTTCTTTGGTCCAAAGGGCATTACTAACAGTATACCTCCAGCGGCGTTCTGAAAGCCTTGTATTTTTCATCATCTGTGTGCATTTTAATCTGGTTATAGCCTGAGAAGCCATCCATAAAGGACATCCTCTCATAACCGCAGGTGTTGTTGATCATAACATCAGTAATCGGGAGTGGAAATTCGTCCTTAGGGCACGCAACATTCAGATCCTGAAAATCGATGCATATTTGAATCTTGCCGTTTTTCTTACGAACTGGCACTATGTTAGCCACCCAATCAGGATGTTACTCTTCACGGACAAATCCTGATTTTATGAGTTTATTGACCTTAGCGACTATTGCCTCCATTAATTCCGGTAGAAAGCGCATTTGCTGTTGTTTAACTGGCTTAGCATCTTCCTTGATATTTAGCCGGTGTGTGACAATCTGAGGATCAAGACCGGGCATATCTTCATAGCTCAATGCGAACACGTCTATATATTCTTTGATAAGAGATATAAGTTCCTCTTTTTCTAAGGGAGTTAGCGTGTCGCTTATGAAGATGGGTTTCGGGTTCTCTTCCGTCCCCATATTAACTTGTACTAGTTTATCCTCTGTGAGCGGGTCACGCTGTTCAAAGCGGACATCCCAAAAAGTGTCCATGTGTTTAGCCCAGGAATCATCTTAAACATCAATTGGTTCCTCATCGCTTTCCGGTGCGGCTGAAACCATATTTACTGTTAGATATTGAAACCAGGCGCCGGTACTTAAATCCGAATCGTGGTCGAGTGGATGTAAGTCCTCATTGGCCAAAGAGCTGTCTTCGTATTTGTGTGGTGATGAGGGAGGATTAGATACATAGCCCAACCCCCTTCTAGTTTTCTGATAATAGTCTGGACTCTTCCCTCTTGGTCTGAACGAGGGTATGAGATTTCGTCGTCCTTTCCCAAAGTTTAACCCTGGTTTCTGGGTAAAATTATAACACATCTTCTCCATCATTTGCCGGGATTTCTGTTCATATAAGTGAAATTGAGGTGATGTTTGTTCATCACTTTCACTGCTTTGTCTTTGTCGAGGGGACATAATTATTTTGCCGAAGATGATCGGCTTTTGAGACACCTGTCGAGGAGGCACTTCAAAGAAGTGACCTTGTCCCTTAGTTATTTTTGATTGAGAGAGGAGGGATGACTTGAGTGGCAAATGGTATGCTACCAGAACTTCAAGTTCGGATAGGCCATCCACTTCGATGGAAGTACAAGAAGGCTCAGATTCTGTAGCTACAGCAGGCTCGTAGACTAATTTTATGTTTTCATTAATAATTCACTCATCCTCTGCTACATTAGCTACATTATTATCAAAATTCAAATTAAAATTTATGTGAGGATTGATTTCATAGTCACCCCCATTGTTCTCTTCGGGAGGCTCGTACTCAGTATCCGCCTCGTTGCCGCTTTCATCAAGCTTTTGAGGCTTGTTGAGGTTGTTGTCGGAGACTTCGTGGGCCGGTTTGTAAAGCCTGGTGTCCGTGAAGTAATTCTCTAGCCCCTTGAATGGTTGCCTATCTGCAACTAGTATCCGGACTTCTCCTTATTCATCACAGTATTTCATACACTGGTGGAGAGTCGACGGGACTATCATATAGGCGTGAATCCAAGGTCGGCCCAGTAAAATGTTGTAGGAAGTGTCTGCGTCAATGACATAGCATGTAACTTATGTCCTCAAATCTCCAATTTGACACCGAAGTCGGATTTTGCCAAGAGGACAGCTATCATTAGCATTAAATCCGTATATAGTAGTATTTGTCGGCGTCAAACGATGGGGAGATATTCCCAATAGTTGCATCAGTCTTCTGGGAATAACGCTTAATGCAGACCCCAGATCGATTTGAATATGGTCCACCTTTGTGGATCCGACATATCCGGTGAAATATAAAGGCCTATTATGTTTTATATTCCTTACTTGCATATCCTCTGGAGAGAGTAATCTGTGAGACCTGCCTCCTCACTTGATGACAGCGAGGGCAAGAGTCATGTTCTTGGTCAGCTGGCTCGACAATCTGAGCTAGGAATGACTCAGAGTCTGCCAAGGCTTCTCTTAACGCCTCGCGAGTTGATTTCGACAATCGTAACAACTCGTAAAGCGTGACTCGAGCTGGAATATTTGCCAACTGAGCTATTATATCAAATTTGAAGGTAGCGTCCTTGACTCCTTCGTCTTTCCAGGATTTTTTTAGAAGCGAAGCCCTTTCTGCTTTGCAGGCTTTGTGAGTTCCCCGTATATATCTTTCGGGTCTACTCTGGTGTAGTCCTTGAGATATGTTTTACCAGATCGAGTGCCAGAAGGGTCTGCCCCATCCTGATGAGTGGCCATAACTTCGGGCTCCTCTTCAGAGTCTGTAAATACTCCTGCAATTATGTATTCATCTTTTATTTTTGCGGAAATAGTATTGCTAGTCCGCTTTTTCCTTTGACCCCCTGCGGCGGTCCACTGTTCATCCTGTAGTATATCAGGGTGAACTCACATGACTTCCCCTTTTTGAGTTGTTACGGGGACAAGTCCTTTCTGGGCCTTTTGATGTGGGTCATGATTTTTCATGACCAGCTTTCCCTCTGGTATTGGGGTCACCCCTGCGGGAAACTCATGGGTTCCGACCACTAAGGTTGTCATATTGGCAGTGACCTTCTTTTACTCCTCTTTTAGCGTCAAGACTCCAGTTTCTATCAATGCTTGGATCCTGTTCTTCAGAGGATAACAATCTCTAGTAGGGTGTCCGACATTCCTGTGGTAGAGGCAATAGTTGGGGTCGTTGGTTTTACCAGCGTCATCCGGTTTCCTATTTTCTGGAAGTTTCAGCATTCCCTTCCTAAGGAGCAGATAAAAGAGTGTAGGCATTTGTTCTGCCTTGAATGTATAGGTCCTCTCTTGTTGGGGCCTATTTTGTCTGATCCCCTTTTGATTTTGAGTCTTTGGGCTCAGATGATTTGTCTTCTGTGGAGCAGCCTCTAATTCCATTGTCACTTTCCCTTTATTCTTATTATTATTTTGGATTTACGGCCTATTATTTCCAGTATTTCTTGATCCACGAGACTCTTCAACTCGGCGGATCAAGTCCTCGGCCTGCTCTCCTTGTTTGAGCAATCCTTCAAGGTCCTAGACTCCACGGCCCCCATTTTTAAGAGCACGTTCGTCTTGAGATTATGTCGACATGTCTCGACTAGAGTTTCCTGGACCTTTCCGTGTTTGCAATGTACAGACTTCTCCCGGAACCTTTCTATGAAGTCCTTTACCATTTTCTGTTCCCCTTGTTTAGTTGCAAGGAGGGAATGAACCGAAATTTCGGTATCATCCTCAAAGAAACGTGCGAGAAATTGCTTCTCAACATCAAACCATGCATTAATAGTACCTGGGGGCAGCTGCATAAACCAAGTGAAAGCAGGCCCTCGCAAAGTACTCGCAAATACCTTGGTTATTACTGGGTCATTGCCCATCAAATGCCCTGCTTGGGACAAGAAGTAGTAAATATGTTGACTGGGAGATCATTTCCCGTCATATGGCTCCAATTTGAGCGGTTTGTATTTTTCAGGGTATGGTGCCAAATCCCATTCCGGCGGGTATGGTCTCCTGATTCTTTCAACTCCTTGTGCATTAGTGCTTCGAATTGGCTTTGTAACTTCTCGATTTTCTCTTCATTAGGATCATGCAAAGAATATTTATTCTCATCCTCATGTGTCGAGTGCGCTTTTTCTTCTTTATTTTCCTCGTTCAGTTTGTTGAACGAAATTTCTTTTTCCTGCTTAGCATTATCCTCGACAATGTTCTAAGTATTTTCGACCACTTTTAAGAGCATCATTTTAAAATCCTCAATTGTCTTTTGTTACTCCCGAATCATCTGTTCTTGGGCCTCAAGTCTTTGGTCGATGTCGTCAGATTTGTCCATCATATGTGATGCTGACTTCTGCAATTTAGACGATGCCGAAAAATGAGGAGAGGTTATGGCCAAATTATCACTATCGTCATCATAAGAACCTTTCACAAGTTTCTTCTAATTTCGGGCCGGGATAGCATCTGACTTAAGTCGGGTAAAATGATTATGTTCTTTATCACTCGATTCTGAGTCATCATTTCTTTCTATGGTTTTCTTACCCTTGCCGACAATGTTAGAAGTTACAATTCTCCATTCTTCTCAGGGAGTAGCCTTTGTTTTCTTAGCAGGTTTTTTGTCCGACTTAGTTAATCGGTCGAACACCGATACCCGTTCTTACTGCAGCAACATTATCCATTACAGTGGATACTGCTGTCATAAGCTGCTGGCAATGAAAAGTAGGTTCAGATTGACTTGTTCTATACTTCTCTTCTTGGTTAAATACTCCCTGAGGTCAGTGACTTTAGATATGGAATTGTGGGACCCATTCAGCTGTTGAGAGGGTCCAGGATTCCACTGAAACTTCTTGAGATCATTGGAGTCCAGTTCTGGTCCATTAGTGTGACGATCAGCCCTGATTTTGTATTCGGGTTGATTTACGCAGAGCTGAGAGATAGCTCTGCGTTTTGCGTCGCGGGGCGGGGCTGAGAAATAGCTCCGCATTTTGCTACGCTAGCCTCGCGTTTTACGCTGGCTTGACGTTTTTGCAGAAGTTTATCTTCTGGAATGTTAGCCTCGCGTGGGAGAAAATTCTTGAACGCTGGCTTACTCTTGCGATTAACGCAAGTCATAACTTCGCGTTTAGCGCAATTTTTGCGATTAACGCAAATTTACCAATCATCTTCGCTATTTACGAGGAGCTGAGGAGTCTTGCATTTATCACAAGTATTACTGACTTCGCGTTTATCGCTAAGCTCAGTATTAGCCTCGCATGGAGAATCACACGCTGGCTCTAAGAAAATTTTATCCTCGCGATTAATGCGAGCTTCTCTGATTTTAAGTCCAGATAAAATAGCCTCGCGTGGAGGATCACACGCTGGCTTATCCTTGCGATTAACGCAAGTTACAACTTCGCGTTTAACGCGATACTGACTAGTCTTGCGATTAACGCAAGCTAGTTCTCGAGGGGTTATAGCCTCGCGTTCCGTTTCCAGAATAGCCTCGCGTTTAACACGGGCTCTAAGTGCTTTTCGCCTAGCCCTCCGATTTCTGTTCCGGAGTTGGGTTCTGGTTAATCCAGTTCCCGAGCCTTCTTCGGCCATATAGATGGATGCTAGGGTTTCCTGCTCAAACAATGGCTCTATGGCCGCGGTCTCCAAGGGTCTCCGATTAACGGTGGATGCCCGATTACCCGTTTCTCGGGTATTGGAGCGCACGTGACGATAATGTCGAGTTTCGGTCAGGTTACCTGACTCAGAGGAGAGATACTCCTCGTACTTCTGCTAGTCAATCTCCATGACGAGCATGTTAACGTCGGATCCGATCCTCTCAACATCAGATTGCGCCATGATCTCTTCTTTGGTGAAAGAGATGTCTCCCACTGTGGTCGCCAGTTTGTTCGCAGCAGAAATTCGTTGTTTTCCTTCCATTGAATTAACTTAAATTACAATGAAAGTGAACAAGAAAAAGAACAAACGAGAGGATTTATAAATTATCGCTCTCTTTTACAATGAAGTGTGGGATCTATATGGCGATGGGATCTATCGAAGTAGCTCCTTTCGACGATCTGATAACAATGGTCTTCTTACTCTTGATGAAGAAGATGCCGACCGACTTTTGAATCGATCTTCTCTGGTCTTGATTCGTTCAAGGCTCTCACGCGTAACTCGAACTTTACAAAACTTCAAAAAGATCCTCTAAGGTTTCCTCAAGAGGGTATTTATAGCCTTAGGTCCATATGAGAGTTTCTATCTAAATAGAATTTGTATTCATCAAGGATTCCAATCAAATATCTTAGTTTTAATTTAAATCTCTTGATTTAGAGTTCTGATCGGACTTAATTTGGGTTTTTGGATAAGCCCAAATTTTAATCTCAATCAATTTAAGATTCTGATTATCTGCTCATGCGGAGTAAATCTCACCAAAACGCGGAGCTAAGAAACCAGAACGCGGAGCTATTCAATAGCTCCGCGTTTTTCTTAAACGCGAGGCTAAAATAGCCAAATGCGGAGCTATAGAGTTAGCTTCGCGTTCTGTTGTGGAAAATCGTTTTTATTTAGAAATTTTCACTGCCAACAGTTACTCAAGGAGCATTTTTTTTGGTTTTTTTTTCCGTTTTGTTTGTGTTTAGCTTAGTCAGTATATGCCCTTGTGTTGTGGCAGCTTCAAGAATGACCTGTATCTCCTCCAAAGCTCTTAACTGAATAGCACATATGCAGGTCCATTCTTCTGAAGTAGACGGTTTGCAACTGTTCCTCGCATTCCATTAAAACGATTTTAATAGAACTACAGATGGAGAAACAAAATAAAGAAAGAGTACATATACCCATTTAACAGCAAAAGCAGGTAAAAACACAGTATGATACAAACTACTAAATAAAATAAGGCAAATACATCCTGCCATTACGACCCCTGGCTATGAATGTAGAAAATCTGTGATCTCTACTCCCCATCATGCAAGCTGCCACGGGAAGCTGTACCCTCTCTAGCGTCTGTGCTTGCTGATCCCATTGGTAGTCCCAGAGTAGTCACTATAGCAATCCTAGAAGGAGAGAAATGATGGGCTGTCCCTGTATCACCAAATGCAGCTGTCCATAGTAACACATCGTTAGTAATAAGTAAATACAGTGGTCCAAACTTTATGCAGTATTACTAAATATTGTTCTATTTCTTTCTAGACACAAATTCCATACTATAGCAGCTATAAGCCTTCTGTGCTCATTTAAGTGCTCATCTAAGTTATAAGTACTCCTACGGAGGAATCTCTCCCATATCGACAATGAGTTATCCAGCCTAATCCGGATGTTTTGCCTATAGGCAATCTCTGTCCAAATCATCGCGGAGAATTGACAATCCATTAGTACATGTGGCATAGTTTCAATGGCAGAACCATACAAGACACATTTACTAGGACTCTGCCACCCTCTTCACTGCAAATTTTCTTAGGTGAGGATAGTTTGTTTGTCTACCAACCAAAGGAAAACTTTAATTTTTAAGGGGCATTTAGTTTTCCATATGAAATCTGCTTGCCTTGATCTGATTTCGCCGTTGTTAAGGAAATCATATATTGATTTCACTGAAAAGCAGCCACATTTTATCCACTTTCAAATCGGTTGATCCTCATTGTTATTGATATGGATGTCTTGTAATAAGTTGTGTATGGACCGCCAGTCCAATCGCACGTCACTTCCTAATCTCCATCTATGGCCCAAAATTTACTATTCATACTTTGTCTTCGGTGACATGTTCCGTAGGCCGGGAACGACACCTTGAGAGGGAGATTATCACACCAAGTATCATCTCAAAAAACAACAGTTTGCCCTTACCCACTTTGTACGTAATCCCCTATGCTGGTCTATTCTTGCTTTTTTTTTTTAGTAGATTCATTTCATACATGGTTACTATTTTGCCACATCCTTGGATTACCTATGGTTGTATACTGATCACATCGTCTTTTTTTTTTTAAATTTTTATGGATATTACGTACTCTTACTTTGTATGGTTCTTATTTGTTCAGAAAATACTTCTTAGTTTTGTCAGCAAAGACGGCTTCAGTTCATTATGCTTTAATTAGTTCTCAAATATCTTGGTCTACTTTTGAACTCGTACTAGAGCCATCTGACATAGAATCCTCTAATTTTGACTGCTGCCCTTTAATTTGTACATATTGATAACTATGTATTTCGAAGAAAACTTTGAATACTTTGAGAAACTTCAAACTAACCACTGCAATAATGCATAATGCACCAGAGATTTAGAATTGTGAGTGTAAATTTTTTTGGGGTAGAAAACAGTGTGCATATGCTTTGCTTCTTCAGTTCCTTGCAAATGCACGCATGATGGATGGGTGCAAATACTATTGTTGTTTCTCCTTTATCCGTTAACCATGCCTCTCTTTGCCTTAGAAGATGAGCTGTAAGGCATTCTTCTTGTGGCGAAGAAGATTACGGGTTTCTAGCATGTGCTCAACTCCAGTATACTGCACACTGTAGCATGAAAAAATTAAACTCAAAAGAATTTAGCCACACAGGACAAATAGCCTCATGCATGTGAGGATTAATAGCCCCACGCAAGGCTAAATAGCCTCACGTGGGGATGACAGCCTCGCGTGCGCGGGTGAGTCAGCACAGGGTTGATTTCCTTTTGGATTTTCACTAGAATTCCAGGTCCAATTATATCAAATTACTCCGAATTGAAGATTTCAAATCCAACTGATATACATGTTCAGAGATTGAATTGCACTAGAATTCCATTCTTCTCCATCAATTGTTCACCTTCAAGATCAATCCAAGCATCAGATCCTCAACGAAGTACAAGGCTGGCGCTCCATAGTCACGTGGAGAATCCATACCTTTTTGTAAAAGAGAGTAATAAGTCATAAATCTTTTTATTTGATTTTCCTTTACTTCTTCTTTATTGTCCTTTGATATTTTTGTAATCATAAATCAATGGCAATGAAAAGAAGCGCGAGTTTTGTGAAAAACACACACCATTATGATCATTAAAATACAATATGCTGAAGAGGAATGTTCAAGGCTGTGCTGGATGTCAAAGGCAAAGTGTTTCGAAGTATTTCTAAAGTATGCGTTTTAGAGTATTTTGGTATAATGTGTTTTAGAGCAGTCTAACCATGGTTTTTGGGGTGTTCAAGCATATACTTAGGAGTTTAGTTTCTCATAGGTTTTTATAGATTTCATAAACATAAACATAACAAATCTATTCTAGTTTGGGAAAGAAAAGAATGCGGGAAAAGAGATGGAATGAGAAAAAGAGAGTATTTTTGCATAAAAATATTAATACTCCAAAACATCCAGATTTGAGTTGTTCTCAAAACACTCCAAAATGCCATGCTTGCGGGTTTTGGGTATGTCACTAATGAACCAACTTTTCTATTTATTTATTTATTTATTTATTTATTTTGTTGAAAATAGGGGGAAAATGGCAGCCGATTGGATTCGGATTGTATCTAACGATCCAAGTAGAGAAGCCTTAAAATTTTACAGGAGTAAATGCCATCCAAACATCCTAAGTTAAAATAGATTCAAACTTTCGAAGAAATCTAGAGCTCAGAAATTACTTGAGCATCCAAACATAAACATAACAATTTATCTAAGTATCCAAGCGTACAAAGAAAAATGAAAATACAAACTTATTAAGTGATCCACAACACATTTGAGAATCCAAATATAATTAGCTTATTTGGTTTTCAGTTCAGGTTTCAAATTATTCATTTTTTGACAAAATATCCTAATTTTTTGTTAAGAAAGAAAAAATAAAAAAATATTGTTGTATCCAAGTACTGTTTAATTTTATTTAGCATTAACGTTGGTCATCTGTCTAAATATGATAAAAATACTATGCAAAGCATGGTTTAATAGAAAAGCACAAATAAATTTAGAACTAATTAGCCTAATTAAGCTATTTTTAAGGGTAATCATACACCCGGCCAGTTTCCGTTTCTAATTTCCCTGGATTAATCTCTACAAAGTTTATATAATAATTCGAAATTATCTTATGCTATAAAATTTATTAGGAAATTGATGCGTGTAGAGAATGTGGCTGTGTTGTGCTTCCGAGCGTTGAAATATTGCAACAATGAGTAAAGTATTATTTTTTTTCTGAAATTGCCATGAAGTCTTGAGTTTGAATGCCATTGTTTCGAAATTGATAAACTCGACCATTGACTATCTTTGACTTATGACTTGTAAGTTTGAAAATTATAAACTTATGTAATGATCATGCAAGGAGAAAATAACTATGCAAGTTGGAATCAAACAATGCTTTGCTTTATTCTTACATATCCATGAAACAACTTATACAAATAAATATCATAAATTTTCTTAAACATCGAGAGTTTGTATGTATTAAGAAGTACTTATGAAAAGTTTATACGTTGTAAATGTGAATGATTTATAGATAAAAATTATTATTTGAAACGCTGTCCATGTAATTTGCCGACTGAATTTGGAATCTAATAGTTTGATATTACCAATTGGAAGTATGTGAGTATGTGACATATATATATATACATTCTCAAAATTCTTACGTAAAATACTCAGATTTGAAACGGAAATAAGGGTATAGTGATAATTACTCGAAATTAACGTTGTATCTTAATCAACTATTCATTTAGGATACCAATCAAACACAGTTGCAAGTGTTTGGCTAAATAGTTGTAACCCAGCAAATTAATTATTTTATCATAAAAGTATAAAAAGAGAGGGATTGAGCACTTTTAGCATGAGATCTGAACGATCGAGATGAGGCTGATCCCATGCCCGTTCTAAGCGCGGCAGCAGCAGCAACATGAACTGTAGGTCTTGGATCTTCTCTGGTGTGGGGATTATATTAAGCAGTGGAACTCACACTTTCGAGCTCCCCTTCTGTGGACATGATGATGCCATGTCGATGCTGCACGTGACCAATTTTAAATTTCCGAGTCATTCTTTATTTATTTATTAGGAAGTATCCGTCTCCCTTGCATCCTAGGAGCCTCCCCAAAAAGAAATAGGGAAAGACATTCTTATTCTTATTAGAGTCACTAAAAATGAACCACTATCAAAAGAATTAATTACAGTCATATCCCTGTAGTATTGGAGGTGTGTCACTTAACACTCATGAATTTTAAAACTCTCAAAAAATCCCTTGAACGGTTAACACTGTGTAACACCCCAAAATTTATCATTACAAATTATCAAGTCAAAAGTTTCTTTCTATACACCTTCAAATTTAATTAAGTTTCTAAGAGCACCTCCTTGGTATTTAGTGGGGATGAGTTGTTAGAAGAGAGTAAGATGTGGCACTCTAGTTGACATTTGTCATGCATGCAAGAAGCCTTAGGACTAGGCTAGAGGATAAGGTTACCAAAATGCCCTTAGGCATATATAACCTTATTCTCTCAAAGAGAATTCTTATCAAAGAACAAAATAAAAATTACTCTTTACTCTTGGTTCTTCTAGTTCGTTGAGCAAAGGAAATAGAAGGGAGACTTTGCTAAAACAAAGGAGGAGATTAAAGGGAATAGAGGCAAGTAACACCTTGATTCTTGTTCTCTCTTTTAAATCGTATTTGAGTACAAGTAGCATGCATGATCTTTTCTTGGAAATTATTGATTTGTGTTGTGAGAATACAATTCTTTTATGGATTTGATGCAAGTAGTATCTTGTTATTGTTCTCTCTTTGAAACGTATTTGAGTACAAGTAACATGCATATTCTTTCTTGGGAGTTATTTGATTTATATTATGAGTATATGATTCCTTTTTCTTTATGGATAATGGCTTCGCGTTCTGGTTCCTTAAGCTCCGCGTTTTGCTATTTTTAGCTTCGCGTTCTGGTTCCTTAAGCTCCGTGTTTTTCTATTTTTAGCTTCGCATTCGGTTCCTTAAGCTCCGCGTTTTGCTATTTTTAGCTTCGCGTTCTGGTTCCTAAGCTCCGCGTTTTACTATTTTTAGCTTCGCATTTTGGTTCCTTAAGCTCCGCATTTTGCTATTTTTAGCTTCGCGTTCTGGTTCCTTAAGCTCTGCGTTTTGCTATTTTTAGCTTCGCGTTCTGATTCCTCAAGCTCCGCATTTGGCTTTTTTTTTACTCCGCGTCCAAGAGAAACACAGATTTATACATTTGGCCTGATTCACGGATTTACACATTTGGCATGATTCACGGATTTACAGACATAGCCTGATTCGCGAATTTATGATAACATGACATGTGAATATCAACATGATACATGAAGGCAAGATTATTCATGAGAGCAAGTTCTAGTATCTTTATTATATGACATGATAACAAGTTCTAGTATTTTTATTTACATGACATGATAACAAGTTCTAGTATTTTTATTACATGACATGAAAATAAGTTCTAGTATCTTTATTACATGACGTGAAAACAAGTTCTAGTATCTTTATTACATGACATGAAAACAAGTTCTAGTATCTTTATTTACATGACATGATAACAAGTTCTAGTATCTTTATTACATGACATGAAACAAGTTCTAGTATCTTTATTACATGACATGAAAATAAGTTCTAGTATCTTTATTACATGACATGAAAACAAGTTCTAGTATCTTTATTTACATGACATGAGAACAAGTTCTAGTATCTTATTTACATGACATGATAACAAATTCTAGTATCTTTATTACACGACATGAAGTATTCTTATGATACATGTGTACATAATTCCAAATCTTGATTCCTGAACTCTTGATTCTTGTGAGATGATATGTATACAATTTGACATTAAAGTCCACGTATTTCTTTTAATTCACGTATATCATATGCATTACTAACATGGGAAAAACTACATGATGGATAGATAAGTGCCGTATTGTACAAGGATCTTGTTGGCCAACTTCTTAATTAGGTGCTGAGGGCCTTTTACTAGCAGCACTAGGTGGTACTGAGCCACCGTCTGATACATGAGTCACCATATGGGTGATGCCCGTTACTTGTTTCATTTAACGGGGTCTGACTTGTAGCACCTAACGGTGTGTCATGGTTCAGCGCCACGAGTTAGAGACTGGGTCCCGGGTATGCAAAGGCACTTGTACAATATGAGAAACTGCGCGCTATCTTATTCATCATTAAGTTCCAATTCCAACACTAACATGATATAGACTTGTTAAATTTTACATGAACCTTGTGGATGACTTACATGAATCTTGTGGATGACTTACATGAATCTTGTGGATGACTTATTGTTACATGCAACATGATTGACACTTACTTCACATAGACTTGTCACCCTTACATGATTTGTGTCTGCTATTTGCATGAATAGTTTTTCTTAATTCATTTTTCAGTATTCCTAGGATACGTTTGTACCAACGCAATTTATTTATTCTTTTATTTATTTTTGTACTATGATAGTACACGTGTTTCTTGTTCTTGTGTTACTGGGTTTAATCCCCTGGGTTTTCTTAAGCCCAGATCATGAAAGTAGAGAAGGAGAGATTGCTCCAGACAACGATCCTTACTTCACCGACCAGATCGAGTAGAAGATATTAGTACAATACTATTTGGGCACTTCGCACTTCTTGTTCTTGTTTCCTTTTGCTGGGCACTGCTTTAACCCCGCAGTATTTAACTCTTTTGTGTAAATATTTAGAGCAGTGTGCCGTTTTATGTAATTCAACTCTCTGTATAAATGAAATCCTTTCAATTTCAGACATGGTTGTTCATCTTGATATGTCAGTAGTTACGGTTATTTCAAGATTCTCAGACTGTTAGGTTATTTATAGTATTTAAGCAGCGTCCCCTATTTGAGGCAAAAAAAAGAAAAAGTAAAGCCGAATTGGGGCAATTTATCTTCCCAAACGATTGTCTTATTTCAATACTTTTGTTGATCAGTCCTATTTGACATTTTAAATCTTCCATCTGCACTTTATTTTAATGTAGTCCATGTTTCCAAATTTTTTTTTATCACAAGTCTTATCGAGGCAGTGAGGCAATTGTAGAGATTTATTCTCTGGCGCCAAAAATTGCAGCCACTTGATAGGACAATCTTGTGTAATTGAAATTTTGTAACTAACCATGAAGTCATTTCCAATCTTGTATTTTTACCATTCACTACTCCATTACATCAACATTGTAATAATTGAGGTTCATTTTCTTTTCTAGTGTCTGTCACAACTAGGTAATAGGACCACATAAGATCTTTATCATTTGTATCTTTCCTATTGATTAATCAGGATAGCGTGGCACCCTGAATTAGTAGCAGCTATTCCTGATTAAACTTTATCCTTCATTTATATTTGAGAATAAATTGGAAATCTTGTCTACCCAATATCATTTCTATCAAAGACAGATATTAATCATCATGTATTTTGTGTATCATAAATAAAAAGACGCTTAGATGAAAGTCCATAATAGTGACTCTATCAAGAGTAGACGAATCCTAATATGAGATGCATGATCACTAGGGGACTCTACTCGAGAACTTGAGGACGATATCAGAACTATTTCATGATCAGGCATGTTACTTGAATATATTTTACATGACAATAAATACTTGGATACACTGACATAGTTTTGAATTGGAATTTCGAGGACAAAATTCTTTTATTAGGTGGATAGAATGTAACACCCCAAAATTTATCGTTACAAATTATCAAGTCAAAAGTTTCTTTCTATACACCTTCAAATTTAATTAAATTTCTAAGAGCACCTCCTTGGCATTTAGTGGGGATGAGTTGTTAGAAGAGAGTAAGAGGTGGCACTCTAGTTGACATTTGTCATGCATGCAAGAAGTCTTAGGACTAGGCTAGAGGACAAAGTTACCAAAATGCCCTTAGGCATATATAACCTTATTCTCTCAAAGAGAATTCTTATCAAAGAACAAAATAAAAATCACTCTTTACCCTTGGTTCTTCTAGTTCGTTGAGCAAAGGAAATAGAAGGGAGACTTTGCTAAAACAAAGGAGGAGATTAAAGGGAATAGAGGCAAGTAACACCTTGATTCTTGTTCTCTCTTTTGAATCGTATTTGAGTACAAGTAGCATGCATGATCTTTTCTTGGAAATTATTGATTTGTGTTATGAGAATACAATTTTTTTATGGATTTGATGCAAGTAGTATCTTGTTATTGTTCTCTCTTTGAAACGTATTTGAGTACAAGAAACATGCATATTCTTTCTTGGAAGCTATTTGATTTATATTATGAGTACATGATTCCTTTTTCTTTATGGATAATAGCTTCGCGTTCTGGTTCCTTAAGCTCAGCGTTTTGCTATTTTTAGCTTCGCGTTCTGGTTCCTTAAGCTCCGTGTTTTGTTATTTTTAGCTTCGCATTCTGGTTCCTTAAGCTCCGCATTTTGCTATTTTTAGCTTCGCGTTCTGGTTCCTTAATCTCCGCATTTTGCTATCTTTAGCTTCGCATTCTGGTTCCTTAAGCTCCGCGTTTTGCTAACTTTAGCTTCGCGTTCTGGTTCCTTAAGCTCTGCGTTTTGCTATTTTAGCTTCGCGTTCTGATTCCTCAAGCTCCGCGTTTGGCTTTTTTTTTTTACTCCGCGTCCAAGAGAAACACGGATTTATACATTTGGCCTGATTCGCTGATTTACACATTTGGCATGATTCACGGATTTACAGACATAGCCTGATTCGCGGATTTATGATAACATGACATGTGAATATCAACATGATACATGAAAGCAAGATTATTCATGAGAGCAAGTTCTAGTATCTTTATTACATGACATGATAACAAGTTCTAATATCTTTATTTACATGACATGATAACAAGTTCTAGTATCTTTATTACATGACATGAAAACAAGTTCTAGTATATTTATTACATTACATGAAAACAAGTTCTAGTATATTTATTACATTACATGAAAACAAGTTCTAGTATCTTTATTTACATGACATGATAACAAGTTCTAGTATCTTTATTTACATGACATGAAAACAAGTTCTAGTATCTTTATTACATGACATGAAAACAAGTTCTAGTATCTTTATTACATGACATGAAAACAAGTTCTAGTATCTTTATTTACATGACATGAGAATAAGTTCTAGTATCTTATTTACATGACATGATAACAAATTCTAGTATCTTTATTACACGACATGAAGTATTCTTATGATACATGTGTACATGATTCCAAATCTTGATTCCTGAACTCTTGATTCTTGTGAGATGATATGTATATAATTTGACATGAAAGTCCACGTGTTTCCTTTAATTCACGTATATCATATGCATTACTAACATGGGAAAAACTACATGATTGATAGATAAGTGCCGTATTGTACAAGGATCTTGTTGGCCAACTTCTTGATTAGGTGCTGAGGGCCTTTTACTAGCAGCACTGGGTGGTACTGAG
This sequence comes from Dracaena cambodiana, assembly GCA_036321105.1. NCBI lineage: Eukaryota > Viridiplantae > Streptophyta > Magnoliopsida > Asparagales > Asparagaceae > Dracaena > Dracaena cambodiana. Next base: position 3,323,848 of record JAYEPQ010000012.1, on the reverse strand, counting down.
CCACGCTATCCTGAAGTCATTTCCAATCTTGTATTTTTACCATTCACTACTCCATTACATCAACACTGTAATAATTGAGGTTCATTTTCTCTTCTAATGTCTGTCACAACTAGGTAATAGGACCACATAAGATCTTTATCACTTGTATCTTTCCCATTGATTAATCAGGATAGCGTGGCACTCTGAATTAGTAGCAGCTATTCCTGATTAAACTTTATCCTTCATTTATATTTGAGAATAAATTGTAAATCTTGTCTACCCAATATCATTCCTATCAAAGACAGATATTAATCATCATGTATTTTGTGTATCATAAATAAAGAGATGCTTAGATGAAAGTCCATAATAGTGACTCTATCAAGAGTAGACGAATCCTAATATGGGATGCAAGATCACTAAGGGACTCTACTCGAGAACTTGAGAACGATATCATAACTATTTCATGATCATGCATGTTACTTGAGTATATTTTACATGACAATAAATACTTGGGTACACTGACATAGTTTTGAATTGGAATTTCGAGGGCGAAATTCTTTTATTAGGTGGGTAGAATGTAACACCCCAAAATTTATCATTACAAATTATCAAGTCAAAAGTTTCTTTCTATACACCTTCAAATTTAATTAAATTTCTAAGGGCACCTCCTTGGCATTTAGTGGGGATGAGTTGTTAGAAGAGAGTGACAGGTGGCACTCTAGTTGACATTTGTCATGCATGCAAGAAGTCTTAGGACTAGGCTAGAGGACAAGGTTACCAAAATGCCCTTAGGCATATATAACCGTATTCTCTCAAAGAGAATTCTTATCAAAGAACAAAATAAAAATCACTCTTTACCTTTGGTTCTTCTAGTTCGTTGAGCAAAGGAAATAGAAGGGAGACTTTGCTAAAACAAAGGAGGAGATTAAAGGGAATAGAGGTAAGTAACACCTTGATTCTTGTTCTCTCTTTTGAATCGTATTTGAGTACAAGTAGCATGCATGATCTTTTCTTGGAAATTATTGATTTGTGTTGTGAGAATACAATTCTTTTATGGATTTGATGCAAGTAGCATCTTGTTATTGTTCTCTCTTTGAAACGTATTTGAGTACAAGTAACATGCATATTCTTTCTTGGGAGTTATTTGATTTATATTATGAGTACATGATTCCTTTTTCTTTATGGATAATAGCTTCGCGTTCTGGTTCTTTAAGCTCCGCGTTTTGCTATTTTTAGCTTCGCGTTCTGGTTCCTTAAGCTCCGTGTTTTGTTATTTTTAGCTTCGCGTTCTGGTTCCTTAAGCTCCGCGTTTTGCTACTTTTAGCTTCGCGTTCTGGTTCCTTAAGCTCCGCGTTTTGCTATCTTTAGCTTCGCATTATGGTTCCTTAAGCTCCGCGTTTTGCTATCTTTAGCTTCGCGTTCTGGTTCCTTAAGCTCCGCGTTTTGCTATTTTTAGCTTCGCGTTCTGATTCCTCAAGCTCCGCGTTTGGCTATTTTTTTTTACTCTGCGTCCAAGAGAAACACAGATTTATACATTTGGCCTGATTCGCGGATTTACAAATTTGGCATGATTCACGGATTTACAGACATAGCCTGATTCACGGATTTATGATAACATGACATGTGAATATCAACATGATACATGAAGGCAAGATTATTCATGAGAGCAAGTTCTAGTATCTTTATTACGTGACATGATAACAAGTTCTAGTATTTTTATTACATGACGTGAAAACAAGTTCTAGTATCTTTATTACATGATATGAAAACAAGTTCTAGTATCTTTATTTACATGACATGATAACAAGTTCTAGTATCTTTATTACATGACATGAAAACAAGTTCTAGTATCATTATTTACATGACATGAGAACAAGTTCTAGTATCTTTATTTACATGACATGAGAACAAGTTCTAGTATCTTATTTACATGACATGATAACAAATTCTAGTATCTTTATTACACGACATGAAGTATTCTTATGATACATGTGTACATGATTCCAAATCTTGATTCCTGAACTCTTGATTCTTGTGAGATGATATGTATACAATTTGATATGCAAGTCCACGTATTTCCTTTAATTCACGTATATCATATGCATTACTAACATGGGAAAAACTACATGATGGATAGATAAGTGCCGTATTGTACAAAGATCTTGTTGGCCAACTTCTTGATTAGGTGCTGAGGGCCTTTTACTAGCAGCACTGGGTGGTACTGAGCCACCGTCTGATACATGAGTCACCATATGGGTGATGCCCGTTACTTGTTTCATTTAACGGGGTCTGACTTGTAGCACCTAGCGGTGTGTCATGGTTCAGCGCCATGAGTTAGAGGCCGGGTCCCGGGTATGCAGAGGCACTTGTACAATATGAGAAACTGCGCGCTATCTTATCCATCATTAAGTTCCAATTCCAACACTAACATGATATAGACTTGTTAAATTTTACATGAATCTTGTGGATGACTTACATGAATCTTGTGGATGACTTACATGAATCTTGTGGATGAATTACATAGTTCTTGTTACATGCAACATGATTGACACTTCACATAGACTTGTCACCCTTACATGATTTGTGTCTGTTATTTGCATGAATAGTCTTTCTTAATTCATTTTTCAGTATTCCTAGGATACGTTTGTACAAACGCAATTTATTTATTCTTTTATTTATTTTTGTACTATGATAGTACACGTGTTTCTTGTTCTTGTGTTACTTGCTGGGTTTAATCTCCTGGATTTTCTTAAGCCCAGATCATGAAAGTAGAGAAGGGGAGATTGCTCCAGACAACGATTCTTACTTCACCGACCAGATCAAGTAGAAGATATTAGTATAGTACTATTCGTGCACTTTGCACTTCTCGTTCCTGTTTCCTTTTGCTGGGCACTGCTTTAATTTTTTAGTATCTAACTCTTTTGTGTAAATAATTAGAGCAGTGTGCCATTTTATATAATTAACCCTCTGTATAAATGAAATCCTTTCAATCTCAGACATGGTTGTTCATCTTGATATGGCAGTAGTTACGGTTATTTCAAAATTCTGCGACTGTACAATTGGGGGCGTTACACACTGTTAGTGAGGGTTAGTTATTTTCACTCTTATTTTTTTACTAAAGTGCACTCATGTCCCTCAAATTCCTATTCTCCCCTCATCCCTCTCTTTAACCAGCACATTCCCTCTCTCTTTCACTCCTCTCTCTCTCTCTCTCTCCCCCTCTATATCCCTCTCTCTCTCAGTCACTCATGCTCCCTCTCTATCCCTCTCTCTCAATCACTCTCTCTATCTCTCTGTCCCAATCACTCAGGCTCCCTCTCTATCCCTCTCTCTCAGTCCCTTCCTTTATTGCTGCTTCCTTAAGTGCAAGCTGCGCTTGCTGCTGCTGTAGCAACAGCTTGCACTGCATTTGTATATCAACACAAGATCCTCTTAGTTGCACTGCATTTGCACTACATGATGCACATAATATTATGTCTTTTGACATAATAAATTTCCTTCACCTTCACTCCAGCCCAGAGAGAGAGAGAGAGAGAAGGGGGGAAGGGGGCAGTGGAGCGAGGCTGGTGAGAGAGAGATCGCTGCCTCTCTGCCCGCGAGAGAGGGGAAAACGAGGCGGGTGAGAGAGAGAGAGAGAGAGAGAGAGAGAGAGATCGCTGCCTCTCTGCCGGCGAGAGAGAGGGGGAGCGAGGCGGGTGAGAGAGAGAGAGAGAGAGAGAGAGAGAGATCGCTGTCTCTCTGCCGGCGAGAGAGAGATGGGGGGAGCGAGGCAGGTAAGAGAGAGAGAGAGAGAGAGATCGCTGCCTCTCTGTCGGAGAGAGATCGGCGGGTGAGAGAGAGAGAGAGAGAGAGAGAGAGAGAGAGCTCCCTCTCTGCCGGCGAGAGGGAGAGGGGGGAGGGAGGCGGGTGAGAGAGAGAGAGAGATGGATCGGGCTGGGGGAGGGAGGCGGGTGAGAGAAAGATTGGGCGCGCTGCTTTATGCCCTAACTTTGGTTAACTGGGGGCATTTTGGACTTTTAAAATACGTGCACATCACGTAGCATGCTTATTCACGGTCATTTAACGCCGTTAGGAAGTTTATGGGGGTTTTTTTGAGAGTTTTAAACTTCAGGGATGTTAAGTGATACACCCCCAATACTACAGAGGGTCTAACTATAATTAACAATTCTCAAAATTATAATATCATCTGATATTGAGTTCTGTATTATCTTCAATATAATTACTATATCAATCAACACCATATCAAAATATTATATTTCATCATGCTTTAAATTCCATCCAAATCACCGTTAGTTTAAAATATTACATTATATTGTACTTTAATTCCATCCCAATTATCATTCTATTAAAATATTATATCTTTATCCCAATTAATTTCATCTCAATCATCAAGCCACTAAAACACTACATCTTACCATACATAAAATTATTTCTTTATTTTTTAAAAAAGATAATTGAAATGGAGAGAATTTATTATAATATTGAATGATGATTCATTTAAGAATCATTTGGTGATTCACGGATTGCAATTTTTTTTTACTGACTTAGCGTCACTCCCGGTAATTATGCTAGACATATATTAAAAACTTGATTAATAAGCAAATCATCAAAATTTTGTGATTTAGGCTCGTAAGAGATGATTAAGATGGTAGGATAATTGGGCTAGTCAAACTATTGGTAGTCGCTTCGCTGATCTTTTTATGATTATTGATTAGAAAGTAAGAAAAGGCAACAATATAATCAAAACTGTTGTTTTATTAATCGCCAATCAAATAGATGAATAAACAAGTAGGTGGATATTTGTTTTGTTTCCTGTTGGGAGGCTCGACTCTAACTAGCTTAGTTACGAAACATAGGAGCGTTACCTCGAGTTGAACTTAAAATCTGGCTTTCTCTGTTCGTCGCAAAAATCTTGCTTCCTTTCATTGAATACAATTTGATTACAATGAAAGAGAACAATAGAAAAACAAACGAGATGATTTATAATGTTCTACGTGGCGATGGGATCTATCAAGTAGCTCCTTTAGACGATCTGGCATGGAAATCTTCTTTCTCGATGAAGAAGATGGTTGGCCCTAGATCTTCTCTGCTGGTCTTCACAAATTCAAGGCTCTCTCGCGTAACTCGAATTCTTTAAAGATGCAAAAGATTCGAAAAAGATCTACTAAAGATTGAAGATCTGATGATTGATCTATTAAAGATTGATGATCATAAATCCCTAAAGTCTCCTCAAAGAGGGTATTTATAAACTTTGGTGGTTATGAGAGTTTCCATATGAATAGGAATAAAGATTTCCATAGGACTAGAAAAAGAAGGTTTTGTATTCATTAAGTATTCTAATCAAATATTGATTTTGATTTAAATCTCTTGAATTGGAATCCTAATTGGACTCAACTTGGGTATTAGATAAGCCCAAATCTCAATCACAATCAGTTTAATATTCTAATTGGACTCAATTTGGATATTTGCTAAGTCCAAATCTCAATCACAATCAATTTAGGATTCTGATTGGACTCAATTTGGGTATTGGATAAGCCCAAATCTCAATCACAATCAGTTTAAGATTCTAATGAAACCTACTCACACGGAGTTATCATCGTCAAAATGCAGAGTTATACATTAACTCCGCGTTTTACTCAAACACGGGGCTAAAATAGCTAAATGCGGAGTTATTGAGTTAGCTCCGCGTTCTGTGTGGAAAATTTCCTTTTATTTAGAAATTTTCACTACCAACAATCTCAAACCCTAACCCTAAATTGATAAGATAAGTCTTTTTCAAGCTTTCTAACTATCTTATGCTTTAGAATATTATTATTATTTTGTTTCTTGCAACTGCAGAGATTATATATATATATATATATATATATATATATGCAAATGAGCTGACAGCTCATGCAAGTTATCTGAGTTGTAATTCATTTTCACTATCTCCAATAATCTTTTTTAAAATTTTCTTTTGGATTATGATCTTAATCACCATATATATATATATATATATATATATATATATATATATATATATATTAAAAAAGATTATCTTGACTAGTCAACGACAAATCTTTTCCACTAGCTCCATCCGGTGCTATGACAGTAGATCGATCGAGATATAACTCTGGGGACTCATTTGATGCCAAGTGGCGTTTAGTCTCATAATATTGGTGAGAAGTGGATCTAGCTAATATATATATATATATATATATATATATATATATATATATATATATTAAATTATGAAGGTGAATAATCATCAGCAGATTATAAATCCTCTGCTACAGTATTAGAGTTTAAAATTTCTTCGTTAATGCATTCAGTGCTAGCATTATGTTTTGCTTTTTAGCTCATTAGGAAGCCAACATCGTAAAAAGCCAAATGGATAATTTCACAGAATTTGAATGTCGAAAACTTTCCACACTTTGCAGCAAGAAGGACAAATTCTTGTACAAGAGTGCTGGGGGCATAAAACGACCAGTGGGTAGTAAAGGGAAATGGGATTTAATTCTTCTATGATCCAAACCAAATAATGGAGATGCTCTGGGACGCATTGTTCTGAAAGCTTTAAAGATGTAATAAAATTATTGTAGCGGGGCGCGCGGGGGGGTGGTTGGGGGGCCCTATATGTAAAGCGCACAAGAAAATACAAGTGCTTTGGATGCTTTGGCAGAATTTTTGTGGGTTTATTGGATCTCTACATGCAGCAAAAAGAGTAAGAAATGCGTGTGGATCTTTCTAATATGAGACAGAAGCAAGAATATAATCATATACTATCCAATGCACTTACGAGATCTAGCTGCTTTCAATTATAACTCCATTTTTCAAACTTTTTAAAAGAACAACTCGTGTTTAAATCTCACCAGATGAATATTTAGTTACATTTATTTTTAAAAATTAATATGTAGTTGCTTAAAGTTTGATTTTCGGCCCAAAAGAACTTGCCCTGTTAGGACGCGTTAGAAGAATTAATAATAATAATAATAATAAAATAATAATAATAATAATAATAATAGATGTTGTAGTCGGCCAGCGTGCGGCCATCCTCCAGCTGCTTGCCAGCAAAGATCAGCCTCTGCTGATCTAGGGGAATGCCCTCCTTATCCTGGATCTTTGCTTTGACATTTATCGATGGTGTCAGAGCTCTCTGGTGAGGGTCTTAACAAAGATCGATCTACATCCCACCACGAAGATGCAGGACTAGGTGGAGGGTCGATTCCTTCTGGATGTTGTAGTCCGCAAGGGTGCAGCCATCCTAAGGCTGCTTGCCAGCAAAGATCAGCCTCTGCTAGTCCGGGGGATGCCCTCCTTGTCCTGGATCTTGGCTTTGATTGTCCATGGTGTCGGGGCTTTCCACCTCATGGGTAATGGTCTTGCCGGTGAGGGTCTTGGCAAAGATCTGCACTAGACCAGCAGATATACTATATTAGCAAACAACTCTAAAGTAAAGTGAGATTCAAGAGACTCTTACTACCACACTAATCCAGATACCTATTGTGGAACTTCAAAATTTAAAAAAATAAATAAAAAATAAAACTTAACTCAAAATTTTGAAGTGTCAGTCAGACTTTACAAGGTAACAAGGCCAGTACCAAAACATCAACTATGAAAAAGCACTAAAAAGGATTGATAAAATAACCTTCACAAAATTTGAAGAGTATCCGAATCCGTAAGCTCGTCTGTATCTAATGTCAGAGATCTTCAACGATATAAGACAAGCATTTAGCTTACACAATTCAATCAAAATCAACACATAAAATGAAAGAGAATTTTATATAGCTTGATTAAAATACTACAATTAAATAATAACCTTCACAGCTATGTATACATCTATGATCAACATATATTCAAGTATTTTCTAATAAATGCGTCCACATTTAAAAAAAAAGGATTTGATAACATAAGACTTCGATCTATATCATTAAAAAGTCAAAGATTAGTTCAGATCTCATACAAGACAATACAATTTCATAACTTATTTTATTAACAAAATTCAAAGGGCCTTCCTACTTGAGAAATAAAAATCTACATCTAAACACACTATAAATTCAAGAATTTGGTGATCCACTTGACAAATGATTGGGATCAAAGACCTGATAAAATTAACTTTTGAGTCAAAGTGTTCTTAGTTTAGTATTAATGCTTCGCGGATGTGAGCTCTATCAGTTGTATCAAATTGATATCAGAATCCAAAATGATGACTAGGCAAGGTCAATTATAGGGTGGCACTCTAGTGTGCATGTGCATTAGCGACTCTATTTCTTGGTGGGTGCTGATAAATATTTTGAGGCGAGCTGGACACGTGAAGGGTGAATTCTAAGGGTGCTCCTCAAAGTGCATGGTTTTGGGATTTGAGCCTATAGCGGAGACAGTTTTGCCGTGTACTCTGCAAAGGTGGTCTGACAAAAAAAAAAAAAAAAAATGGTGTATAATAAAGTTCTCCTGTGCATTAGGATCCACATAGGTGAGCTAAGATGGAGATTATCATATGTATCTTGTATCAGTTAAAAGCATCCAAGTTAAGGATTTAATAGAGTTAAAGTTTAGCCTCATACTGGATACAAAAATGGAAACTTGAGTGCTTAGTATGTGATTGGGATCCAATACCTATTAAGGTTAATCTTCTAGTTCAAAATGGTCTCATTCTATTATGTCTCGGGAGGCTCCGTAACATAAAGCTATTTACCCTTCTTTCTTTTCTAAAAAGTGTATTTTAGTGGATAAAATTTTCTTAACTATAAAAATCCGAACTGGGATGTTAATGTTTAAGATGAATCTATGCATTTGTTCACATAGTAAAGGAGTTTTTATCATTTAAGCAAGATTTCAGTTTGGCCATTACTCAGCCGCTGCATTTAAGGGTGAGCATCGGTCGGTTCGGTTCGGTTTTTTAAAAAAAAACCCAACAAAAACCGAACCGAACTTATAAAACCGAAACCGAACCGACCGGAAAAAAAATGAAAACCGAAAACCGAACCGAAGTTTCGGTTTGGTTCGGTTTTCGGTTTTTAGGGTTTGAAACTAATTATGTGATAAACGCATATTTTTTATAGGAAAAATAATAATTTTCTTTATATTTTTTTCTTTTTCTACTTATGAAAATAACAATCATATGTTTTTTATTAAAAATTTAAAAGAAAAACACGTTGAAAATAAATCAAAGAAAAAAATAAGCTATAATTCTAAAAGTTCGGTTTTTTCGGTCTGTTTCGGTTGTAGCTAAAACCACTGAAACCCGATCCGAAACCCGTAAATAATTTCGGTTTTTAAACCGAACCGAACCGAAAACCGAATAACCAAACCGATCGGTTCGGTTTGGTTCAGTTTTGTAGTTCGGTTCGATTTTTTCGGTTTTATGCTCAGCCTAGCTGCATTAGTTGTACTGGAAAACAGCAGGGCAATGGCAAGGGACAGAGGTGACAGACTCATTAGGGTTTCACGAGCGCCCAAGCGGGAGCCAGCTCACCCAACTCCTCTTCTCTCTTTACTCGCTCTTCTCCAATCTTTGCCTCCTCTCTCCTTCGTTTCTCTTTTTCATCTTTAGTAATTTTTGTAAGAGAAAGGGACAAAAAAAAAAAAAAAAAAAAGGACCCAGGAGGAGACATAGATTTGACGGCTCATTGCACAGATTTTCATGACATATATATTTTCATCGATAGGTTAAACGGTGCATGTTTGGTTTGGGATCCCCTCTCGGCTCTCCCCACCCCTCTCCACTTGATAAATAAAACACTACATCTTGCCCTCCATAAAATTATTTTTTTATTTTTTAAAAAAAACTAATAATTGAAGGGGTATTTACTGATTTGTCCTCAAATCTTTATATATGGAGAGAATTTATTATAATGATGATTCGTTTAAGAATCATTTGGTGATTGACGTACTGTAAATTTTTTTCACTGACTTAGCGTCACTCACAGTAGTTATGCTAGGCATAATTAAAAGGATTAATTACAGACTTCTTAAATATTTGGATGTGTAACTTAATATCCATGAAGTTTGAAACTTTAAAAAAAATTTCTAAACTTAGTTTTACTCTTCCTTTTTACTAAATGCACTCTTGTCCCTCAAATTCCTATTATATACTCATCCCTCTCTTTAATGGTTAAAAAGGAGGAATGATGGTAGAATATGAATTTGAGAAAGAAGAATGCATTTTAGTAAAAAAAAAGAGTGAAAATAACTAAGTTCAGGATTTTTTTGAGAGTTTCAAACTTTAGAGGTGTTAAATTATACATCCACAATACTACAGGGGTTTAACTGTAATTAATCCTAATTAAAAACTTGATTAATAAGCAAATCATCAAAATTTTGTGATTTAATTATGATATCTCATAAGAAGGCTCTTAAGAGGTAGACTAAGATGGCAGGATAATTGGGCTAGTCAAACAATCGGTAGTTGATTAGAAAATAAAAAAAAGGCAACAATATAATCAAACCACAATTTTCTATTTCTCCTTCAAAAAGATTAACTATAATTAACTTTTGAGTTCATGGAAATCATTATAAACTATACTAGTTCTTGTGGGACTATTCAGCTAGGGTTTACAATTTTGCGAGTTTTTTCCATTTTTTAAGTTGGCAGAGTATGCACCACATAAAAAAGAATCCTTTGTGATTTCATATTGCTCAAGTATGCCTACTGCCTCTTCTCATTTAAATGTGAAACGTATGAGCATGCATACAATCTAATTTATAATTTGGTGTATTGGTGAAAAATGATGGCCATTGTACAGTATAACATATTCTGCAGATTGTATAATTCCATGGTTTTCGCGCATAGTCAACTGTCAGGTCAGAACTAACATTACATAAGTAAATTAAAGGACGAGTACGCAAAATTGAGGTATGGCCCAAAGACGTCATGCATACAAGTGTCTTACGTTGTCCAATGGGTTTCAGGGAAGTTAAAATGTGAGAAATGATTGTGGAAAATTTCAACTGGCATTTAGGACCAAAATAACAAAATTAGAGAGAAGATATTTATTGCTGGAACTTCTTTAAAAAAAAATAATAATAATAATAATCACTGCCACTTACCAAGACATAAAGAAACCCCTCCATCATCTAGAAGAAATTTTCAGAGCATTGCTATCTAAGAATTCAGAATTCTAAAATGACGCCAGCATAATTTAAAAATACATTATAATTAAGAAGAAAACAAAAAAATAAAATGAAATCACAAAAAAAATATTGGCAACTTCTACAGATTCGAAAAAGTCAATCTACTGAACAACAAATGAATGAGCTAGAAAGATAATCATGAGAACACTGTATGCAATGTAATAAGCTTTAGGAGATTTCCAAATAATATAAATGTCTAATTCTATTATATGTAAAACACTTCCCCAACCATAAATTGGCATGTACAAGGCACCCACACTTGACACTTATGTCCAAGGTGTTAAATATTAACTATAGTGAATATATCGGATGAATAATTCCATTGCGGGTAATTATTATCCGATATAAATAACATATTATACATATATATCTTATTGTGAAGCAAATATGAACAAGGTAATACATGCATACATAGAAAACTATATAAAACATTATATATATATATATATATATAGAGAGAGAGAGAGAGAGAAAACAGAAAATTCACCGGCGGTGAAGGAAGTTCCTTCACCGCCGCTTAGGTGGCCCAATAAAATTATTACACGTGACGCCACTCAAGATAACAAATAAAAAAAACTCTCTTAACCCCACTTTGACTAGCGCCACATGTAATAATTTTATTGGGCCATCTAAGCGGCGGTGAAGGAACTCCCTTCACCGCCGGTGAATTTCCTGTTTGCTCTTTTATATATGTTCAGAATAAACAAAATAAACCTACCACGACAACTTGCATTAAGTGATGAATACATAATCACTGGACACTAATAAATAAGTTCTATTATGGTTATAATTTTACTATAAATTTGATATTATTTTTTTGATTTTACTGTAAGTTAAGTATTCAACCGTAACTTTATTGTTATTTAATCTAAATCATTGACTAGGAACCGTGAAACAATCTTTAAAAGAGATTTAAAAAAGAAACTACTCAATTTAAAGTACAAGCTGAGATCATTAGATATACAATTTGCTCAAATAACTAAGAAAACGTATACTACATTAAACAAGTCAAACAAGATCGCAAGTTTTTGCACAGTCGGCAACTATATCAATGGATAAATGCATTGCGATATTCAATATCGTAGCAACTAGATTTTTAAACTGCACTTATTGTTTACAACCTGGCCTATATCAATACAAGTCCTACACTAGAAACTGTATAAATTACTATGCCTAAAAGATTATATATAAGATGGCCTATGTTACACTACCTTTTTAAAAAAACTAAATATTCTATATGTCATCTTATTTAAATTAGGTCTTTTTGAATATGAATAGCAACTAATACAAAATAGATAATTTCGCATTAGGAAGCCAACATCTTAAAAAGCCAAAATAGATAATTTCGCAGAATTTGAATGTCGAAAACTTTTATCAGTTTGCAGCAAGAAGGACAAATTCTTGTACAAAATTGCTAAGGGCATCTGTTTTTCCAGCTGCATCGAACTGGTAGGTGGTTCTATGTGAATTTCTTAAATGAGGTCAGAAGATTACCTAATCTCAATCAAGTGGGCATTGCGGTTGAGCAAAAAAGTCCCATAACCTACCCTCCTTGATTACCTGTTTCCATGGTAATACACAGTTTATAACTAGCTGACGACGGGTTTTATGTTAATGTTTTAGTTAGTTAATATTTAGTGGCTGCTGACTGTGTTTATGTCACGGTTTGCTCTACGAATATGTATAATAGTATCAATAACATATTTTATTTATACATATTAAAATTTTATAATTAATTATAAATTTCTCTCTTAAAAAAATAAATTTTGATTTCTTTATGAATTCATAAAAATCATTGTAAGTCACACTAATTCTTATGTTATATATAGGATATTTGTCTATTTTGAACTGGGTATTACATTTCATATTAATAAAATATTTTTTGTAAAATTATTGAATCTCATAACAGTTACAATAGATGAAAACTAGATTACTTTTATAGATGATCAACAATTAGGTTCGGTCAACCAGCTAATTTGATATTTGGAGCATAGTTCTGTTTCTTCCAAGTTGCTTCCTTTAACGTCCTCTACTTGTTTTCCAGGTATCCTCTCTCTCCTCCATAGAAGAAGTGATCTCCATCTCTCAGGTATGCTTAAAGTGCCTTTTTCCCCCCCTTATTGCAGTGGAGAATTCCTTTCTTTTTTCCTTTTTCTTTTGAGATCTAGCTGTTGTTTGTGATGAATTTGGCAAATAGGCACTATGCTATATGCATGGATGATCTTGTGATAAACTAAATATGTATAGTAAGCTATTTATGCCGGAGTTGAAATTGTGTCATAGGTTGGATTTCTGTTGAATCAAGTAGATCTGCGCATGAGCTATATATGGCCAAAAACTTCAATCTTTGTTTATAATCTTAAATACTTATGTTTTATAATTGAATTTCAGCCTCTGAAGAAACCCAAGAGTCGAGACTGCTCAGCAGAAGGTTCACACCAAATCCTCACCTAAGATGAAGACACCCGATCTGTAGATAATTTAGGCACCAAATACAAATAATTTAAAGCATATAAAGGAAGAAAAAAAAAATAACACACTACGCAACAATATTCATGTGATCTGAACTCCGCCCATTTTTTTTTGTTAATACTAAAGCCCATAGGCTACCAATGTCAATATCTCCATAATATAGTCCCGTGAGCATCTACTTTCTCATTTTTTTTCATAGTTATGATTTTTTTTTTTGGAGGTAAATAGTTTTGTTGAAGTTTATTATTTATCCAAAAAAAAGAAAAAGGAAAAGAAAAAGAAAGTGGAGGTTTGTAAGCCTTGTTCCAAAACCGAACCGTGAAGGATCATGCATACAAGAAAGCAAAATAGCCTCAAAATTGTGTTGTTGACTTTTATCCACGTTGGGCGAGCTCTACAATGGTCTCCAATATTGTTAAAACTTTTAAAGCAAACCTGGAAAACACCATTATTTAGATTTCATTCTACGACCCGTTCTGACACAAATCAAATTTAAAAACTGTGATAATTACGAAGGTCATCCACCACCATTATTTATTAACAGAACTTGCATTTTTTTGTTACAGGGTGCATTTTATCATTGCTTGCCTGTACCTTTTCGTTCTTTTATTCCAAACAATTGGCACTGAATTACCTTTGTCGTTCTCGAATCTAGTATTTAGCATTCTGTATGTGACTCTCTCTCTCTCTCTGCTCTTAATCCAGGCATCATGGTGATAGCATGCTTATCCCAAGCTGGAGGTGGGATGGCATCTAACCTTTTGTAGTGATATTGTTCGGTGCATTTGGGGTCATTTGAAGTCTAGGGTTGGTTATCTAGTACACTATGTAAAGAAAGTTGACGAACTCAAAGAACTTTTTGAGGATTTAGAAAGGAAAAGGGATGACCTACGAAGAAGAGTAGAGGCAGCTGAGAGAAATCTAGAAGTGGTCGATGATGTAGTCACTGCATGGCTAAAAGAATTCAATGATTTTGAGATAGCAGTTCGTAGAATGTTGGCGGAGGTTGAAGAGAACAAAAGATGCTTCAAGGATTGCTGCCCAAATTTTGTCTGGCGTTATAATCTTGGCAAGGAGGCTGCAGAGAAAATGGTTGATGCTGATAAACTCAAAGAAAAAGGAAATTTTGAAACGGTGGCTCAGCCTCGTCCTCCCCCTGCTGCTGTTGACGCAATGCCCGTAGGCGATTTCATGGCTTTCACCTCCAACAAGAATGCCCATGACAAAGTCTTGGAGGCAATGAGGGACGAGAAGCAGCAGTTGATTGGAATATATGGTATGGGGGGAGTGGGTAAGACAACCTTGATGGATGAACTGGGTAGGCAGTTCTCCAAGGACGAGGAGTTTGGGAAAGTTGTGAAGGTGGTGGTGTCACAAAACCGCAGCATAACAGAGGTACGCCGTGATATTGCAAGTGCGCTTGACTTGGAACTCTCTAGAGAGGGTGAACTTGCTGCTCAAGCAGATTTGAGAGCTAGGTTGAAGAATGAAGCCAAAATTGTCATAATGATGGACGATATATGGGCCAGGTTAGAGCTGAGAGACGTAGGGATTTCAACTGGGGACGAGCACAGAGGCTGTAAAATCTTGTTCACCACTAGGACACTGGAAGCATGCCGACAAATGGAAAGCCATGCTTCAATCAAAGTTGATGTCTTGTCGGAAGAAGATTCTTGGGCTCTTTTCAAAAGCAAAGTCGGAGATGTCCTCAATTCTGCGGGTCTCGAGTCTGTTGCAAGGGAAGTGGCTGCCGAGTGCGGGGGACTGCCTCTGGCAATCATTGTTGTTGGAAGAGCTCTACGCGGATGCAACCAGAAGAGCGTGTGGGATAGTGCACTGATGCGGTTAAAAAGATCCATCCCTGACGAGCTGCCAGGTGTGAAGGAACAGCTGTACAAATCTCTTGAACTGAGTTACAACTACATTGAGAATGCAGAGAAGAGATTGTTGTTCTTGTTTTGTTGCTTATTTCCAGAAGACCGTGAAATAAGTGAAGAGACGCTTACATGGTATGCGATGGGGGAAGGTTTCTTGAGAGATGTATACACTTTGGATGAAGCACGTAGAGAAGTTCATTTGCTGGTGCAGGGTCTGATAGCCTCTTGCTTGTTGATAAGTACCAAAAGAGAGAGATCCGTGAAGATGCATGATGTAGTTCGTGATGTGGCCATTTATATTGCATCCAAGGGGGATGACTGTTTCTTCGTTAAGGCTGGACTTGGAATGAGGGATTGGCCTGAGAGCAGAGACTTGGAGGGGCGCAAGAGAGTTTCGCTGATGTACAATGGCATTACGACACTTCCGGATCAGCCAAATTGCCCAGAGCTACTCACTCTCTTGTTGAATTCCAATCGTTTTTTAAGTGCCGTGCCAGATAGTTTCTTCCAACGTATGTCAGCACTAACCGTTCTGGACTTAAGCGGCACATCTATCGAGTCGTTGCCTTCCTCTCATGCTCTCCTAACTAATCTTCGGTCACTTCGTCTTGACCGGTGCAGGCACCTCCGTGATATCTCTTTTATCGGGCAACTAAAGAAACTCAAAATACTTAGCCTGCGGGAATGTCCAGTTAAAATTTTGCCAGAGGCACTAGAAACTTTGACTGATCTGAAACTCTTGGATTTATCTGACTCTTCTTCTCTTGTCATTCCTCCAAATCTTCTGTGCAAGCTATCTCGGCTGGAAGAGTTGTTCATGATTGGTTGTGATTGGAACGAAGCTCTCCTTGAACAAATTGGTTCCATGGACCGATTGGTCAACTTGCAGGTGTTCATAAGTGATGTCAAATACTTCTATCAAGATGTCAAAGCGTTGGATGGTTGGAAGAATTTGAAGAACTTCCTCATTAAAGCTGGACGGACTGCCAATTCGAAGGTCTTCTACATTAAATTTGGAGGGAAGAGGCAAAAAAATCTTAACCACGAGAAGTATTTGTATCTCAGCAGTGTAAGCTGTCCAGGCAATTGGACCAAGACACTGCTGACAAAAGCTGAGGACTTGTCCTTTGACGACTGTGATTTTGATCCCACTGCTTGCTGTGATTTCATCAATGTGAAGAAACTTCACCTTGTCAAGTGTGGTCGGGTAGGCACGCTAATTAAAACATCACAAGCAACACTTGCTCCGAATGCCTTTGCTGATCTAGAGCACCTAAGACTCGACCGCTTAGAGAACCTAGAAGATATCTGCCAAGGTGAGGTTCCAGCTCTATCATTCAAGAGACTGAGGACTCTGGTTTTTTTTAGCTGCGAAAAGTTGGTCTGCGCTGTGCCATGTAATCTCCTGCAAAGAGCTCATGGCACTCTACAAGACCTCACTGTGTATTCTTGCGACATGGTGCAGGAGATATTTAATTCCGAAGGGCTTACAGAAGAGCTTGTCATGTTGCCGGAGCTGGAATTAGTGGGGCTGTATTTCTTACCAAATCTCAGCAGACTATGGGGCGGGATATTACCTCCTGGGAGCCTTCCGAAACTAATAACTCTGAAAGTTTCTCAATGCAACAAACTGAAAGATCTGTTCTCCAAGCAGTCGTTGCAGGGTCACCAGAAGCTTTTCCCTTCTGGGACCTTTGCAAACTTGAAGGAGCTCGAAGTGGGAGGCTGCCTATGCCAACATCTCTTGCTAACAAGCTTAGCTCATGAGCTCCAGAACTTGGAGAAACTGAAGGTAATGAATAACCTGAAAATGGAGGTGATAATTGAAGCTGAAAATGGCATTGAGTTGGATACTGGTTTGTTTCCCCGGTTGAAGGAACTTGTGCTCAAGGACCTTCCAATATTTGAAAGCTTCTACCGAAACGAAACAGCAGCTACTGCTTTCAGCTGGCCTTTGTTGGAGATTGTGGAGCTGCGTTCCTTGCCAAATCTCAGTAGACTATGGGGCGGGATATTATCTCCTGGGAGCCTTCTGAAACTAACAATTCTGAAAGTTTATCACTGTAACAAACTGGAAGATCTGTTCCCCAAGCAGTGGTTTCAGGGTCACCAGAGGCTTTTACCCCGTGGGACCTTTGCAAACTTGAAGGTGCTCGAAGTGGGAGGCTGCCCATGCCAACATCTCTTGCTAACAAGCTTAGCTCATGAGCTCCAGAACTTGGAGAGACTGAAGGTGATGGATAACCAGAAAATGGAGGTGATAATTGAAGCTGAAAATGGCATTGAGCTGGATGCTGGTTCATTTCCCCGGTTGAAGGTACTTGAGCTCAGGGAACTTCCAATGTTAGAAAGCTTCTACAGAAACGAAACAGCAGCTACTGCTTTCAGCTGGCCTTTGTTGGAGATTGTGGAGCTGCGTTCCTTACCAAATCTCAGCAGACTATGGGGCGGGATATTATCTCCTGGGAGCCTTCCGAAACTAACAATTCTGATAGTTTATAACTGCAACAAACTGGAAGATCTGTTCTCCAAGCAGTCGTTGCAGGGTCACCAGAGGCTTTTCCCTCCTGGGACCTTTGCAAACTTGAAGGAGCTCGAAGTGGGAGGCTGCCCATGCCAACATCTCTTGCTAACAAGCTTAGCTCATGAGCTCCAGAACTTGGAGAAACTGACGGTTGAGAAGAACCCGACAATGGAGGTGATAATTGAAGCTGAAAATGGCATTGAGCTGGATGCTGGTTCATTTCCCCGGTTGGAGGTACTTGAGCTCAGGGAACTTCCAATGTTAGAAAGCTTCTACCGAAACGAAACAGCAGCTACTGCTTTCAGCTGGCCTTTGTTGGAGATTGTGGTGCTAAATTCCTGTCGGCACATGAAGCGGTTCCCCATTGGCTTGAGGAGTGCACCTAATCTGAAGGAGATTTACGTTGGAGATGATGATGATGTGGAGTGGTTCCGAGGGTTGGAATGGGGAGATGCAAGCATCCCTTCGCGCTTTGAGATTCGGTAAGAGTTGAACTATCAGTTCTTTCGTTATTTGCTATATCTAGAATTTTATCCTGAGTGATATATTAATTTCTGGAGTAAGTTCACTGATTAACTTTGCCAATAGTTCTAATGAAATTTTTTTTCCCTTGAATAACAGGAAAACGGATGAGGATTCTGATTGCACTGGGCATAACTTGCAGTCTGAGGCGGCATCTACCTGAGATTGTAGCGAGCGTGCCCAGATGTATGTACCGACAGCGAAGAAATTCTGATTGCAGTGGGCATGAGAACCTTGTAATTGCTTGAAATGGTTGTCCATTCAATTTCATTTGGGGATTCATTCGGCAATTCTCTAGAAGAAATAGCATAATGTGTGCATGTATATCTCAGCTCAGCTCTATTGTGTGGACTCAGTGTCTTAGTAGTTCTCATTGTAGTTAATTCTACCTCCCTTCTATTTGTATCACAATATTAAGGTGTGATTTGCTATAATATTTTGTCTCGATTGTTCAAAATATATTATATATAATGAGAAATGTGTTAATTGTTGATTGAGTAGTTGTGGACTCTCAAACAAGTTAATAAGAAATGCATTTAAACAAATACTTCTGGGGATGATAATGGGTCAGGTCGAGCCAAAACCATTCATTGTTCAAAATAAAATTTTGAAATTTAGACTAATCCCCCAAAGCCCAAATGGGTCATTGCGAAAAATGTCCAGTCCAGCCCAATGGGCTTTGGACAGTCTATCTTAATATAATCAAGTGAGATCTTTCTATAAATAGACCTTCAACAGTAACATTATTTACTTGGATAAGGAAAATGATAAATAGAATTGGAGTTGTACGGTACAGAACCAGTCAAAATACAGCCTCGTAGTTTGGAGCCAGGTATGTAAGCCAAAAGAGGAAAAGGAGTTCGGTATTTTGGAACTGAAAACTTTTAACCTTGCACTGCTGACAAAATGGTGGTAGGCAATATTAAAAAATCCACAGGGACAGTTACAGAAGCTCCTCAGGCTCAAGTATGGCCCGAAAAAAGACGAATGGTGGGGTGAATCGCACAATATAGTCAATACATCAACCTTCTGGAATGGGGTGTTAAAGACGAAAGATATTTTCTGCTCAAATATATCTTTCAAGCCGGGCTCGAGAGGAAGAGTGTCTTTATGGAATGATCGATGGTGCATATAAATACCGCTGAGAGTGCTATTCCCTAAGGTTTTTGCTATGGCAAAAGACATAAATGCACCCACGGGGCGGTTGTGGCATCGTAATAGGTGGAATCTGGAGCTTCATGTACATGCAGATGCTACAACTCAGCTACAAGTCACAGAACTTAGGAAACTTATTCAGAGGCACCCCCTGAGCACTAATCAAAATGATGAAGTCATATGGAGATGGGAGAAATATGGAAACTTCACAGTCAGATCTACATATAGATAATGTATAGATGGCGGACGTAGGCTACTACAGGCGCGCCACATATGGCGGACTAGGTGACCTCTCAAAGTAAGGTGTTTTCTGTGGTTGATCGTAAAGGGTGCAACTCTAAACTGTGACAACTTTCAAAGAAGGGGGTGGTAAGGACCAAGCATCTGTGTTTTGTATCAGTCGGAAGCGGAATCAATCACTCATGTTTTTCTCACATGCCCCTATACCATAAAATTATGTGTGAAGTGCGCTGCTCACCTGCACACCATGATCTGCATGGCCGAGTCGTCCGATGTATGGGTTAGAGCAAGACTTGGTAGGATCATGAGACATGGTGCCCAGCTGCGTCGCATTATGTTAGCAACAATTTGTTGGAATGTGTGGAGAGAGAGAGAGAGAGAGAGAAACAATAGAATTTTTAGGCACATCATGCATCCCGCCGATATTTGTTTCTACTTCACATATCTTGATATATTCTAATGGACATGTTAATCTCAGAGAAGGAGCGGCTATGTCTCTTAGAGGATCAGGAATCAGATAAGGAGCTGCAGAATGGATCCCCATATAGTACTCCACACGGACCTGCAGACGGGGTCTTAAGAGGCAGCCTAGATGGTTCTTATAGCCCACCCTAAGTGGGTGCCTTTTGGTTTATGATTTGTATCTTATCCTTTACGTTTGTTATTATAAGAACATACTATTAGAACTTTGATGTTAAATAGTTGTTCTGTTATTACTCATTAATAGAATATAGGGGTTTCCCTCACCGTTTCAACCTAAAAAAAACAGTAACATTATTTATTCATTCTCTACCAAAGATACAGTCCAAGAAATTGAACTAGAGGTTCCAAATCAGCAACAGTCGCAACCCATATAAATAAGTCAATTTTTAATAAAGCCCTTAACAACACATATCCACACACTCACATGCACATAATCCCTTTATATGTTCTCATTTTCACCAATAGTATAATGTACCGTTGCTATCAAACCCTGTAAATTAAATGAAAAACAACTTGGAAAATAGGATATACATTGGCATTGATCATCTCAAGTTTCTAACTGGCTGGCAAGAAGAAAACAGATGAACAAACAGAAACTTGCACAGAGAAACCAACTTACTAAGAAAACTTATACTTTTCTTAGTCATATTATAATTACAAGTATAAAATAAATGTACAGACAACTCCAGAAAAAAGGTTAAAAATTTGTCGGCTACCAATTCAATAAAACTTCAACAGTAACATTATTTGTATAATACTTAACCTAAGTATGCAGGACCCTGAGAAGGTTAGATGGTTTCACGGTACGTTGGAGGTCATTGATTGAGTTTTTTTTTTTCTTTTTTTTTCTCTCCCTGAACAGGCTCTTGGGAACAAAGATGAAAGAAAATGAATTTTAAAAAAAAAAAAATAGTAACAATAATAACTTAAAAAGTATAAGTTTAATATAATCTAATTCTCTTGATGAATTTCAGGCAATGAATAGCAAAATTCTCTACAAATATTAAGTTTAATATAATCTAGGGGTATTTACATATTTGTCCCTTAAATCTTTATAAATTATAATTTAGTCCAAATCTTCATATTTAGAATTTAGTCCCCCAAATCTTCATATTTAGAATTTAGTCCCCCAAATCCTTTAAGTTACTACAATTTAGTCCCCAGTTTATATTTTGACCCGATTTTTCCATTTTACCAATAATTTCCTTCACTTAAGTCCCCCTTCCCTCTTCTCCCTCCCTTCTTAGTTCTTATTGGGCTCCTCCTTCTTCTTCTCTTCTATCTCTATTCATTTATTGGGTTCTCCTTCTCTATATTGAGACCAAATGTATTATTCTCCACTAAATGTATTAAACTTAGAAATAAATTTATCCACTATAGAGAAGGAGAACCCAATAAATGAATTTATATTGAAACTTAAATGTTTAATATATTTAGTGAAGAATAATATATTTGGTTTCAATATAGAGAGGGAGAACCCAGTAAATGAATAGAGAGAAAAGAGAAGAACAAGGAAAAACCCAATAAGAACTAAGAAGATAGGGGAAGAGGAATTAAGTAAAGGAAATCATGGGTAAAACGAAAAAATCGGGACAAAATATAAATTGGGGAACTAAATTATAGTAACCTAAAGGATTTGGAAGACTAAATCCTAAATATGAAGATTTAGGAGATTAAATTATAATTTATAAAGATTCAGTCTTCCAAAATAAATCGAGTGGAGAAGAATTTGGGAATGAGCATATCTTGAAACTGAAACTAGGGTTTCAGTTTTTTAGAAGCCCTCGAATTTGGAGATAAAGTGAGGGCAAAGATGATGGAGAGGAGAGAGAATCGAGATCTTTAAGGAGAGATTTGAAGGGTCGAGATCTCTAAGGAAAGATTTGGGGAGAGCAAGCAAGAGGAGAGAGGAGGGTCTTCGTCGTCTTTGGATGAGAGCGATGGAGAATGAGCAAGTCGTCTTTTGGTGAGAGTGCTTTGCCGTCTGCAGGTGAGAGTGAAACACAGAGACAGTTTAGGAGTTGGGATGACGATTTTCGGAGATAGTTTACGAATTGGGATTCGATCCGGCCAAGTCCATTACCATTCCTAAGTACTTCTCTTATTAGTAAGTCAGTGGTATGTAGAGAAAATTTCTTTGTAGAGAAAAATTTCTACATGAAATTTTTTTTTTAAATTTTTTTTAAAACCATACCCTTTCAGAATCTCCTCAGACATCTAATAAAAAAAAATTTCACAACTGCAGTACTAAGACATGATACTGGAAAACTCATGCATCTAAAACTGCAACCTTTAACCTTGATAACTAACCTTAAACAAAAAGGGGGGAAAAAAAAACACAAGCACCAGAATCAACTGTGATACAAAGGCCAACTTTTCCATGCATCTTAACTGACTAACGAAATTTTGTTAACAAAGACACCACATACAGTTTGCCTTCAGAATCTGCATCAAGAGTTGAATCGAAAGGAATTTAATCTAAATATTCTAGCAATTCTAGTAAACTGAAAAACATAGTATCTCAAGTTAAGGATTACAAAGTTAGAAACAGATAAATATTATATGGAACTCGCAACACAACAAACGTCAAAACAATAAACTTTCGCACACACCCACAAGAATCCCATGATTACTACCAGATAATTTAGAGATTTTATTTAACAACCAGTGGACAAAACCACAATTTTTAAGTACTTCACATAAAAACACTACAGCAAACACAAATAGATAAAAACAAAGACAGATAAACGAGTTCAGAAACTACCAGCCATTACTTCAGCTGCCTATATCAAACAGCTAGATGTTTTTTTTTGAGGCCAAGTCCTCACACGAACGTCCATTCACATCCCACCACGGAGACGGAGCACCAGATTAAGCGTAGACTCCTTCTGGATGTTATAATCCGCCAGAGTGCCCCCATCCTCCAGCTGCTTTCCAGCGAAGATAAGCCTCTGCTGGTCAGGGGGGATCCCCTCCTTGTCCTGGATCTTGGCTTTGACATTATCAATGGTGTCAGAGCTCTCCACCTCGAGGGTAATGGTCTTCCCTGTGAGGGTCTTGACAAAGATCTGCATGCCTCCCCTCAGCCTGAGCACAAGATGGAGGGTAGACTCCTTCTGGATATTGTAGTCGGCAAGGGTGCGGCCGTCCTCGAGCTGCTTGCCAGCAAAGATCAACCTCTGCTGGTCCGGTGGGATCCCCTCCTTGTCCTGGATCTTGGCTTTCACATTGTCAATGGTGTCAGAGCTCTCCACCTCAAGGGTAATTGTCTTGCCAGTAAGGGTCTTCACAAAGATCTGCATGCCTCCCCTCAGCCTGAGCACAAGATGGAGCGTCGACTCCTTCTGGATGTTGTAGTCCGCAAGGGTGCGCCCATCCTCAAGCTGCTTGCCAGCAAAGATCAGCCTCTGCTGATCTGGGGGAATGCCCTCCTTGTCCTGGATCTTCGCTTTGACATTGTCAATGGTGTCAGAGCTCTCCACCTCCAGAGTGATGGTCTTGCCGGTGAGGGTCTTAACAAAGATCTGCATCCCACCACGAAGACGCAGGACTAGGTGGAGGGTCGACTCCTTCTGAATGTTGTAGTCAGCAAGGGTACGGCCATCCTCAAGCTGCTTCCCAGCAAAGATCAGCCTCTGCTGGTCAGGGGGGATACCCTCCTTGTCCTGGATTTTGGCTTTGACATTGTCGACGGTGTCAGAGCTTTCCACCTCAAGGGTGATGGTCTTGCCGGTGAGGGTCTTGACGAATATCTGCATCTGCACTAGACCAGCAGATATACTACATTAGCAAACAATTCTAAAAAACGAAAAGTGAGATTCAAAAGACTTACTACTACACTAATCAAGAGACCTACTATGGAACGTCAAAGAATTAGAACTCAAATTTTTTTTAAAAAATTAACAACAAAAATTAACTCCAAATTTTGAAGTGCCAGACTTTACAAGGTAACAAGGAAAACCTACCAAAACATCAACTATGAAAAAGTTGTAAAGGATTGATGAAACAATTTGGCGATCCGCCAGAGACTAGAACATAAATATAACAATAACAAAACTTGATCTAATACAATAAATTTAACTAAATAACAAAATTTCAAAGAAATCTAGTGACAGAAAAGAAAAGTTGAAGACTTGTCGTACTACATAAAATCTAAAAGATCACATCACATCTACTCCAAGAGAAAAACATAATCTCATATTACACTTTGTAATAAAATTCAAAGATCAAGTATTGATAACAGAAAAATTAATAATAGAGGCCTTTATTTTTTAGCTAATATCTAATTTAGACTACAAAAGAACCTTCACAAAATTTGGTGAGTATCCGAATCCATATGTTCGGCTGTATCTAAAGTCGGATCTTCAACGATATAAGACAAGCATATGCCTTATAAGATACGATCAAAATCAACACATCAAATGCAAGAGAATTTTATAAAACTTGATTAAAATACTACAATTAAATAATAACCTTGACAGTTATGTATACATCTAAGATCAACATATATTCAAGTATTTTCCAATAAATACGTCCATATTTAAAATAAAATAAAAAAAAACAAGGATTTGATAACATAAGACTTGACTTAAAGAGATGGGTGTGAGGGGATATATATACATATAATTGAATTGAGTAGCAGCTGCAGATTGTTTTAATAATAATAATAATAAGGTGGAGTATCGGGAGACATATAAAACAGTGACGTGAACGAGAGTTCAAATATTATATTCTATGATCACGTAAAGAGGTTTGGCATGCAAAAGGTATTTCTAAATATAGAACTGATTCGCTACAGAACAAACAAAGTCAAGTATTTTTTAAAGCTTTTGTAATCGAGAACGAACATTTTTTTTTTTTTGGCTTCTGCAAGCATTTGAAAGCTTTTTGGAATAGTGAAGTGCTAGAGACAAGTATACACGGTCTAAATCAAAGCTAATGCTTTATATTTTGAACTTTATGGTATGTTCTGCTATATTTTGTTGTAGTCAGAATGGATAGATTTTAATGTGGTATAAGAACAACTCGTGTTTAAATCTCACTGGATTAATATTTAATTACATTTACATTTTAAAAATTAATATGTCGTTGCTTAAAGTTCGATTTTCAGCCCAAAAGAACTCGTCATGTTAGGACGTGTTAGAAGCAAAATAATAATAATAATAATAATAATAATAATAATTAACTTAATTTTACTAAACTTCAACTTGAGAATTTTGAATGTTTTCATTATTTCAGTTATGATAAATAAGCATTGGCATATAAATTTGTGCAAGTAAGAGTCATGGCAAAGGCCCAGCAGACAGAAAGCCTACAAAACCCCACATCAACAGGCAATTAATATATTTGAGAGCCAAATAAACAGAATATACATATTAATTCAAGAATTTGTTATAACTTTGCAAAGGCCGTTGTTAGTGGGAGTTCTTTCACTGTCATTTAAGTGGTCCAATAAAATTATTGCACGTGGTGCCACTTAAAGTAACAAATAAAGGAACTTATTTGATCACTCAAATCACTCTTTTTTTAGTGATGCTCACGTGTAATAATTTTATTGGACTATCTAAGAGGCAGTGAAGAAACTTCCTTCCCACCTCTCTCTCTCTCTCTATATATATATATATATATATATATATATAAAAGCTAGATCCACTTCTCACCAATATTACGAGACTAAACGCCACTTGCCATCTAATGAGTCCCCATAGTTATAACTCGATCCATCTACTGTCATAGCACAAGATAGAGACTCATTATCTACAATCTACACTTGTTCTTAGGAACATTTTTTTTTTAAATTTAGGAAAAGGAATTCAGGAAGGCTATGAATGCTCATGATGAAATGCTGAGGCTGGGCCTCAAGCCTGATGATGCGACATACAAACACCTGATTTCAGGATTTATATAAAGTAAGATGCATTTATAAAACTATATTTGGTATGGTGATTTCTCTGTCACGATCGAATTCGTCCAATATCAATATCCTGATCTTTCCGGATTCACTGGGGCCTGTGTATTTCTTATAGCAATGCATAAAAAGACTGCATATTGCATACATCCCATAAAGGAAAATATAATAACATATGCTTGTGAAGGGAAAGTTATGCTTACCTTCATCGAGTTTGTTCACCATGCAGTATATGCTTTCACATGTCTCAATATGTTTGGTGCAATGCTTGTATATATTTTCTCATGTCATCAGTGGAGCAGTTTTGAGTCGCAAGTACCCAATTGTCATCCCAACATCTCCCCCCACAGATAACATAAATAAATAAATTTTACATTGATGTGTACTGATATAGAACAGTAGAAGTCTCTGATTTGGCTCGAAATCATCCAATTAGCTTCCTTTATGAAATGCATATAATGTTTAGTAAATATATTCCTTGAAAGAGGACATGAGAATATGTACTTGCTTAACTTGTTATTTATAATAACTCTGATTAGTAAGGTTTTTTCTATTTTTGAGGATCATCCTGCATCCTGGTTGTAGAATTTGAGAATACTTATCTTATTGATGGATAAGTCAAGTATCCAACTTTTACTTCAATATAAATAGTAGGGATGCATAGTCAGAGAGAATGGAGTTTGGGAAAATCTTACGCATTCCGAGGGGACAGAGGAGGCAGGACTCCGATCTCTGATCAAATTCCGACTGCTTCTGGGTCGGATGCAGTTAGATGCCAACAGAGTTGGTCGGAGCCTTAACCAGCTGACGAGGCTCGTACTGCTGAGGTTCAGGCCATGGGCTTGGCCACCTTGGGGCTGCTAGCAAACGACGCCTGTCAAGTGCGGAGAGCAGAGCAGTGGCATTGGTCTAGTTGCTTAATGGTCCTGTCGGCCTCAATTGGCGATTTCTTAAATTTCAGGATAGATGAGGTATCCTGTACTTGACCAATAGTAATGGTGATGGAGATCAGGATTAGATCAGGATTAGATTTTATTAGATTTGATTTAATTAGAATTTGGATTGTATTAGATATTTGATTTGATTAGGAGTTTTGATTTTATTAGGATTCTGTTTGTTAGGGTTTCCCTATATATAGGGTTGTATGGAGTATTAGAAAAGATGAATAATATTTTGGAAATTTTCTTGAGAAATCTCTGGCGTGGAATTCGCTGAGTCAGAAATCTTTCCTCGTGGATTCGTGGAGAGTGGGCGTGAACCTGGGTGGATTCTCAAATCCCAAAGTTTTCCCCAATCCATCTTTTCTTCCCCAATTCCCCTAGAAGACCCTAATTTTCAAAACCCTAACCCTAATCCCGCTTCCGTCCTGCGTCAAATTGGTATCAGAGCCTAAAAATTATTTTCTCCTCTTCCACCTGATCCTCCTCCACCTGACCTAGCCACCCTCATCCTCACCCTCCATCAACCAGCAAGAGGGAGAAAAAAAAAAAAAAACTCTGACAGATCAAAAAAAAAAAAAAAAAAAATCTGATCTGTAGAGAAGAGAGACAAAAAAAAAAAAAAAAGAGACTCTCTTTCTCCCTCAAATCCTCCCGACCCACTCTTTCTTGCTCCTCTTCCACCTGACCCCCACCCCCAAAAAAAAAAAAAAACAAAAAGCCCCCAAAACTCAAAACCCAAGCCCCCCCAAACCCTAGCCGCCCACTCCATCCCCTAAACCCTAACCGCCGCCCGCCCGCCCGCCCACTGCAGCACCGCTCAAATCTCCCACAACCGTCTAGCAGAACCCCTCCTCCACCCTCTCCTCCTAGCCACCACCCACCTCGACGCCGCCCTCCACAGCAACCGCCGACTCCGACCTCTCCACATCGGCTTCGGTTCCACCTCCGTCCGGCTCCGGCGCCTCCGTCTCGTGGTCCCCGTCCTCCGTCGCCCTCGTCGCCGCGCCACCACGTCCGACCTCGCCCGACTGCCCGCCGCCTTCATTCAGCAACGCCGACCGCCCTCCGCCCCGTCCTCCTTTGCCTGCGCAGCTCCCACCACCACCCGCCTTCGCCCGCCCCGCCCGCTGCCCCTCCTCCTCTCACTGATCCGACGCCTCTCTCCACTTCGATATCGACCACTTCCTCATCTGCTTCCTTTCCCCCTCAACTGCAGCAAGAGAAAGGAGAAGAGACCTATTGGGTTTTGGATTTATTTGTTATTGGGTTGATTTGATTTGGATCCACTTATTCAGACCCATATCCAAAAGAATAGAAAATTGGATTTATTTTGGGTTCGACCCGCAAGTTTCAGATCTGACCCACAGATCCAGATCCATTCCAGTCTTGGTGCAGTTCAGTACAGCAGTACAGACCCATTTACAGTGCAGACCTGCTAAGGAAAAAGTGGTGATTCGAAATTTATTTGGACGTGAACTACTCATCCCTCCAGGTGATACTTAACTTAAATTGAATTTCAACTACTAAATTCTTTGCAAATATTATTGGATTGCAATAATTTGTGACGGAATGGTTAATTGTTTCTCTCTAGTGATCTCATATTCATTTGCATTTAGCAATTAATTTATTGGAAAAAATTAATTTAATGTATGCATTTGGGTTATCTGAGTCTTAGATTTTGCACTATCATCTGTATACTTGACTAGTTCGCATTGCATGATCCATTCATTATATTAAGCATGTCTCATTTTACAACACGATCTAGTCGCCATTCGGAGTCAAAGAGATCCCATTATATTTATGATCTGCGTGCTGCTAGAGAAATAATAGATGAAAAATTCTGGTATAAAGATCCTGTATTTGATGGGTATTCCTCTACTCTCGATTTTATTGATTGGTTAGTGAATATGGAATGTTACTTTGACTGTTATGAAATGTCTAGCAAACGTAAATTTCAATTTGCTAGAAGACGAATAGTGGGACAAGCCAAAAATTTTTGGATTTCAGTAGAGATAGATCGTGAGGAACGTTATAGGAATCCTATAAACTCGTGGGAAGAGATGAAAAATATTCTTATTGAAGAGTATCTTCCTACGTATTATAGGACTCATCTTTTAGACAAATTGGAAAATAGATTCACTTTAAAAATTAGAACACAGTGCCCTAAATGTGACAAATATGGACACTCTACCTTTCAATGTACCATGACCAAGTGTTCTAAGTGTCGCATATCTTGGCATTACGATTATGAGTGTCCCCTCAAGAGTGTACCCATAAATATCATGCCCCCTAATCACATTGACGATTCAGAAGTTATTGAGGTTCATGTTTCTAAGGAAAGTACCGTAGTTGAATCACAATTGGAATCGAACATGTCTATTCTTGTTGTCAATACTCATATTCCTTTTATACTTAATGATGATATTATTAATGAGGCACAAGAGTCTAATATACAGATTCATATTCCTATTGAAATCCATGCTACTGTAGAGAATTCTACTGATATTACTGATACTCAGAATGTTTTGATAGAGTCTAGTGCACCCCCACATGATACTGGATCTTCAATTTTGGAGTCAAATGTAGATGAAGAGACCGAGTATGAAATAGTTGACACTAATATTGCTACCGGTAAGTCTTTGAGCATCATTCCCATATTTTTGCAGGTTAATCCTAATATATTATTTTCTAGAGATCGTTTGGAGTTTCCTTTCGAGATTCATCAAATTCCCACACAATGTAGTGATGTTATATCATTTGCGGTGATTGATGTATGTCATTTTAGGGAACCAACATATCTATTTTTTGGGATTGTACCACTTGAGTCTATTGCATTGCATTTGCCTGATATGCATGTTATGCATGATGAGATCTCTAGACAGATAGCAATTTGCAATGATGAGTACAAATTTGTTGTATATCCACATAATATTTTGCAGGAATTTATACATGATAATGAAGTGAAAGTTTTGGTTCCTCCTGAGAGATTGCTTCCAGAAATTGTGAAGAAATTATACGTCTTTCCAGATCTACCATGGTTCGATACAAATTCATTAACGAAGCCAGTTCCCCCTCCACCACTTTTATTCAGATATGATGCACAAGCTATGGTTTCTCGACCACCACCATGGCCTAATTGGAATACTTCGTGGATGTTGATCAGTTCAATCCAGACGTGTTTATCATTACTTATCTCCGCATTCATCGGGGATGAATTTTTTGAAGCCGGAGAGAATTGATGGAGATCAGGATTAGATCAGGATTAGATTTTATTAGATTTGATTTGATTAGAATTTGGATTGTATTAGATATTTGATTTGATTAGGAGTTTTGATTTTATTAGGATTCTGTTTGTTAGGGTTTCCCTATATATAGGTTTGTATGGAGTATTAGAAAAGATGAATAATATTTTGGAAATTTTCTTGAGAAATTTCTGGCGTGGAATTCGCTGAGTCAGAAATCTTTCCTCATGGATTCGTGGAGAGTGGGCGTGGGCGTGGGGCTGGGTGGATTCCCAAATCCCAAAGTTTTCTCCAATCCATCTTTTCTTCCCAAATTCCCCTAGAAGACCCTAATTTTCAAAACCCTAACCCTAATCCCGCTTCCGTCCTGCGTCAAATGGTAGAAAAAAAAATTTCATTCTATTTTTCCGTTGTGAAAAAAAAAAATTGTGATGGATGTTGAAACTATTTTATTTTTTAGAAAGTAGGAAATTTGAAGTTTTCATTGCCAAACACTTGCCCTTCACATTTTCGACATTATTTGATCATGTAAAAGAAATTCAATTGAAAATTTATCAACCTGTTGATGAATAAAAATTACCCAAACCAAAAACATGATCCAAATTGAGAAATAAATATTGAAGATTGGTTGAATAGAAAGACCGGGCACTCACTAATTGGTAAAAGAGTAAGAAGTTGAGATTAAATATTGAAGATTGGTTGAATAGAAAGATTGGGCACTCACTAATTGTTAAAAGAGTAAGAAGTTGAGATTGAATTCAACATATATTTATCTCAAAAACCAGCAACCTAGGCTATATAAAAAACAACCATTATCAGAAATCAAATCTTTTAAAGCAATAGATGATAAGGAACACTTAATTTGCATGAAAAGAACCTAACCATTTTTGACTTTGAGAACCAATTAAACTTAAATTTTTAGTGGTATCTTCAACCATGTAGAACCTACAGATGAAAGAAACATAGCCCACAACAAAAATTTGGATCTTTTGAAGATACAGAGATTGAAAAGTGATTGGTTTCAAGTACAAAACTCTCCTTTGCAAAGCTTTTTGAGTAGCTTCCCAAGCTTGAAGAAGAGAAAGAAGACGAAGAGAATAAGTTAGAAAAGGAGAGAGAGAAAGAAGAGGAAAGAAATTAGGGAAATTTTTTTGTGATTATTTTAAGTTAGGGTTTTGGTAGTCGGTCCAACCGACTCTGACTTACTCCCCTTTCTAATATTTGACATAAACCACACTAAGCCCCAACTCAAAAAGCATGCAAATTTTTAGCTTAACTTTTAATGTATTAAGCCAAGCCTGTCCTCTTCCTATTTCTTGAATTGTCTTCTGTAAGATTTGCTCACAATCTCCAGTTTCTTGGTCGATTGTCTTTTGAGATTTGAACAGTCCAAGTAAGATTCATTAAAAGACATAACAGCAAGTGTCAAAATGATGGTTACACTGGGTATGTAAGGTTCACCTCTTCAGTTGGCTTGGTCCCAGTTATTGTTTTGAGTAAATCAATTGGAAGTTAGACCAAAAGAAAAATCAATTGGATTCGAAACCTATAGACCCTTCTCTCAACGAGCTCTTGTTATTCATCTTGGATGGTCTGCTGGAGGTCCTGCTGCAAAATAATTGTTCTTTGATGAAAATTTTACCATGTGGAAGTTTAGAAAATTTATTCCCAAGGACTAACAATTAACTGATTGACTACCTGAAAGTCATTCTTTCTGTCCATTAACCTCTCTCAGGACACTGCATTTGAAGTAATCATCTCTACCGGTCATTTTCTTGTATGAGAAATTTGTGTGAATTCATTGTATGAATAAAATGTTATATACTTAACGCAGTCATAGCCATCCTTGATCTGTCTACAGCTGTTCCTTTCTCACATCCAGACTTTTTTCTGTTTGATAATTTCTGCAGATTGAGAGCAAAGGTACACACTAAATACTGCTAAATTTAAGCACATATATTTATGTAAAGATCAGATACTACAACCTTGAGTAAAGCATTACATCTTGATCAATTTCTTCCAGCTTTGCTTTGATATACCATGCAGTTTTCTGAACTTCATCAACATCTTTCTCCATGTGCCACTTGAGAGCTGGAAGGATGCTCAAGTGTTATAATCATGATTGTTTAAGAGATTTATGGTAGGAAAGTTGCATCATGTACAAGAGATTTAAGGTAGGAAAGTTGCACCTTTCATTGCAGAGACTCTAGTAATAGACTTGGACTCCAGATTTGCTTCCTGATATGATTATCAAGTGATTAAAAATCTCTTAAGAAGAATCTCAAGAAAATAGAGACTGTTGAATGGAGAAAGGGCACTAATGCTCATAGTAACAAATTATTTGATGTTTTAAAATAACTTTTCTATCAGTTCTTTGGTTCTTAACACTTTAGAAAGCATAGATTAGATGGTTTGCTTGGTCGAAAATTGTTGAACAAAGTTAGTTTTTTACTAGCTGAATGAATCGTTTCTGTTCAGCCTTTACTAGCCGAGCAAAACTTTTCTGCTCTGCCCTAAGGTGTTGAGCAGAGGACTTTTGCTTGGCCCTAAGATGCCAAAAAAATTAAAAACAATGTGGATTGCATGAGAGAGGGATTTTTTTTGGAAGAGGGGGTGGGGGGAGGTAAGAAGAGACAAGTACCTTGACGAGCAGTGTTAGTTCCTTTTTGAAT
This sequence comes from Dracaena cambodiana, assembly GCA_036321105.1. NCBI lineage: Eukaryota > Viridiplantae > Streptophyta > Magnoliopsida > Asparagales > Asparagaceae > Dracaena > Dracaena cambodiana. Next base: position 3,290,721 of record JAYEPQ010000012.1, on the reverse strand, counting down.
ATTAATGCAGCTCAGGGGAAGAAGCATTTAGTATAAGAGAACAAATGAGCAACAAAGGTGGTGTTAAAAGACCGGATGCAGTCGGAAACAAATATAGAGATTAAAATAAACCACAATCACAACTTGAAAGATGGTTGAAATCAAAGTTGTAAGAAATTACATCTAAAGTTTACTAACCAAATAATGATAATCTTCTAGAACATGCCAAGAACAGAAGGATTGTCTCAGACCTTTGCATATCAAAGTCCACAAATAAATACAGGCAAAATGCAAAGCAAAATAGGAAAAGAAATCTATTTTTTTTCTCGTTTCGTTTCATCTCAAACCGAGTGATATCTAATTTTAAAGGTTCTCCTTGCCCCCAAGTAGAATTTCCCTCCCATAACCTATGATGACTTTCCTCAAGTCTTTTTCTCTCAACAGAGAACTTCATTTAAGCTTAATCTTTTAACTAGAGTTTTCCTTCAAACCCTACTTCAGGAAAGAAAGAAAAAAAAAAAAAAAAAAAAAAAAAAAAAAAAAAAAAATCCTCCTCAAACCCAAGAGTGCTAGGCTCAAGACTTCCATATTTCTAATATCATATACTTTTCTTGGCTTTACTCAATTGAATACTATTACCACTTCAATTCATCACTCAACTGCAATTATTTTTAAAAATAACTTTTAACTCTTTTCATCTCTTTGTATTGGCAAATAACCTACCAGAAACCATATAGAAACCAATAATAAAATATTGAACTGCCTGATCAGTTAAATATTTTCTAATGGAATACAGAGGGTTTTTGCTTTCTGTAATGACTTTAGAAAACAATAATAGAAAATGTGATGACAGTACATCATATGCAAGCATATCTCATTGCCAGAGAAACTTTAGTCTTTCAGAAGAATTCTTAGACCTTTCATGAACTATTCAAAAATCACCTCTCCATGCATTCTATCAGCTTTAATTAATCTCTCTGATGATGGCCACCTATAGGAAGAAGTAGAACTTCATAAAATCCAAAGCAAAACCAATGTGAGACCCAATGGGAGCTTATCATTATTTAACACCCAATCATGCACTGCAATGCACCCCTCTCTTCTTTTTTGGGTTCCTTGTGCTTTTATTATACAAGCAACAACATGTTGTGTCCCACCTTGCAAGTTGCAAGTTGCGAGTGTCAGCTTATGACTCTTATCCTGTGAGGCCAGCCAAGGGCAGCCTGGATACTCTCCATCCTGTCTTCGGATGTCAATGTTGGGCATCTCAGAGTCTGACTCTTCTACATTTAACAGCCTTTGTATAAACACAGCCTTGATCTATTTCCATAGTTAACCTCAGTAATTATTGTTATAATCCATGGTGTGCGAAACTGTTACATTAAGGATAATTTTTTTTTTTTTTTTTTTATAGCATAAATGGTGGACTATAACCCCCGAGTTTCATTAACGATAAATAATTGCCATTGTGATTGTGGGTTTGACTTGATTTGCATCCATGTGACAGTCTCCAGCTTCATCTTCATAATTACTGAAGAATCAGTGTTAGTTTTAGAAGTTGTGATCTCTTCTTTGCTCAGGTCCAAAAAAGCTAAAACCTCAAGTGTAGGAATATGCCTGATAATTATGCTATTAATCCTTGAGCAGTCACATGGATTAGCTGTCAGATCAGCATTAGACAATTGACTCAAAGCTCCACACTGCACTTTGGTGTGGTGGTTGCTTAAAGTTTGTAGATCTGTAGTGTGAAATTGTCAAGTTTTTTATGATTAGAAGTTTCAAAGCTTAGAGGCCACTCAAAATCCCCACTCGTTTTTAACAAGTCTCAACTTGAAGTCTTAAACTTCCAAGCAATCCTCCATCTCCTCCATAATATTGAGGACTAGATGTGGGGTTATGGCTCTCTTCATGGCTTTTTTTGCTGCCCCTTGCAGGGTTACTGATCTACTCCAATGCAGCGCCAAGCTCGTTCGAGCATGACTTCGATATAATGTGGGCAGAAGATCATTTCAAGACTTCTGATGATGGTCAAGTATGGCATCTCTCTCTCGACAAACAAACAGGTATACATCTGATATTTGTATCTCATTGTATTCTCTCAATCATCTTCAGTTGTAACGGAAGGTTGCAATGCATAGGATGCGGGTTCCAAACAAAACAACGATACAGATTCGGGTGGCTCAGCATGAAGCTGAAGCTGGTCGGAGGTGACTCTGCTGGTGTCGTCACAGCTTATTATGTGAGTGACTCATTAGCGATATTGAACTAACAACTGTGTGATAACTGACATGTATCGGGATTGATCTGATGAGTACAGATGTGTTCAGCTGGACTTTGAGTTCTTGGGCAACAGAAGTGGGCAGCCGTACACAATACAGACCAATGTGTGAGTTACATACTTATGCTTCCGAACAGCTACACGATACATGTCAAACCAATGTGTGACATGTATCGGGATAGGTCTGTGAGTGGTGTTGTGGGGAGAGAGATGAGGCACATGCTTTGTGTTGCTAATGGAGCCCATTGCCGTAGCGGGTTTCGGTCAACCGAAACGGGTCCAAAACCGGCCCAAACCCATTATGATATAATATAAATATGAGGTATAGTGCTAGGGTTTTGAAGAAGCCGAAAAAGCAAGAAAAGGGAAGCGGCTGGTTTGTGTCTTTGCTTTAACCGAAGGCAAAAGAGAGAGAAAAATTGCAGGTGTGCAATTGAGTATTATTTGGCCAAAGGGAAATAATCAAGGTGGGCGGCTACTTGTTTTTGGCAGAAAAAAAAAAGCCAATATAAGGGTGCTGTTGTTGTTGGTTATTTTTGGCCGAAGGGTTTCTTTCTTGGTGGGCTGAAGCAAAGGAGGGTGACGGCTTCCCTTGGAATTTTTTTTCAGCCGAAACAAAAAGGTAAATCACTGCAACAAGAGTTTAGGGTTTTGATCTCAAAATCTTGTGTGATTTTTTTGTGTTTTCTCTTGTGGTTGAGAACGAGAGTATTGTAATCCTTTTTGATATAGTGGAAGTTTTTCGATCGTGTTCCCGTGGACGTAGGCATATTGCCGAACCACGTTAAATCTGCGTGTTCTCTGTCTCTGCTATTTTTCTCTTCAGTTAACTATTTGATTCCGCTGGTTGTTGCATTAGTGTTTTTCCGCTATCTTTTGCTAACAATTGGTATCAGAGCCCTGGTTCAGGTCAGATTTCACTCAGATCGGTGTTGATTTTGAGTGGGAGTTATGGCGGAAGATAGGAAGGGAAAAATTGAAAAATTTGATGGGACAGATTTCCAATGGTGGAAGTTGCAGATGGAAGATTATTTATATCAAAAGAATTTATATCAACCACTGATTGGAGAAAAGCCAGAAAAGATGACTGATGAGGAGTGGGCAATGTTGGACAGGAGGGCTTTGGCGCAGATTCGATTGTGCCTGACAAAGCAGGTTGTGTTCAACGTCTCCAAGGAGAAGACCACTTCAGATTTGATGTCAGCGTTGGCTAAATTTTATGAGAAGCCGTCTGCTTCAAATAGACTGTTTCTAATGAAAAAGTTGTTCAATTTGAAGATGCCTTCTGATAGTTCAGTTGTTAACCATTTGAACGAATTTAACACATTATGGGCACAACTTGAATCTTTAGATTTTGTTTTTGCTGATGACATTAAAGTTTTGATGTTTATGTGTTCGTTACCGGATAGCTTGAGTAATGTTGTTATGGCCATCAGCAATTCTTCCAATACTGCTCTTAAATTCAATGATGTTGTGAGTACAATCATGAATGATGAATTGATGAAAAAGAGCATGGGTGAGAGCACGGTTTCTACAAGTACTGCTCTGTCGGTTGATAATGACAGACGAAAAGAAAGGGGTAGAAGTTCAAGCAGGGAGTCGAAGCAAAGAGGGAGATCAAAATCTAAGGGGAAATTCAAGAAAAAGTTAGTGTGTTGGAAATGCAAGACAGAGAGTCATATGAAGAAGGATTGTCCAAACAAAGACAAGGAAGGAGCGAATGTGGTGAATCCAAGTGAAGAGTATGATGACTTGTGTCTGTCTGCTCATACAGAATCAAGGTCAGATTCGTGGTTTGTAGATTCAGGGCTTCGTTCCATTGTACTGCTCATAGAGAATGGTTTGAGAATTATGTCCAAGGTGATTTTGGGTATGTGACTGTTGGTAATGGGCAGGAATGCAAGATTTTCGGTAAAGGAACAATTCAGCTAAAGTTGCACAATGGTGGAAAGTTAATTTTACAAGAGGTCAGGCTCATACCAGATTTGAAGAAAAATTTAATATCTGTTAGCAAGCTGGATGGCGAAGGTTATCAAATCTCATTTGAAAAGAAACAGTGGAAGATCAGTAAAGGAGCAATGGTGGTGGTCAAGGGTGAGAGAGTGGGAACTCTATATTTACTCTCAAGCTCAGTGGATCACGTTGTTTCTTTCACCACCGTGAAGAATGAGAAGGCTACCTTATGGCATCAGAGACTCGGTCACTTGAGCGAAAGCGGGATGAGGGTATTGCAATCCAGAGGTATGTTGACAGATATGAAAGATGCTAATTTTGATTTATGTGAGAACTGTGTTTGGAAAGCAGAAAAGAGTTAGTTTTATGAAGGATGGTAAGGAGAAGAAAACCGAGAGATTGGAGTTGGTGCATACAGATGTATGGGGGCCTTCTTCGGCGAAGTCTCTTGGAGGTAATTCTTATTTTGTCACTTTCATAGATGATGCAAGTAGGAAAACATGGGTGTTTGCACTTAAACAGAAATCCGATGTTTTCAAGATCTTCAAGATATGGAAAGCTCTTATTGAGAATGAAACAGATTTGAAGGTAAAATGTCTGTTGTCAGACAATGGTAGGGAATTTTACAATAGGGAGTTCGATGACGATTGCTCTACCCACGGGATCAGGAGAGTAAAGACTGTACCGAGGACACCGCAGCAAAATGGCGTGGCTGAGAGGATGAATAGAACCATTTTGGAGCGAGCTCGGAGTATGAGACTACAAGCAGGTTTGCCTTTGCAACTTTAGGGAGCCGCTGTAGATACGGCAGTCTATCTGATCAACAGGAGTCCAGCTAGTGCTTTAGATGGAGGAATTCCAGAGGAGGTGTGGTCTGGTAAGACTATGAATTACTCTTTCTTAAAAGTGTTTGGTTGTATAGCATATGCACATGTGGACATGAGATGAGAAAGAAGCTTGATTCTAAATCTCAGAAGTGTGTATTCATTGGATACGGTGGCGACGAATATGGTTATCGCTTATGGGATTATGAGCATAATAAGGTAATTCGTAGCAGAGATGTAGTATTCAATGAGGGTTGTATGTATAAAGACCGAACGGAAAGCAAGAGTGAGATTGCAGTGGAGAAAGAGCGCTTGGAGCTGGATGAGCCACAGGATGGGATAGATCCCATGGATAAAAGAAATGAAGAAATACCTACATCTGAAGGAGAAGAAATGGCTACACCTGAGAATACACAAGCTTCAGATGAGACCGAACAGGAAAGAGAGCCATTGACAGAAGCAGATGGTTCAAGTACTTCATCAGAGAGTGTTCCCACTTTGAGGAGGAGCACGAGGATAAGGAAGCCAACCCAAAAACTTTGTCTTCCATTATATCATGTTTTGTATACTGATGCAGGTGAACCAGAGAGTTACCAAGAGGCTATGCAGGATAAACTTCATCTTAAGTGGGAGCAAGCTATGCGTGATGAGATGTCTTCTTTGGAGGAGAATCACACATGAGAATTGGTGAAGCGACCGGAAAAGATGAAAGTATTGCATAACAAGTGGGTATACAGGGTAAAACATGAGGCAGAAGGGACACAAAGGTTCAAGGCTAGACTTGTGGTGAAGGGATACGGTCAGAGAAAAGGTATTGACTTCAATGAAATATTTGCACCTGTTGTCAAGATGACTTCTATCAGAACAATACTAAGTATTGTGGCTGTAAAAGGATTATATTTAGAGCAGCTCGATGTGAAGACTGCTTTCCTTCATTGTGATTTGGAGGAAGAAATATACATGGAACAGCCGGAGGGATATGAAGTTAAAAGAAAAGAGAATTGGGTATGTCGACTGAAAAGGAGCTTGTATGGGTTGAAACAAGCACCGAGGCAATGGTACTTGAAGTTCGACAAGTTTATGTTGGATTCGGGTTTTGCCAGAAGCAATTCAGATCATTGTGTATATCTACAAAAGTTTAAGGATGGTAATTTTATTATACTTACTTTGTATGTAGATGATATGCTTGTGGCAGGTACATGCATGAAGAAAATCAATGATATGAAGAGAAAGTTGGCAGGGAGATTCTCTATGAAGGACATGGGTGAGGCCAAACAACTTCTTGGGATGCAAATTACCCGAGATAAGAAAAACAAGAAATTGTGGTTATCTCAGGAGGGATACATCAAGAAGGTGTTGGAGAGATTCAATATGGAGAATGCAAAACCGGTAACTACAGCTCTTGGTGGTCAGTTCAAACTGTCAAAAGAGTAAGGTGCTAAGACAGATGAGGAGAAGAGACACATGGAGAATGTGCCTTATTCATCGGCCGTTGGGAGTCTCATGTATGCAATGGTGAGTACAAGACCAGATATTGCACATGCAGTGGGAGTAGTGAGTAGATTCATGAAGAACCCTGGAAAGGAACATTGGCAAGCGGTGAAGTGGATTTTCAGGTATTTGAAAGGTACTTCAAATTATTGTTTGTGTTTTGGGGGTGATAACATTGATGTGCAAGGTTTTGTGGATTCGGACCATGCGGGTGATAGAGACAATGGCAGGAGCACCACAGGTTATGTTTTTACTGTAGGAGGAACAGCGGTAAGCTGGGTTTTAAGACTACAATCAATTGTTGCTTTATCTTCGACAGAAGCTGAGTATGTTGCAGCTGCAGAAGCAAGTAAGGAGTTTATTTGGTTGCAGCGATTGATGAGTGAGTTGGGTTTTGATGGAGTGGATTGCAGGTTATTCAGTGACAGTCAAAGTGCAATTCATCTTGCGAAGAACTCGGCGTATCATTCAAGGACTAAACATATTCACTTGAGATATCACTTCATTAGATCCTTGTTAGAGGATGGCCAATTGAAGTTGGAGAAGATTGAAGGTAGTAAGAATCCTGCAGATATGTTGACAAAGCCGGTTGATGGGAAAAAGTTGAGCTATTGCTCAATTTTGGTGCATTTGTATTGAATGCTGAAATTGGGACTTTAAACGATCGAGATAAAAACTTTGGACACTGGAATTATCATGTATGGAAATTACATTTTTAGCAATGGTCTCCAAGTGGGAGATTGTTACTAATGGAGCCCATTGCCGTAGCGGGTTTCGGTCAACCAAAACGGGTCCAAAATCGGCCCAAACCCATTATGATATAATATAAATATGGGGTATAGTGCTAGGGTTTTGAAGAAGCCGAAAAAGCAAGAAAAGGGAAGCGGCTGGTTTGTGTCTTTGCTTTAACCGAAGGCAAAAGAGAGAGAAAAATTGCAAGTGTGCAATTGAGTATTATTTGGCCAAAGGGAAATAATCAAGGTGGGCGGCTACTTGTTTTTGGCAGAAAAAAAAAAGCCAATATAAGGGTGCTGTTGTTGTTGGTTATTTTTGGCCGAAGGATTTCTTTCTTGGTGGGCTGAAGCAAAGGAGGGTGACGGCTTCCCTTGGAATTTTTTTTCAGCCGAAACAAAAAGGTAAATCACTGCAACAAGAGTTTAGGGTTTTGATCTCAAAATTTTGTGTGATTTCTTTGTGTTTTCTCTTGTGGTTGAGAACGAGAGTATTGTAATCCTTTTTGATATAGTGGAAGTTTTTCGATCGTGTTCCCGTGGACGTAGGCATATTGCCGAACCACGTTAAATCTGCGTGTTCTCTGTCTCTGCTATTTTTCTCTTCGGTTAACTATTTGATTCCGCTGGTTGTTGCATTAGTATTATTCCGCTATCTTTTGCTAACACTTTGGTTTGATCCGACCGAAGATTTCCATACTTATGCCACCTCTGGAACAACCACCAAACAGTGTGAGTTACATTTCAACATTACTGTTTTCAAGTTTCCTTTTCTTTTCATTTTGAAGAAATGAGTGCAGAAAATTTGGAAATTGGGAGAGTTTTCAATAACAACTTCTCTAAGGGTAATAATGCAACAGAAAAGCGATTATCTTGCACTGACGAGAAATCCAAAGAAGGAACCTTCTAAGATGTAGAAAATTTTAATGAAGTGTAAATTCAATCTTTTTTAGCTACACATTTCCATTGGCACGGTCAGATTCTTTTTTTTTTTTTTTTTTTTTTTAAGTTTCCATCGAAACATTACTGCAGGTTCTATGCGGATAGAGTCCCCATCGGAGTGTACAAGAACAATGGCAAGCCAAACAGCTTCTTCCCCAACGAGAAGCCAGTGTACATGTTCTCTAGCGTAGAGAATGCAGATGACTGGGCCACCAGAGGAGGTCTCGAGAAGACGGACTAGAGGAAAGCTCCCTTCGTCTCCAGCTACAAGGACTTCAATGCCGACGGCTGCCAGTGGGAGGACCCTTACCCGAAATGCGTCACCACCGCCACTGAGAACTGGTGGGACCAGTATGAGACCTGGAACCTCGCCGACACCCAGCAGAGGAGTTCAGCTGGATTGGGAGGAACCTAGTTATCTACGACTACTGCAAAGACTACGAGAGGTAGTCTAAATTACCAGAGTAGCCTCAGAGACTATAGGTATTGCGTTGATAGTGCGTGAAAATTGAGCACAATTGTTTATTCATTATATCCTTGTTTTACTATAATTTACTATAATACCGTATTCCCATTCGTTATAGTTTACTATTTGCTACCAGCAGACGTACAAATCCTACATCTAGCACAGTAACATGATACCAAACAAGTGGAAAGGTATTACAACAACAACAACTATGCATTTTATCCATAATACTTGGGTAGGCTCTGATAGTTCTTCTACCTCTAAAAGGCATATCTTTTTATATCATCTCCTTCCATGTTTTTTTGATCTTCCATTTACTCTTTTAACTATGAAAGCTGCACCTACCAATATTTTTCCTACATTCCGTATCATCTAATGAAACTAGCCTAATAGAAACCTTATAAAATTTATCCTGCAACTTTAACATAATAAAACAAGAGGAAAAGCATTAGATAACAAAATGATACTGATCCATTAAATTAGTTGTCTATGGGCCAAAAGATCCATTTGAAACACAATCAACCCCATAGGCAACAAAGCACCAAACCAGCCCCTTTGGCAGTTTCAATCACAGCTTCCTTGATTTACTGCAACTACCAACATCAACAGAGGCTTTTCATCACAATAACAACTGCACAAGAAAATACCAGAGGCAGCATCATCATCATCATCATCATCATCATCTATCAAACCCTGTCGGCAACAAAGCATATGCCAAAAAAAAAAAAAAATCCAACATACTAAGAGAAAAACACAACAGCAACCGGCAAATAGAGTACAACTCACAACTTGAAATAAGTGATACGCTACTACTGTTTTTAGCTAAGTAACAAGCAAGCTCACATAAACGAGCCATTCAAGTATTATATGCTCTCTTACAAGCCCACAAACTAAAACTTCATGCATATACCAAGATAGGAAATCAAATATATCTAAAAGCTAGTAGTAGTTGAAGATGGAAACAGTCTTCAATATTGCTATTTCTATGGCTTCTTGGTAAGCAGGAGCTACTCAAAAACCATGGATTTTAATGTGCTCCTTCTTCACGATGCCAGCCTGCACGCAAGAAAAAACAAGCTTTAGTGTCCCTGCGCAATCAAAGGAAACCAGAAGAAGTTATTAGAGCAAACTAGCTACCTGGACAAGGAAGGTAGAGACATTCTTCCTTTGGTCGCCCTGGAGTTGAATAACCTGCAGAAATGGTTCCAAAGATACGAGTGACCGATATCAAATATCAAACAGAAAAAGAAAACCTATAGACGTCTGCATGGATATATTTACTGGCTAATATAATACACTCATCCCAAATTTCTCAACTACTATAATATTTTAAGCTATAAGGATATATTTAATTTTTCTTTCTGGCTGATAAAATTTTCCTAGCTCTTATTATAGGGCTAGTCACAACCACCTTCATGGTGTCGTAGTAGAAGATAGATTAATAATAGCATTGAACATACAATCCTTGATTATCATGTTTCGTCCAAAGTTTAACCTAATGATGAGCATGCTGCCCAAATTCCTAGCTAGAGGTACTTGCAGGTAACAAGTAAACTGCGTTTAAATGCAAAACTATAAGGCGGCAAGATGAGAATTTGAACTCCTCCACCCAGAAGCAAACACTCTCTTATTTAAGAGTACGGTCTTGCTGTTTAGGGTATCTATTTAATGATCCCAGGTCCATAAATGGCTATTCCCGAGTATTTACCTGGCCAAGTTCTGGATCCTGGACAACAGTACCATTACAGCAGAACTCCCTCTTGAGATCCTTCAGGATCTTATTGTAGCTAAAACCCTTCCTCAATCCTTGCACAGTTGTCAGACTCTTTCTGCCGTTGCGCTGCTGTACGCGCACGTGCACATACTCCTTTGTTCCAGCACCAGAGTCCTCAGCATTTGCCTCAGCAAAAGGATCTTCCCAAAAGAGAGTTTTATTTTAGAAACATATAAGTTTATGCATCTATTATGTTGGAAAAAAAATACAAGATACAAAGTCATCTTCTGAACATACCGAAAGCAGTGGGAATCTGAACGTCAATATCAGACATGAACTCTTGACTGCTAAGAATGAAAACGACCTTTCGGCTAGCTTGGTTGTCTTCCTCCTCTTATGTTCAGGTTGCTAATAATTAAAAGAACAGAGAATAAGAAAACAATTCAAGAATATGTTCCTAAAGAACAAGTACTGACAGCAAACAATCAAATTTTGTAAATGTTAATCTGCATTCACGAGAATAATGAAGCTCGGCTGCTAATCAAGTATTAAATTTGATGTAAATATCAAATAGCTTGGCCGTACAAAACAAAAAATGTCAAAACTACAAAAAATTGGCTCCAGGAAACACATGGAGTCGATGAAACACACATGAACAAGCAATGAATAAGCGCCAAAAGCCAGCAATCCGGATAACAAACTATATCAAGCAATTTGTCAGAAGAGCCTACAAATTAAAAAACCAATATGATAAATACTTCCTTTTTGTTATGCCTTCATAAGATTAATGTTGATTTAGTATACCAGAAGAAAAAATATTCTAAAAACCAAAATCTAATAGAACAATAATCCAAGACATGCTCTCTATATTGGTTTCAGCATAAGTAATCTAATTTTACTAGCGTGAAAAGATTCAATAACCCGCTCCAAGTGTATATTTCGAATACGCTAGCAATTATAATTTCCTTGAGAACTATATGTATAATAAAATTATTATATAGACAAACAAGGGCTATGAAGTGAATCTTTTTGCATAAACCACAACATCTACTTTGTTGGGGTCACCGCTAAAACCAGGGAGTTGACTTACAGCAATCAAGACTCTATTCTTAAGATCCAGATTTCACCAAATCAGGTAAGTTGTTGCCCCACAAATTGAGATATGGATTACAATTACTCAAACTATGGAAGTATGTGAAAATTACGATTATTTTGCAATTCGCATCGAACTAAATAGTTCACAGTCATAGATTAGATTAGATTTTAGAACTCACACCTAATTCCCCCCAATCAAATCACAGATCTCACAAAATCAATAAATAGCACTTAATACCTAAACCAACCAAAAAAAACCCTAACTTTCGCGAAAATTATTTGATTTCAACGGCAATAATCTTTTTATTCCTCGAAAAATTACACATTTATATCATCTCCCATCGCGCATTACAGTGAGAAAAAAGCCCACAAAACCTAATTTACCAGAAACCAAACAATCTGACAACAGATCTCCTCAAATTCCCTTGAAAATCAAGAAATCAACCATGGCTAACACAAAAGGAACAGCCTTTCCATAAGATTTAGAGTCATGGATCCTATATTTTTCCTCCAATTTCGAAAATGAACAATTTTCCAAAACATCGACATGCAAAGAAACAAAATCATAAATTTTTTTTCCAGAGAACTAAAGGATCGAAGGAAATTAAGAGGAAAAAGAAGAGAAATTTATACCTGATGGAGACTTGGAAGGCGAAATTGAGACGGAGAGATGAAAATTCCAGCCCTTGATTTCACCAGAAACCCAAAAAAAAAAATGATATCAATCAAATTGTGAGAGAACCCTTTCCATCGTACTTATAAAGACCGTGCGCGGAGAGTGGAGAGGCGGTTATGGGATCCAAGGCGGTATGGTACTCCGCGTTACTGCGCGCCTCTTATCTAATCCGAGCCGTATCCAATTAGAGTTAGCGGGTTTCGGATGGGATTCAGATCCGAGTTTGAAATACCTGACGCGAGTCAATTGGGAAATTAGTCCCACCAGTATTATTAAAAATAAAAAGTCCCTCCATTTTTTACATATTAATATCTTATTATCAACATAATTGCTATGGTTTGTAATGCAGACATTGAATCTTATATCACTTTGTCTCTTTTATTAACAATAATTAAAAAGTCAGTAAGTTTTGTTTCTAATGACATCGTCTACCTTCAATTTGTGATGATAATAAGATTTGGTTTATAGAAAATAAAAAATAAAAAGTGAGTTGATAGGTATTTGGTTAATAGAAAATAAAAAATAAAAAGTGAGTTGATAGGTAGGACCTACCAACTTACCCTTTTTTCTTTTTATTGATTATTTCATAGAATGTAATTATGGAAAATTACATTTAATTTTTCATTAATTGTTCTATGCAAAGTGGTCATGGAAAGAAATTCCCTATATCTTTTTATTAATTATTTTATGGAAAGTGATCTACGAAAAATAAAATATGGTCACCAAGACCCAATCAACCCCTCACCCGTTCAAAAATATTAATTAGAACATGGAAATTACAAAATTTAGCCAGATTCAGCGCTTTATCCCATATGCTACATAAGAAAAAAGACACCTTTCCACATACCCATTTTTTCATGAATCAATACATGAAAATTACTGTATTTGTGGAAGAGTATTCTCTCTACTTTCCATGGTATTTTTCAAGTACCAATCATTCCCTTATTTTTCTTGAATTGAATAAAATTTATTTTATTTTATTTTGGACTTCAAAAATAATGACAAAACTCAACTTAGTCTCGAGTGTCGATTTTTTTATAAAATCTGCATTCCTTAAAGGCACAATGTAGACGTATCTTTTTGCATTACTTTCGGGTTATAAAAGAATAGCTTCTTCATCTCATTGTTTGTGAATTTCGTAATTTTTAAAAAAAATCTATAAATCTTAGACAAAATCATTATCCTCATAAATCATGCGTAACAGAACATCTATATTAACTCCATAAAAGTTATAAAACAGAAATATTATATTTCCAAATGGACTTTCGTTGTTATGTTTCGATATGAGCACTTCGCCTCTGCACACCTGACATGGCATGAACAACTTGACTCCCAAATAATTTGTATAGCATAAAATAATTTATTATACAATTTTTAAATAAAAATTGCTTATAATTTTGAGTATCCCGATAATTCCAACCTCGATTCTTAGAGTATTTGAATTTGCACTGCTCGCATTGATATATCTAACACAATAGTATATCCATCTCATATGTCAAGATTATGAAGGAAAAAAAAAAACCAAAAATTGAATTTCAAGAGGTTGAAATAATAGAAAGTTGCAATACAACAAATTTCCTGTTTTCTCTCTCTCAAAAAGAAAAAGAAAGAAAGAATGGTAAAATGAGCACATGCTGCATGTAGGATCAAAGGAATTAAAACATATGAAAAATTTATTTCATCTAAAAATAATTCTACTCTTATGATATATTTTTCTCTTACTGGATATAATTATAAATCTCTCTTTTAACTAATATTACAAAATCAGTTGTCATGGTCAAGTTCATATTTTCTTTCCACCATGTTAACAAAACGGGCTTACATGCGAAATCCGAACCCGACCCATCAAAACTCGCGTCGGCTATCCGGTTTAATACTATTAACCGCTTAATCCACTTCTAGAACAGTCTTTAGTATTAGTAGGTGTTGCTGTGAACGTGACAGCGAAAACCAACGGCTAGGATCAATCCATCAGGCGCTTTTGAGATTCTCGATCAGCACGACAGAACCGAGGACGACAGGGAGTTCTAAAGGAGCACACCTTTTTTTCCCAGTGAACACCTCATCGATAATTCCTAAAAAACCCTCAGTAACCTTTCTCACCCACAACTCTCCGCCTTCCTATTTCGCTTCTGTCAGCCGCCGACTGCCATTCGCCGCCAGCTACTTTCAATTTGGGTTTAAAGATTCAATTTTTCTTCGCTTCAGTTACCGTGAGAGAGAAATAAAAGGAAAAGAGAGGTTGAAAAAAAAAAGACAGTTCCTTTCAAATACTTGAATGGCAAAACTTGTAAGTGTGCTCACAAAAAAAAGGTGTGCTCATTTAGAATTCCCAGGAGGACGGGGTGCTTCTCGCGGCTCTCGTCACGTGGGGAACCGAGTGCCGTGGGCCCCACATCTCGCGTTGGAGTCACGCACACCACGGCACCGGCATCGTACTTGTCTTATTTCGCTCCCGAATCCGCTGTTTGGGATAATATAACAGCGGCCTATGGATCTCTTTGTGGGCCCACATCTTGATATTTCAAGGTTGTGATTGGATATCAAAAAGTTTTAAGGTGTTTTTAAATTGCGTGCCTCAAAATATTTTGGTAGTATACCTTATAAAATATTCTGATAAAACATTAAATATGTATTTGAGAGTTTAATTTTTTATAAATTTTTGCAAGGTTTTATAAACATATAATATATACTAATTTTGGAAGAGGGAAACAATGCGGGAAAAGAAAAGTAAAAATTATTGAAAAAAGGAGCAGAATAAAATAAAAGACCACATTCTTGAATAAAAATTCTAAATACTAAAAATATTATATATCTTAGATGTTCTAAATATTTTAGAAATACGTCAACACATCTCATCCAAAAACTAACACTTAATTAACACCTAACTCCAAAAACAGCCGGCTTCAAAAATAATTAGACATAGGCAAATGGGAATTTTTGAACGGGAAGAAACTATGCTATAGTGTAATCATGCGTTTGCATGGCCGCATCGTGAGAATTTCTAAATAAGCAGAGACTAATTTCTATACAGTTTGAAAACAATTGACTCAAAAAAATGGTACGTATTAAGACCAGTGGCATGCACGTGTAAAAATTTCCATGCACCTTCAAGTTTTATTATTACAATTAAAACAAAAAAAATCTCTCTACTGTTGTTTTACTGCTATCTCGGATGCGAGTGAGAGATTGAGATTCAACTTTAATAGACCCTGGAAATTGAATGCAAAATATATATATATATATATATATATATATATATATATATATATATATATTTATGGATTACTGTAGGTGAGTTTACAATTACTATTTCTATCTCCTTAAGTTCTTTTGGATTAAATTTCATAAAATTTAAAATTCATTTACCTTTTCCTTTTCATCATGTGCATACAAGATGTTTTATTTAAGGAAAACAGTTAATTTTGTATTAACTCGATAGCTGACCAAATCAAAATTAATACCTAAGAGATTAGGTATGAATGAATCATATGGGGTCTATATCATAATGCAAAAGAATTTTTTTAAAAAGGTTATTGGAGACAGTGAAAATGAAGTGCAGTTTAGATAACTTGAGCGAGCTGTCAACTTATTTTCATTTTTCATATATATATATATATATATATATATATATATATATATATATATATATATATATATATATATATATATAATTAGTGTAAGTGAGTCCCCAAACTCAGGAAAAGTTACGTGAACTAGTGGCAAAATTATAATGATTCAATGATTTTTCTTCAATATGTTTTTACAAGTACTATCTATACCTCCTTAACTTCTTTTATATTAAGTGCATATAAAATGTTATATTCATTGAAAATCGTTGATTTCCGTGTTAACTTAATGAAGAACCAAATCAAAACTAAAAACTAAGAAATTGGGTATGAGTACCCTAGGAGATCGAAATCATAATCCAAGAAAATTTTTAAAAAAGATTATTAGAGATAGTGCAAATGAACTGCAGCTCAGGTAACTTGTGTGAACTGTTCATTTCCATATATATAGCAAACGGGAAATTCACCGACGGTGAAAGGAGTTCCTTCATCATCGCTTAGATGACTCAATAAAATTATTACACATAGCGGCACTAAAAAAGTAGTTAAGTGACTTCTTTTATTTGTTAGTTTGAGTGGCGCCACGTGTAATAATTTTATTGGAGCACCTAAACGGCGGTGAAGGAACTCCCTTTCACAGCCGGTGAATTTCCCGTTTTCTCATATATATATATATATATATATATATATATATATATATATATATATATATATATATATATATATATATATATATATATATGTTACTGTGGGTGAGCCGCCAGCTCAGGAAAAGTTAGGTGAGCTAGCGGCAAAATTATAATAATCCAATAATTTTTCTTCAATTTTTCTTTATAATTATTATCTCTAACTGCTTAATTTATTTCAGATTAAATTTCATAAATTTTAGAGTTCATTTACCATTTCAACAAGAGCATACAAAATGTTGTATTTATTAAAACCGTTAATTTTGTATTAACTTGATGGCAGACTAAATCAAAACTAAAACCCAAGAAATTGGGTATGAGTGAAACCCTGGGACGTCAAGATCATAATCCAAAAGAATTTTTTTTAAAAAGATTATTGGAGATAGTGGAAATGAACTACAGCTCAGGTAATTTGCGTGACCTGTCAGCTTATTTCAATTTTTCTCATATATATATATATATATATATATATATATATATATATATATATATATATATATATGAGTAAATGGGAAATACACCGGCGGTGAAGGGAGTTCCTTCACAGCCGCTTAGGTGGCCCAATAAAATTATTACACGTGGCGTCACTTAAAGTAACAAATAAAAGAACTTTCTTAAATACCCCTTGAGTGGCGCCACATGTAATAATTTTATTGGGCCACCTAAGCGGCGGTGAAGGAACTCCCTTCACCGCCGGTGTATTTCCCGTTTCCTCATATATATATATATATATATGAGGAAACGGGAAATACACCGGCGGTGAAGGGAGTTCCTCCACCGCCGCTTAGGTGCGCCAATAAAATTATTACACGTGGCGCCACTTAAAGTAACAAATAAAAGAACTCTCTTAAATATCCATTGAGTGGCGCCACGTGTAATAATTTTATTGGACCACCTAAGCGGCGGTGAAGGAACTCCCTTCACCGCCAGTGTACCTTCACCGCCGGTATATTTCCCGTTTACTATATATATATATATATATATATATATATATATATATATATATATATATATATATATATATATTATTGCATGTGCCGCCACTCAAGGGGTATTTAAGAGAGTTCTTTTATTTGTTACTTTAAGTGACGCCACGTGTAATAATTTTATTGGACCAGCTAAGCAGCAATGAAGGAACTCTTTTCACCGCCGGTGTATTTTCCGTTTCCTCTATGTGTGTGTGTATATATATATATATATACATCCTTCGCTACTCTAAGTTTATTATTCTAAAATATTTCGGTAGTTCTCTCTCTGATTCGATTAAAAAAAAAAAAAAAATCCCATCATCTTCCTCCTCTCAAATTTCAAGCACCCACACCGAATTATCAACGTCCCATCAATGGCTTTCTCCAATAATCCTAACCCTAGCCCATCAGAAATTTTCATAGACTCCACTCTCCAATCAGCCTTAAACATCTTATCCACCCATTTGCTGAAACAACCCCCTCATCTTACCATCTCCACTCCCACCTCACAAGACTCCATCGATCTCTGCTTCAAATTCTGCAGAAAACCTCTCATTTGCCACCCAAGAATCGGCCCATTTGCTCACCCAGCTCAAGGACGCTGCCTATGCCGCCGACGCTCGTCGACGAGCTCGATTACGTAGCTCTTCAACAAGAGGTTGAAGAATTCAACAGGTTGATCCCTGGTGAGCCTTCTGCTGGCTCCTCAGTATCTGATATCCGCACTGGAGATGGAGGTAACCCCCTATTGCTTTATCAAGAAACGATTAGCAGTAATTTTGTTCTAAATTCAAGAATATGCTGCTTGCAGTTAGCAAAATGGCATCAAGACCTATTCTTGATTGTGAAAATGCTGCTGAGGATAGGATAATTGAAATTGTAGAGAACTTGGGTTATTTTGCTGCTCATTTTAAGAACCAAATTGATAGCTATGAGAATAATGCTGGAGTTGTAAATAAACTTGTGATCAATGGGGACGTATACTGGTTTCTGCAATAAGTAATATGTGCAAGTGCTTAGATGGTATGAGTGACATAGAGAAAACTAGTGCTAACTCTATTCTAGTACCTGTTCATAATTCATCAGAATATAAGGATAATGATAAAGATTATATAATCAGTGGAGAGGTATACAGGGGAGATTATGATAAAGATTAATTGCCTGTTCATGATTCATCAGAAGATAAGGATAATGATAATATAATCAGTGGAGAGGTATACCAGGGAGACTTTGAGAGAGAGCAATTGGTGAAGATGTTATTGGAGCCGGGCGAAGAAAATGCGTCTGTTATGCCTATAATTGGCAATGTGGTTGTTGGCAAGACTACTCTTGCTCATTATGTGTATAGCGACGAAAGAGTGGAGGACTATTTTCATTTGAGGGAGTGGTATTGTGCTTCCGACACTTTTGACATGATGAGAGTTGCAGGAGAGCTCGAAGAGTCTCTCTACTTGAGTGGGCACTTAGATGAGGTTCAGCTCTTGGACCTCTATGATAAGAACTTGATCACGGAGCTGAAGGGGAAGAGGTTCTTACTTGTACTGGATGATGTCAGAAGTCCCGAATGTGTGCCATGTTTTCGTGGTTTAGAAACTGATGTGAAGGGCAGCAAAATTTTGTCGACATCTCAGGAGGAAACAGTGATTGATGAGCAGAGTGAGAGGAACAAGGTTGTTCTTAAGGGTATGAGAGGCGAACAGTTTTGGGATCTCTTCAAAAAATCTTCATTTGGTGATGAAGATCATAATAAATATCCAGACTTGGAGATAATTGAAGGAGGAATAGCAGGGAAGTTGGAGCCTTTCCCGTTGGCAGCAAAGATGGTGAGAGGAGCATTAAGAGAAAAACTTGATTCTCACCACTGGATGAACATTCTAAGAAGTGAGTTACTGGAATAGGTAAGGCTTGTGGCAATGTTATGCTGTATTTGAGCTTGAGTTATCAGCATCTCCCTATACATCTTCAGCGATGCTTTGCATATTGTTCCATGTTTCCCAAAGGTTATGCATTTGAAATCGACAAATTAGTTCACATTTGTATCGCACAAGTACTGATTCAACCTTCAAAGGGAATGGAGGAGGTTGGACGCAAATATTTTGATCACTTGCTATCCAGGTCATGTTTCGAACTCCCTTCTTATGGCAAATCTTACTGGCGATCTAAATACTACTTGTGTTTCAATGACATTTTAGTTTATGGAGGTCAGGATTTGGGTGGAACTGGAAACATAGTTCGCCACTTATCCTTTTCACATGGGCTGCGTATGTCCGAAAATTGAATCTTTCCTTACGTAGTAAAATTTTTTGATTACAACGAAAAAAATTGAGATTACAAAAATTTGAGGAATGACAAGAATGGGAATATTGATTGATTCTCTTTTTGATGTGGGTTCGGGTGGCGATGGAGTCTCGCTAATGCACTCCATTGACCGTCTGACTGGAAAGCAGATGGCTCTGCTCTGCTCCTGAATTTCACGAGCTCACTCCAAAGTTGTCAAAAAGGTCCTTTCTCTCGACTCAACTCTTGTGTTTTATAGATCGAAGAAGCTCAAAATCTGGCTTATATTCTCCCTGAAAAATTGGATCACGGAATCTCAGCGAAATAAATAAACAAAAACAAACCGAAAATAACCCGCGGGTTGGCACCTGCGGAATTCTCCCAGCGGGTGCCCACCTAGGGGTTCGCTCCTGCGGGTGGGCACCCACGGGAGGAATTCCCTCGGGTTGGCCACCCGCGGGTGGTTGGCCACCCGCGGGATCCCTCCCGCGGGTGGGCACCCGAGAGAGGAGTTCCCGCGGGTTGGCCCCGCCGTAATTTTTTTTTAGTTCTATATAACCCCCTCCAAAGTTTTCGAAGTTCTGTATTGAACTGTAACATATTTTGAAATACTTTGGATTTTTTTTTAAAATTTTGGCTATCAGAGGTGTAAAGGATTTGATAAATAGAGGTAATTTTTAACATATCTCATGGAATATGAGCAGAGATATAATGTTAACATGCTTATTTAATAACAAGTAGGTGTATGATTTTAACGTGCTCATTAGATGACAAGTAGAGGTAAAATGTTAACATACTCATTGGGTGACAAGCAGAGATATGGTGTTAATATGCTTGTTAGATCATAAGTAGAGCTATGATATTAACGTACTTATTTGAGGTCAAGCAGAGATATTATGTTATCATGCTCATTAGAATCTTAACCGTTCAGTGATATCTAGTATGACGGATCAGGAAAAGACATAAGTGTCATTAAACATGTCTCAAAACTCGATCTATTCAGATGATCTGGTCATGATAGGAATGAGTTAACTAAATAGAGGTGGCGGTTAACGTATTTAGTTTTAGAATTTGACTATCAGAGGTAACTGTTAATTTGAGAGAGAATGATTTTTGTCAGAGGTAATTTTTTAACTTGACGTTATCAAAAACAAGTTCATCAGAGGCTATAATATTGGACTTGATGAAGTGCAAGTTTTTTTTGTCAGAGGTGAAATCTTAACTTAATCTCATGGAGAAACTCGACTGAATTTTGTATTATGGTGTCAGAGGTATGATTTTAATGTGACAAATATTTTAGACACTTACTGACTCTGTCAGAGAAAATTAATAAGGAAAGTTTTACTGCCAGAGGTGAAATTTTAACTTGACAGGGGATCAATCTGATTAGGATTTTTAGCAAACTCCCAGCTATTAACGGATTTGATTAGCCTTTACTAATTACCGTTTGAGTTGGGCTAGCCATACTATTCCTTTCAGCATGATGAGTTGTCGAAAATTTCATTTGGACTTAAATGCCAAACTTTTCCTCTTGCCTTTTGCCTTGGCAGCTTTGGGCGATAATGCATCCTTATAATTGGATAAGGATACTGCTGTAGCAGATTTATCATGGGATTTTTAGCAAACTCCCAGCATTAACGAGTTTGATTTGTCTTTACCAACTACCGTTTGAGTTGGGCTAACCATACTATTCCCCTCAGCATGGTGAGTTATTGAAGATTTTATTTGGGCTTAGATACCAAACGTTCCTTCTTCCCCTCGCTTAGTAGATTTGGGCAATTCATGCTTTTACCCCAGCATAATGGGTTTGCGAGAATTTTATTCTTTTCCCGTTACCTTGATGGTGTTTGGTAATTCATGCTCTTGACCCGCAGTATGATGGGGTTGGCAAGAAATCTATTCTCTTTCTATTGCCTTGATGGCGTTAGACATTTCATGCTTTTTGACCTCTAGCATGATGGGGTTGGCGAGAAATTGGTTCTCTTCCCATTGCCTTGTTGGCATTGGGCATTTCATGCTTTTTGATCCCCAACATGATGGGGTTGGCGAGAAACTGGTTCTCTTCCCATTGTCTTGATGGCGTTGGGCATTTCATGCTTTTTTACCCCTAGCATGATGGGGTTAGCGAGAAACTGGTTCTCTTTCTATTGCCTTGATGGCATTGGCAATCATACTTTCTGACTCTAGCATGACGGGGTTAGCGAAAAACTGGTTCTCTTTCCATTGTCTTGATCGTATTGGCAATTCATACTTTTGATCTCCAGCATGATGGGTTGGCGAGAAACTGGTTCTCTTCCCATTGTCTTGTCGGCATTGGGCAGTTCATACTTTTTAACTCCCAGCATGATGGGGTTGGCGAGAAACTGGTTCTGACTTACGTGCCAAACTTCCCTCTATTCTTAGTCATAGAGACGTAGGATTTGTTTTTATTATCCTTTTTTTTTTTTGAGAAGGTCTAGATGCACTCTCATGAACCCCTGCTTCTCTGTTGCGAAAGGGGTTAATCCTTTCTTTTGCAGATTATGGGGGTCTAAATTAACCGCCATGGGCTCGTCTTTGGAATTATTGTGAGCCCAAGTGGTACCTTTAGACTACCCACATCAAATGTATTCGAGTTAGCCGTAACTCCTTTTTTGTTCAGCTTTGAGCTGAACTGCTCCAGTATCGATCAACGCCTGAAATTTGTTTTTTAGAATAAAATAATTTTTTGTAGGGTGACCTACAATCCGGTGGTATAAGCAGTAATTCGGATCGTTAGTCTTCCCAAGCTCTTTAGGTCTCTTACTTTCTGGCAACTTGAGCATCTTGCGTTTACTGAGCATATTGAATAGAGTAGCAGTATGCTCATCCTTAAACGAATACTGCTTTTGAAATCTGAATGACTTTGCTGTGTTGCTTATAGTTGGTCATGTTTTCTGCTTCGGTGTGTTTTCTACTGCCATTGCCATTAGGTCTCTCCTTTTGGATCGGGAGAAATGGAATGGAGGTTCATTTGTACTGTTTCGGATTGCGGACTGCTGCTTTTCGAGGCGTCGAAGTATATCTTCGGCCTGTTCACCCTGCTTAAGCAAATCTTTCCGTGATTTGGGTTCGACCAAGCCCATCTTATCTAGAACATCGATCAATAAGTTATGTCTGCAGGTTTCCATAAGAGTGTCCTGCGTCATGCCATGTGAGCATCGAACAGAAAGTTCTCGGAACCGCTCGATATAAGTTTTAACCGTTTTGCTTTCCTCTTGCTTTGCTGCTAGTAAGGATAGTATAGAGATTTCAGTATCATTTTCAAAGAATCGGGCTAAGAACTCACGTTCTACATCAGCTCATGATTTAATTGTTCCTTGAGGTAGCTGCATGAACCAGGTAAATGTGGGCCCCTGGAAAGTGCTCGCAAATATCTTAGTCAGAGTCGAATTATTCCCCATGAGGTGTCCTGTCTGCGACAGGAAGTAGAAGATGTGCTGTTGTGGCGAGCTTTTACCGTCGAATGACTGAAGCTTCAATGATTTATATTTTGCAGGATAATGTATGGTTTTCCATTCTATGGGATAGGGACGTACTACCCCCACCTCTTGCAGTTTATTGCGATAAAGAAGAGCTTGTAGTTGGTTCTCCATCTTCTCTATTTTCTCTACGTGAGGGTTGATGATAACCTTCACTTTCTCTTCCTCTCTTGAATGAGGAGGTATTTCTTCATTCTCGTCCTCGCTGTTTTCATTTATTTGGACAGGTCGTTTTCCTATCTACGATCAGAAATGGACGATGAGGATTGGCTCTTTCTAGTTTGAGCTAACAACTCAATTAAAAATTATTTCATTTGTTCTATGGTCTCCTCTTACTGTTCGAGACGTTGTCCTTATTTCTCAAGTTTTCTAGAGATTTCTTCCAGATACACGCTCTCTGACTCGATAGAAACTCTTTTTAACCCTGGAGTGGTTTCATTATCTGAACGGTTGTTTCTGATCACCTTTTTGCCTTTATTAACCATATGCGATGAGGTGACAGGCAGATCGGTTCCAGAGCACACCTTTTTCACTGTCCGTATCCTTTTGGTTCGGTGATCTGCTCAAAAACGGATCGTTTTGAGTTGCATTTGCAGCTTGATAGAACAGTTGAGATCAATTGTTCATATTGGCAATGAGGAATATTTTGTGAGGAGCTCTTCTTCTGATTGAGGTACTACCTCAAATCTTGAGATACATTCTCATCTCTATTTGCGTCCTGACGCCTCTTGCGTCGCAAATTTGGTCCATAATACTTGAGAGTTTGCAATATTTTAGGGCTGAGTTGTTTTTCAGTATCAGATTGTTCTCCAACTCTTCTGCAGATTCTTCTGGAGTGCACATTGGCCTGAATAGTTGTGCGGGTTCCCCACGCATCTGATAGAGAGATTAAAACACTTGGTGTGTGTTGTGTGCTCACCAGAGGCGTGCTTAAAGAGACATGAGAGTTGTGTTTATTGGGTGCAACCCACCGTTGCTTCTGCAGAGTGTAATTTACGGGGTGCAACCCGCGATTGCATCTGCGGGATTTTGAGAAGGTCCACTAGTTCTGTGTGAAGAACATGGCACCAACTAATGGAGAGATAATGTCAATTTGATCGCAGATTTTAAGAGCTTCCTCATTCTTTGTGAAGTTCACCTCACTCTTGTAACTTTGGTTCATTCTTCATAGATAACCCAACTTAATGAGAAATTATTTTGATGATAACATCCATGCACGCCATCCAGTTTCTACTCAAGACTGTAAGTGATGTATATGCAACCCCTTCATATCAACTCAACAAAGAGTAATCTAGAAATAAATTATTGTACCCATATGAGCCTTACAACACAAATACACACACATGCACAAGCGAAACCTCCACTAAATAGACTTGAGACAACTCATAGTAATAAAGTACTATTCCTATGAATTCATATCTCATTCCAAAGGGCATAAATACCAAGTATTTGGACGCAACAAAAACTGCTAAAGTGCATTAGAACCTATATTCTAATGAATGACATAAGCATGTTATTTGAAATTAGGATAGCCAAATGTATTAATATCTGGAAATCAAAAAACTGTAGAAAATAATTCTTTCATTTCTCAAAAAAGACTCGAACATCTGAGTTGGTCCAGTAGTAATATCCTTCTAACTGGGAATTCACATAAACTTAGACACAAAGAGTTCAAATTGCCAACACGATCGTCTCTGTGAATTGGTCATACACTCATATAAAGTAACCCTGGCTACAAAAAACAAACTCTTGGTTTATCTCTCGCTAACCCAATATCAGGAGCACATTAGCACTTAGCAAGCCATCTGGTCCATCTTGTATGGGAAGTTAGTTGTCCATTATGCTTGCACATGCAAAGAATCCATCTACACATCCATCTATAGTTCCTGAGAACATTAACTATAGACTATTATGTTATGCTTCACTATTTTACTTCTCTATACCAATTTTATTATTCACATATATTGCCTAACTATTTTCGCCAATCTAATAGTTACCATTCTCTATGATAGTCATTTTTCCTATTCTAATACAGGCTTTATAGATGAACACAAGTTGACATGAAGATGCTAGAATAGGTATATTATAAGAGGAGATATCAAATTGCTTTCCATCAATATGGGACAGATTTGAGAAAGCTTCAAAAAAATTAACCAAGTTTTCAACAAACAGCTATAAATATGTGCCAACCCTCTATAGTTAGTCCCAAATTCATGCCAACTATGAGGTAAGCCAAGCTATATCATTATAGAATATTAAAAACTCTAAGACCATTTATTATGTGAATAAACCTTTTTTTTGTGATGAAGTTTGAGTGCATGCAACCAAGGAACGATACCCCTACTAAGAAGATTTTGATGCAGAACAAAAGAGGATTTTAGGGTTTATAGTGGATTTTGAGGAAGAACAAGTAGAATTTGATTGAAAAAAATAAATAAGGACACAAGATAGATTTGGGCCTCTCACTAAGGTTATCATTAACTCACATTCAACAAATCGCATGAGGAAAGATTTAAGAATTTATTCTGACCCTGCACCCAGATGATCTCTTACCCATTTCAGACAAATCATATGTTAATGTTTAAGATGAATCTATACATTTGTTCACATAGTAAGGGAGCTTTTATCATTTAAGCAAGAATTCAGTTTGGTCATTGCCTAGCTGCTGCATTAGTTGTAATGGTCCATTTTCATTTTTCTTTTAATCCAAATTCTTATGGCCTCAAAGATAGTGAGAGCTCAAAGATTACAGTTAACCAATATGGTATCATAACTCTGATATCTTTATTATTAACATTTTCTCCCAGTCTTTCTTGAGTTTTTGTGTTATAACTTCTCACTAAATAAAATTTGTCATTTGCTCCAGAAAACTGTGTTGGCTTGTGGTTGACAAATCCATTACTGTGACATTGCTTCGACTTCCAACTACTCGATGCCTTCAGCATTTGGATTTGAAGGATGCCTTATGTTGGTTCCAATCAGGAGCCATACTCTGTTTAAGTTTGCCTCTCAAGTAATTGTATGCGTAGAATTTGGGCATATCCCTCACAAGTATATATTCTCTGATTTTATCATAAATCACTTAGAATACCCATCTACAATGAATTTTGTCTGCCTATATCGTGAATCATTTAGAATTTGTGATACAACTTCATACTAAATAAGTTATAATGTTTGCTTCAGGAGACTGCTGCCTTGTGATTGGAGATCCCATTACTCCGCCTGTGACACTGCTTCAACTTGAAACTATTGGATGCCTCTAGCATAAGGGCATGAGGGATGCAATTATGGAGGTGGAGGTTCCAAGCAGGAACCCTACTCTTATACGGCATCCAAAAGTGATAATGACCTAGAATCACCATGAATATTGATGTTGTTCATTTTAAATTTTGAAGGTGAATAACCATCTGCGATTATAAATTCTCTGCTACAGTCTTAGAGTTTAAAATTTCTTTGTTAATGCATTCAGTGCTAGTGTTATGTTTTGCTTTTTCTCATTTGATTTATCAATGGAATTATTTGAGTGGTCTTTCAGCTGTTCTGTCTGAAAAAAAATTTAGGTGGTCTGGTTACATATTTATACTTGAGGCAATTAGTATCTAAATTAAACCTTGACAAGAAGTTTTACTTTGGCAAATTTGTTGCTTGAGACCCGTCAGCGTTAAATCTCAGCTATAGCTGAACAATGCAGAGGCATCTTGCGAATTTTTTGCTTCAACACGTAATTTTTCTTCCAGTTAATTAAGCATACAACTTTTGATATTGCATTGAGTAATTGTACCGATAAGAGGATGAAATTATTATGTCTGTCAAGTGGGAGCTAGATTTTTTAGCAAGAGAATGGGTTCTGGCTTAGCCCCTTTTAACTATAAACCTATCCTCCTTGATTACTGTCTAGTGTTTCCATGGTAATACACAGTGTATAACTAGCTGATGGGTTTTATGTTAATGTTTTAGTTAATTAATATTTAGTGGCTGCTGACTGTGTACATGTCATGGCCCGCTCCCGGTATACGGGTACGTATAACGGTACCGGCAATATATTCTGTTTGTATATGCTAAAATTTTATAATTGGCTACGAATTTCTCTCCCAAAAAAAAGCTAGTTAAGATTACTTTTATGGATTGATAAAAATCATTATAAGTCGCACTAACTCTTGTCTCATATATGATGTTTGGCTATTTTGAGCTGGGTATTACATTATGTATCCATAAAATGTTTTATGTAAAATTATTGAATCTTATGAAAGTTACAATAGATGAAAACTAGATTACTTGTATAGATGGTCAACAACTAGGTCGGTCAACTAGCTAATTGAACTGTGGGAGTAACCAAGGCATTTGATAATTGTAGCTTAAAACTGTTTTTTTCAAGTTGCTTCCTTTAAAGTTCTCTACTTGTTAACCAAGGCATTCTCTACTTGTTGCTAATTCCTTTAAAATTCTCTACTTTTAGAGTTCTCTACTTGTTAACCAAGACATTCTCTACTTGTTGCTTCCTTTAAAGTTCTCTACTTAGTTTTCCAGGTATCCTCTCTCTCCTTCACAGAAGAAGTGATCTCCATCTCTCAGGTACGCTGAAAGTGCCTCTTTATTTATTATTTTTTTTTCTCTCATTGCAGCAGAGAATTCCTTTCTTTTTCGCTTTTTCTTTTGAGATATAGCTCTTGTTTGTGATGAATTTGACAAATTGGCACTTTGCTATGTACTTGGATGATCTTGTGATAATTGTTTATTTATGACAGATTTGAAATTGTCATAAGTTGGGTTTCTGTTGAATCAAGTAGATCAGCGCATGAGCTATATACGGCCAAAAACTTCATTCTTGGTTTATAATCTCAAATACTTAGGTTTTATAATTGAATTTCAGTCTCTGAAGAATCCCAAGAGTTTTAGACTACTCAGCAGAAGGTTGGCAACTAGATCCTCACCAAAGAGGAAGACACCCGATCTGTAGATAATTTAGGCACCAAATACAAATAAATTAAAGCACATAAAGCAAAAAACACACTACACAACAATATTAATGTGACCCGAACTTCTCCCATTGTTTTTTTTTTATTTATCAAAACGGTGGGTAGTTTCTTCCATGTTCCATTAAAGAAACTTAATAGAATGAGTTACATAACATACATAGTTCAAGTCACGGAATACAAGTAAGTCGACCTCACAAAATAAACTTCCATTCATGCAAGTAAATAACTACTACAAACTACATCCAGCTTAGGTTCTTTTGCATTGGTGATGCCGCTTCGATTGTTCTGAAGAATGGTGCGGTCATTTGTCCCTTCTATCTTCATCCATAGAAGATATGTGAAGACTCTGAGCTTCTTTCTCCGAATCGTCCCTGGATTCTTCTAATTTGTTCCCATTTGAAAGTAGATCTTCCTAATCACCAATATCAAAATAGATAATAGCAGTACATTCCTTAGCTGGACATGCAGTGTTTCTAAAGATTCTATTATTTCTTTCTTTCCATATGGTTATAATATGATCTATTATTTCCTTCCGCTGAGTACAAAGCACACAAAAATCAGGGCCTACACATCCCCAACGATGGAGATTATCCCATATAACCACTGCCTTTTTTGCTATTAGCCATAAGAACACTTTTATTTTCATTGGATAATGCACTCCCCAGATTTGCTTTGAGTGTTGTAATCTGCACCCCTCATCGTTTATAAGTTTATAGATGTTTCCCACCTCCATAATGGCATATCTCTGCCTGCTTGTAGTTCGCTAACTTGGGGAAACAATGCTAGTATATCGCCATTGTTGTCAAGAGCCATTTCCCATTATGGACGAGTTTGTCCAAGGTCGAAAATTTGTTGTTTACAATCTGAAACTTATGCAGGTAGATCAAGGCAAAAGGTATGTCGGTGCACCATCGATCTAGCCAGAAAGAGATGTCACCTCCTTTGACCAACGTGTAAGCCACATCTGTCCAAAAAACATCCAAGAACTATTTGGCCCCTTTCCAAAAAGAGGAAACATTTGTATGATTGCGAGATTGTGCTCTCAATGTACCTCCATGTGAGCCGTATTATTTCCCCAAATTTTTTTTGCAGCCTGCCATTATTGTTACTTATGAACTTCCACCACCACCTACAAAGTGAAGATAGATTGAAGCTTCTAATATCTAGTATGTAGGCACAAGAAAAAAAATAAGAAGAAAGAAATGAAAAAGATAAGGAAAAAAGAAAAGAAAAATAAAAAAGGAAAAAAATAATGATTAAAATAAGTAAAAAATTGTGTTGGGCCCGTGCCCTAGCCCCACGCGCACACACTTGCGCAGGTGGTGGGGCCCGCACCCCTGGGCCCCACACCCGCGCACATTGCACCTACCTAGGGGCACACGCGCTCGCACTTGCGTGTGTGCCCAGGGGCGCCCGCTTGACGTGTTACGTGCTTGCCCATGATATGGTGATGTAGAGAGAATTTTGATGGAATAGTTGTGTTCCCTCAATCTATAAAAAATAAAGAATGGAGTTCAGGAGGAGAGGAGCTTTCAGAGAAGCAGAGAGCAGAGTCCAGAGATTCTGAAAAATCCAGAGAGTCCAGAGAAGAGAATCCGGAGAGGGTTCGTCTTCTTCCCAAGAGCTTGGCGCAAGGGATTTTCCGATCAGGACGTCAACAGAGCGCATAAGTGAGGCTCCACCGCTACCAGAACTACAGAAATTAAAAAAGGAAATTGATATCAATCGTTTCCTATTCTTGTAACTCGATCTTCTTGAATTTTCTTTTATTTTGTAATTTCAAAGTAAATTAGCATGAAAGAAATCTCTACAGTTTCGGGCATACAAGAATTGACGACCATAGTAGGAGCCTCTCTGTTCACAATAGAGAACAAGGGGGCATAGTCCAATCAGAGACCCATCGGATCAGTCGTTGAGACTTTGGTCGTTGAAGTTGACCAATAAAGATACGAGGAATAGCTCTCTTCAACCTCCTCTGGTTCTAAGCCTAGGCATTACATCGGGTGACGACCAAGAAAAGTGAGACATCATCGCCCACTAAAACTGACAATACGTCAAATTGCCTATCGAAACAAGTGAGGCGTCATCGCCAACTAAAACTGACAAGGCGCCATCGCTTGTCAAAATATATGAGGCGTCATCACCCATGAAAACTGATATGATGTCATCGTCTGTCAATAAAAATAAGATGTCATTGTCTCTAAATAAGGATATGGCGTCATCTTCTATCCACAAACCAAGCTCATTTTTAATGCAATCACAAAAGAGAAATAGTGAAGATAAAGATCAGGAAGCCCCTCAATTCTATCATTACGGATCAAAATTATTCTGAATGATGGAAAAAATGAGATATGACTTCATCCATAGACCCAATTAAATTTCGGCAAAGGACGTCGAAGTTTACTTCTCTCATTCGTGCCCGAAGAAAAAGTGCTTGATTATTATCACAAAACTGGCAGAGAATTGGGATATGTAACAACACTTGGTCCATCAGATATCGAAGATATGGTCTACCAAAATGCAGAAAATTTCGATTGGGATTCAGATATCAGTCTGGGGGGATTATCTAAGGAGCTGGCAGCAAATATGACGTATGCCAATCTGACCCTAGATAAAAATGATGAACTAACTTTTTCTCAAGATAAAGCGTTAGTGAAGCATCTCGATGCCCAATGGAATATGCGCTTTGAACAGTGCAAACCACCTACTGAAGACAAGGTGGTTCAAGTAAAAATGGGTGATGAAGCCAATCCTAAGCCCATATTCTTATGCGAGAGTTTGTCTTTTGATTAAAGAGAAGACTTTATAACTCTCGTCCAAGAATAAATCGACATCTTTGCTTGGAGTTATGAAGACATGCCAGGCTTAGATTCTCAATTTGTACGCATTGACTTAATATTAAGTCATATGTAAAACCAGTGAAGCAACAACAAAGAAGATTCCATTCAGAGTTAACGGAATCAATTGAGAATGAATTTAAGAAACTTATACAATCTAGTTTTATCCGAGAAGAGCAGCATCCTGATTGAGTGTCAAACATTGTTCTAGTTTCTAAGAAGAATGAAAATTTCTAAATTTGCATTGATTTTCGAGATCTCAATGCAGCATGTCCTAAAGACAAATTTCCATTTCCAATAACGAATGCCACGATTGACAACACCTGCGGATTCGAAAGGATGTTTTTCATGGATGAATTCTCTAGGTACAATCAAATCAAAATGTATCATGAAGATGATAAGCACACTGCTTTCATAACACCATTAGGTGTGTACTGTTATACGGTTATGCATTCGGTTTAAAGAATGCAGGTGCCACATATCAATGTGCTATGAGCACAATTTTCTGTGAGGATCTCCGTAAAATGGTAGAGTACTATGTGGACGACCTTGCTATCAAAAGTCGCAACAAAAACGATTATCTCCGAGATCTGAAAATTGTACTTGACATTATGAGAAACACCAATTAAAAATAAAACCGATTAAGTCTTTTCTTGGTATCTCTATGGTAAATTTCTTGGATTCGTTGTTACATCCAAGGATCTCCATTTAGACCCACCAAAGTAAAAGCGATTCAAAAGATGCAGCCACCAAGGAATCTCAAAGAATTTCGAGGATTACAAGAGAGGCTAGTATACATTCAGAGATTTATCGCTAATCTTTTAGGACAGTGTCAACCCTTCACCAAGCTAACAAAAAAAAGTGTCGTGCGTTTGGGACGAAGCTTATTAGTAAGCTTTTGAGGACCTCAAAAAGTACCTCACAAAACCTCCGGTGCCGGCAACCCCTGTATCAGTAAAACCATTCTTGATATATGTTCGGGTAACTTGGTGCTCTATTAGTCCAAACCAATGAGTCAGATCATGAACAAGCCATTTACTATCTTAGTAGAACTATGGTAGGTGTCAAATATCGGTATACTCCAGTAGAGAAAGACTGTTTTGCCCTAGTATTTGCAGTTTAGAAAATGTGGTACTACTTAGTGGGCCAAACAATCCATGTAATTTCTCGAGTAAATTTCCTGAGAGTACTTGAGAGTACTTATGACCACACCTAGGTCACTCAATTGCAGGTTAGCCATTAGTCGATCTTGCTATCGCAGTATGATATGCAATTCATACCGCAAAAGGCAATCAAGGGACAAGTCATTGTTGATTTCCTAGTGGAACATTCTGTCTTGGAATCCTCTAAACTTATGAGGATTTCCAGTTGAAATGGTGAAAGTCAACATGATTTCTAAATAACTGGTTTGTTTACTATTCTTTGACGAAGCGGCTCGAAGTAACTCTGCTGGAGTAGAGGTAGTTTTAATAACCTCACAGAATCATGTAATTCTTCGAGGGTACTCACTCACCCGACTCTGTTCTAACAATGTGTCTAAGTACAATGCATTGCTGACGAGCTTGATAGCTAGGAATTTTGCATTTAGAAGCCTATAGGGACTCCAAACTCCTAGTAAACCAAGTAAGAGGAGAATACGAGGTCAAGTATGAACATCTCCTATATTACTATGAGGCAACAATCAAAATTGCCAATTTATTCAAGGAGTTTTACATTGATTGTGCCACGATATGTGTATACGCTGATGACTTGACTTTCCTCGCAGCTACATTGGTGCTCCCTACTAAATCCAGCAAAAGCATTGAGATTGAAAGCCACAAGCTTCTTTGTCCCGAAGAGATACTTGAGGCAAATGAAGTTCGTACATCATGGGTAAACTTAGAACCTAGAGATTAGCGATTCATCTTCGTTGACCTCGCGCTCTACGGAATACTACCAAAAGATCCCAAAGAAGCCGCCAAAGTTAAGAAAGAGGAAAAGTTCCTTTATAATCATGAGTTTGGCACCTTGTACCGAAAAATGCCAGGTGAGGTTTGACTTCGGTACTTATCACAACAAAAATTACTCAAAGAAACGCATGATGGAGTCTGCGGTGCTCACAAGCCGAGACCAAAATTAGGAGACTAGATAAAAAATGGATTTCCATTGGTTAACGATGATGGCAAACTCCATGACATATGCAAAGAAGTGTTATACTTGTCAATGCATGCAAACTACATACATTAGGCTGCTGAGCACCTACATCCAACTGCAACTACGTGGCCATTCAAGATATGGGAATGGATATTATTGGTCCCATCACGCCACCGTCTTCTCATTGATATCGGTTCATACTAGCTATAATAGATTACTTCTCAAACTGGATAGAAACTATCCCTTTAAGAGAAGTGAAAATGAATGATGTTGTCAACTTTATCAAATACCACGTCATCTATGCCTTTGGTATTCCTAGACGGATCATTAGCAACGATGGCCCTTAGTTCACTAGCAAGGCCTATATCAAATTATATGACAAATTCAGAATACAGAATGTGTTCTTATCCCCATATAACTCGGCCGTTAATGGCCAAGCAGAAGCATTTGATAAAAACATTGTGAAGTTTTTGTATAAATTTGTCACCACAAGTCAGCGTGACTGGAATGAGAAATTGAGGGTTTGTCTCTGGATTTATCGCACAACGGTAAGAATACCGACAAAAGCCACACCATTCTCTTTGATATATGGTTGTGAGGCCGTGCTGCCCTTGGAAATTCAAATTCCTTCCTTTCAGGTGGCATTAACAGCAAGAACGACCACCGAAGAAAAACATAACCAACGACTTTGAGAATTAGAAATATTCGATGAAAAGCACTTAAAACTCAACAACAGATAGAGTTCTATCAAGTGTGAATATCCTGAGCCTTCAACAAGAAAGTAAAAAAACGAACTTTCAAAGTAGGCGACTTGGCTTTACCAGTCAGATGACCAATGATCCTAATGAGGGCCCATTTGTAGTAGAGATGATCTGTTCAAATAGAGCATACAGGTTGATCAACCATCAAAGTGATTGGATGATGATGCTAATCAATGAAAAATTCCTGAAGAAATATTATTCTTAAAGGAATAAAGTCATCCGGCCACTTCTTCGAGACAACAGATAAAGAAATACTGGCTCGCCGCTACAGCTCAACGCCCCAACTAGGGGAAGCAAATGAAAATGAATCATATTTGGAAAAGTTTGACATATAAGTCCAAATAAAATCTTTGCTAACCCTATCATGCTGTGGTAAAAGAATGAATTGCCCAACGTTGTCAAGGTAATGGGAAGAGAACCAGTTTCTCGCCAACCCATCATGCTGGAGGTAAAAGGATGAACTGTCCAAAGCTACTAAAGAAATGGAATATGAAAAGATTGGCATGTAAGTTCAAACAAAATCCTCGACAACTTATCATTCTGAGAGAAATAGCATGGTTGACCCAACTCAAATAGTAGTTGGTAAAGACAAATTAAATCCATTGATGCTGGCGGTTTGCTAAAAATTCCATAATAAATATGTCACAACAGTGTCCTTATTCGATTATAAGGATACATCACCATCCAAAGCTATTAAGCAAATGGAAGAGGAAAAAGTTTGGCATGTAAGTCCAAGTGAAATCCTCAATAACTTACCATGTTGAAGGGAATAACATGGCTAGTTCAATGCAAATGGCGATTAGTAAACGCAAACCAAATCTATCATAGCGGGGGGTTTACTAAAAAATCATAATGAAATCAATCTCCTATTATGTTAAGATTTCATTTCTAACAGCAAAACTTCTCTTGTCACTTTTCTCTCAGAAAATCCAGTGACCCTAAAAAACTTTTTTGTCATGTTAAAATCATACCCCTGACATCAGAATACAAAATCGAATCAATTTTTTTTTCTATGAGATCAAATCCAATCAAATCTCCGGTCATGTTAAAATTTAATCTCTGACAGAAAAGACAAACTCACATTTTATCAAGTCCAATATTACAACTTCCGATGAATTTGTTTTTGACATCGTTAAGTTAAAAATTACCTCTAATGAATATCATCTCCCTATCAAGTTAACAGCTATATCTGATAGTCAGATTCCAAGACTAAACACGTTAACAATCATCTCTGTTTAGTCAGCTCATTGCTATCATGCCTCTGTTTAGTCAGCTTATTCCTATCATGTCTCTGTTTAGTTAGCTCATTCCTATCATGACTAGATCATCTGAATAGGTTGAGCTTTGAGGCATGTTTAATGATACCTCTGTCCTCACTCAAATCCCATTATAGTAGATGTGACTGAACAAGTAAATTAAACAATTTAAACCCTACTCTATTTAATCGGTTCATTACTATCAAGTCCTGAACCTCTAAATAGAATGAACCATAAGACATGTTTAATGATATCTCTTTCTTTTCCTAATCCGTCATGTTAGATATCATTAAATGGTTAGGATCCTATGAGCACGTTCACATCATACCTCTGCTTATCATCTAATGAGCACGTTAATATCATACATTTGCTTATCATCTAATGAGCACGTTAATATCATACATTTCCTTATCATCAAGCGAGCATGTTAACATAATACCTCTACCTATTATCTATATATCCTAATTTGTCATAGTAGATGTCACTAAACAGTTAAGACTCAACTCTTTTGAAAACTCTTACTATCATATCCTAACATCTGAATAGTTTGAGTCATCATCCATAAGACACGTTAACAGTTACATCTATCTATTAAAGTCATCACTTTGTCTGTCATGCTCTTAGCCTCTTAACAAATATAAAAAAATAATTCAGACTGCGGACAACCGCCTTTCTGAAGCAAAGCTATAAACTGAAGTTTGGCTGGGTTGCACAAGTATAGTAACCAGCATCAAGAAAAATTTATTAGAAGCAATTTCTGATACATTAGAGAGGTACAACAATACACCTCTAACAGCAAAACAGTCAGAAGATAGCGATTTCAGAAGATGGTTCACAATACACATAAAAATCGCGCTACACAATAAAGATTATAGAACCAAAATCAAAAGAGTACAAATTCTTCCGAAATTAGTTACAAATCGACAATGAAATTTCGAAAACTTTGGAGGGGGTTATGTAGACACAACAAAAAAAGAAGAAAGAAGAGAAAAAGAAAAGAAAAAATGAAAAGAAAAAGGAAAGCAAAAGAAAAGGAAAAAAAGTAAAAATAAAATTAAATAAAAAATTGTGTGGAGCTCGTGCCCGAGACCCCATGCGTTCGCAGCTGCGCGGGCACACCTGGCGCGCGGGTGGGGCCTGCACCCCTCGGCCCCACAAGCAAGCGCCTGCGCGCAGGTGCACGTGGGCACTTGCCCCGTGTGCCCAGGGGCGTCTGCACGCAGTCCTGAGCGCATGCCCCCTTGATGTGTTACGTGCTTGCCCACGATCTGGTGATGCGGAGAGAATTTTGAGGGAACAGTTAAGTTCCCTCAATCTATAAAAAATAAAGGACAGAGTTCAGGAGGAGAGGAGCTTTCAGAGAAGCAGAGAGCGGAGTCCAACAATTTTGAAAAATCCAAAAAGTCCAGAGAAGAGAATCCAGAGAGCAATTGTTTTCTTCCTAAGAGTTTGACTGAAGAGATTTTCCGATCGGACCGTCAACGGAATGCTGAAACAAGGCTCTACTGCTATCAGTCACATAAATTAAAAAAGGAAATTGAAATCAATCGTTCTCTATTCTTGTAACCTGATCTTCTTCTCTAATTTTCTTTTATTTTTGTAATTCCAAAGTAAATTAGCAATGAAAGAAATCTTTATAGTTTTAGACATACATAGTATTTCCAAGCCCTCTTCCTCCTTAGACCTGCAGATCTACCTCCATGATAAGAGATGGAATTTCCTTGAATTACTGTCCAAACCCTGCCATAGGAAGCGCCTGCAAATTGCGTCGATCCTGTTGATTACCCAACGTGGCATAAGTACTATGAACATTAAGTACATAGGTGTGGTTGTCAGTACTACATTAATCAATACTATCCTACCTACTAATATAAGATATTTTCCTTTCCAACCTCAAGTTGCTTTCTAAGTGGTCGAGCATCAGCATCGAGTCCTGCTTTACTAACTTCCCCCTTTTAAGTGGGATCCCAAGATATCTAATAGGGAAGGAGGCGGTCTTACAGCCAAAAATGACTCGAGTTACATGTCTTGACAAATTTGCCTCGCTACATGTCTTGACAAATTTGCCTCGCCTAGATGTGTAATAGAATTTTTGTGGAAATTAATACTTAAACCCGACCACTTCTCAAAACAACACAGTATCCATTTCACAAGAAATGTTTGTTTGAGATTGCAGTTGTCGAAAATGATTGTATCACTTGCATATTGCGAGTTGATAATCTCATGTGAGGCTGCTGCAGGTAACCCTCTAATGAGATATGCTCTTTTGGTTCGTCGTAGCATAACGTTCAATACATCTGCTACCAGAACAAATAGTAAAGGGGATAGCGGGTCGCCTTGTCGAAGTCTTCTGATGCACTGAACTCCACCCATTGTTGGTTTTCTCTTTGACAACTCTCTCGGAGGTCTTCTCTGTGCAAATTAAACCCTAACTCTTTCCTCCTTTCTAGAAATTTATAATAGATAAAATCCTCTGACAGTTTGTGACCAAATACAACACTTTAATTAATCCTAGGAAAACCAATTGAAAACAAATTACAAAACAGATTTGAACTTGTAATCAAACCCTAGCAGGAAACTCCACCAACTAGTCGAATCGTCTGCTTCTGCGTGATATAAAGCAAGCCATTGTCCATATTTTTTTAGAATAACTTTAGTGTAATTCCCCGCATTCCATTACTAAGGATTTAATAGAATAGAGCATGATAATACATAAGCATTGCATATAAGAGGGTCTCTAACTAAAGAGCGGATCTTACATACTAAAAAAAAAAAAAAGAAGCAGAAAATGTATTCCCTTTGCAAAATGATTCCATTCTAGTAAACATGATTCAAAGAGCGAGTTTCCAAGCACACATTATAGTCCCTAGCAATGAGTCTATCTTAACACTCTTGCTCTTGCATTGAGGCCTACAAATCATAGCCTAAAATAATCTCCGGCCCAGTATCCAAAAGCAACGTAAATCCACCCATCTTCAAAAACTATTTTTAAGGAATTCCTATAGCAAGCAGTCTTCTCTTATAGTCTTTTTACAAAAACCCTTTAGAGCTCATTCTGAATGTTTCAATAGGCTCGTCCATATGAAGACCTTTCAGTAACGAAGAAACATTTAGTTTACCAAAAGAGAGGTTTATTATTTATCCAAAAAAAGAAAAAGAAAAAGAAATTGAAGGTTTGTAAACCATGTTCCAAAGCTGTGAAGGGAAAGCAAAATAGCCTCTAAATTGTACCGTTGAAATTTTACCCACGTTGGGCGAGTTCGACAATGGTCTCTAATATTGTTAAACCTTTTAAAGCAAACCTGGAAAACATCATTATTTAGATTTCATTCTACGACACATTTTGATACAAATCAAATTTAAGAACTGTGATAAAAGAATCACAGGAACTGTGATGATACATAAATTTAACTGAACGGTTTTCCTTAATACCAGTCATAATTTATGTTGATGTTTCCTTTATCAAAAGTTTTGGGTAAAGAGAGGCCTAGTAACATTCATTCTTTGGTTTCATAAAGATACTAATACTGATTCCTGATTAAATGCTTTCATTGTTCTATTATTATTTTAGATTTCTATGTACTTGATTTGTTGACTGTTAGATCTTATTTTTCATCTCACAACAAATTTCAGATTAACATGCAAATTACCTTGATCATTTCTTGTATACACAAGTGTTCTTGGTTAATAATTACCAAATTATTTATCAGAGGTTAGGAGATGTTTTCCACATGTTTCAATAGTCACGGAGGTCATCCAGCACCATTATTTATTAACAGAACTTGCATCTTTTTGTTACAGGGTGCATTTTATCATTGCTTGCCTGTCCCTTTTCTTTTCTTTATTCCGAACAATTGGTACTGAATTACCTTTGTCGTTCTCAGTCTAGTATTTAGCATTCTGCATGTGACCCTCTCTCTTGGTTCTTAATCCAGGCATCACGATGGCATCATGCTTTTCCCAAATTGGAGGTGAGATAGCATCTAACCTTGGTAATGCTATTGTTCAGTGCATTTGGGGTCATTTGAAGTCTAAGGTTGGTTATCTAGTACACTATGTAAAGAAAGTTGACGAACTCAAAGAAATTTTTGAAGATTTAGAAAGGACAAGGAATGACCTACAAAGAAGAGTAGAGGCAGCTGAGAGAAATGGAGAAGTGGTCAATGATGTAGTCACTGCATGGCTAAATGAATTCAAAGAATTTGAGGGAGCAGTTCGTAGAATGATGGTGGAGGTTGGAGAGAACAAAAGATGCTTCAAGGATTGCTGTCCAAATTTTGCCTGGCATTATAACCTTGGCAAGGAGGCTGCAGAGAAAATGGTTGATGCTAATAAACTCAAAAAAGAAGGAAAGTTCAAAACGGTGTCTCAGCCTCCTCCACCCCCTTCTGCTGTTGACATAATGCCCGTAGGCGATTTCATAGCTTTCACCTCCATCAGGGTTGTCCTTGACAAAGTCATGGAGGCAATGAGGGACGAGAAGAAGCAGTTGATTGGAATATATGGTATGGGCGGAGTGGGTAAGACAACCTTAATGGATGAACTGGGTAGGCAGTTGTCCAAGGACAAGGAGTTTGGGAAAGTGGTGAAGGTGGTGGTGTCACAAAACCCCAGCATAGCAAAGATACGCCGTGATATTGCAGATGCGCTTGACTTGAAACTCTTTAGAGAGGGTGAACTTGCTGCTCAAGCACAATTAAGAGCTAGGTTGAAGAAAGAAGCCAAAATTGTCATAATGATGGACGATATATGGGCCAGGTTAGAGCTGAGAGATATAGGGATTCCAACAGGGGACGAAGACAGAGGTTGTAAAATCTTGTTCACCACTAGGACACTGGAAACGTGCCAACAAATGGAAAGCCATGCTTCAATCAAAGTTGATGTCTTGTCTGGAGAAGATTCTTGGACTCTTTTCAAAAGCAAAGTCGGAGATGTCCTCAATTCTGCAGATCTCGAGTCTGTTGCAAGGAAAGTGGCTGCCGAGTGTGGGGGACTGCCTCTGGCAATCGTTGTGGTTGGAAGAGCTCTACGCGGATGTAACCAGAAGAGCGTGTGGGATAGTGCACTGATGCGGTTAAAAAGATCCATCCCTGACGAGTTGCCAGGTGTGGAGGAACAGCTGTACAAATCTCTTGAACTGAGTTACAACTACATTAAGAATGCAGAGAAGAGATTGTTGTTCTTGTTTTGTTGCTTATTTCCAGAAGACTATGAAATAAGTGAAGATGAGCTTACATGGTATGCGGTGGGGGAAAGTTTCTTGAGAGAAGTATACACTTTGGATGAAGCACGTAGAGAAGTCCATTTGCTGGTGCAGGGTCTGATAACCTCTTGCTTGTTGATAAGCACCAAAAGAGAAAGGTCCGTGAAGATGCATGATGTAGTTCGTGATGTGGCCATTTATATTGCATCCAAGGGGGGTGTCTGTTTCTTCGTTAAGGCAGGACTTGGAATGAGGGATTGGCCTGAGAGCAGAGCCTTGGAGGTGTGCAAGAGAGTTTCGCTTATGAACAATTACATAGAGACACTTCCGGATAAGCCAAATTGCCCAGAGCTACTCACTCTCTTGTTGAATTCCAATCCTTCTTTAAGTGCCGTGCCAGATAGTTTCTTCCAAAGTAT
This sequence comes from Dracaena cambodiana, assembly GCA_036321105.1. Lineage (NCBI taxonomy): Eukaryota > Viridiplantae > Streptophyta > Magnoliopsida > Asparagales > Asparagaceae > Dracaena > Dracaena cambodiana. Next base: position 3,249,987 of record JAYEPQ010000012.1, on the reverse strand, counting down.
GCCAGCACTAACCGTTCTGGATTTGAGCGAAACATCTATCGAGTCGTTGCCTTCGTCTCTTGCTCTCCTAACTAATCTTGGGTCACTTCGTCTTGACCGGTGCAAGAAACTCCGTGATATATCTTTAATCGGGCAACTAAAGAAGCTCAAAATACTTGGCCTGCAGCGATATCCGCTTGATATTTTGCCAGAGGCACTAGAAACTTTGACTGATCTGAAACTCTTGGATTTATCTTACTCTACTTCTCTTGTCATTCCTCCAAATCTTCTGTGCAAGCTATCTCGGCTGGAAGAGTTGTTTATGACTGGTTGTGACTGGAACGAAGCTCTCCTTGAACAAATTGGTTCCATGGACCGATTGGTCAACCTGCAGGTGACCATACATGATGTCAAATACCTCTCTCAAGATGTCAAAGCCTTTGACGGTTGGAAGAATTTGAAGAACTTCTTCATTAATGCTGGATGGAAATGGCAACTGCCGGCTTCTATCCACCAGAAGTATTTGTATCTCAGGAGTGTAAGCTGTCCAGGCAATTGGACCAAGACACTGCTGACAGAAGCTGAGGACTTGTCCTTTGACGACTGTGATTTTGATCCCACTGCTTGCTGTGATTTCGTCAATGTGAAGAGACTTCGCCTTGACACGTGTCGTCGCGTAGGTACCCTAATTAAAACATCACTAGCAACACTTGCTCCGAATGCCTTTGCCCATCTAGAGCACCTAAGCCTCACCAACTTAGAGAACCTAGAAGGTATCTGCCAAGGTGAGGTTCCAGCTCTATCATTCAAGAGACTGAGGACTCTGGATTTTGTTAGCTGCGAAAAGTTGGTCTGTGTCGTGCCATGTAATCTCCTGCAAGGAGCTCATGGCACTCTAGAACAGCTCTATGTGAGAGCGTGCGACATGGTGCAGGAGATATTTAATTCCGAAGGGCTTACAGAAGAGCTTGTCATGTTGCCGGAGCTGGAATTAGTGGAGCTGGATTCCTTACCAAATCTCAGCAGACTATGGGGCGGGATATTACCTCCTGGGAGCCTTCCGAAACTAACAACTCTGAGAGTTTATGACTGCAACAAACTGGAAGATCTGTTCTCCAAGCAGTCGTTGCAGGGTCACCAGAAGCTTTTCCCTCCTGGGACCTTTGCAAACTTGAAGGAGCTCGAAGTGGAAGGCTGCCCATGCCAACATCTCTTGCTAACAAGCTTAGCTCATGAGCTCCAGAACTTGGAGAAACTGAAGGTGATGTATAACCTGAAAATGGAGGTGATAATTGAAGCTGAAGATGGCATTGAGTTGGATGCTGGTTCATTTCCCCGGTTGAAGGAACTCGAGCTCGTGCACCTTCCAAGGTTAGAAAGCTTCTACCGAAATGAAACAGCAGCTACTGCTTTCAGCTGGCCTTTGTTGGAGTTTGTGAAGCTGGAGTTCTGTCCATACATGAAGCGGTTCCCCATTGGCTTGGGGAGTGCACCTAAGCTGAAGGAGATTGAGGTTGGAGATGATGATGATGTGGAGTGGTTCCAAGGGTTGGAATGGGGAGATGCAAGCATCCCTTCGCGCTTTGAGATTCGGTATGATCAGTTGAACTATCAGTTCTTTCGTTATTGGCTATATCTAAAATTTTATCCTGAGAGGTATATTAATTTCTGGAGTAAGTTCACTGATTAACTTTGCCAATAGTTCTAATGAAATTTTTTTTTTTTCCCCTTGAATAACAGGAAAGAGTTTTCAAGTGAAACGGATGAGGATTCTGATTGAAGTGGGCATAGCTTGCAGTCTGAGGCGACATCTACCTGAGATTGCAGCGAGCGTGCCCAGATGTATGTACAGACAGCCAAGAAATTCTGATTGCAGTGGGCATGAGAACGAACCTTGTATATAATTGCTTGAAATGGTTCTCCATTCAATTTAATTTGGGGATTCATTCGGCAATTCTTTGGAAGAAATAGCATAATGTATGCATGTATATCTCAGCTCAGCTCTATTGTGTGGACTCAGTGTCTTAGTAGTTCTCATTGTAGTTAATTCTACCTCCCTTTGATTTGTATCACAATATTAATGTGTGATTTGCTATAATATTTTGTCTCGATTGTTCAAAATATATTATATATAACGAGAAATGTGTTAATTGTTGATTGAGTAGTTGTGGAGTCTCAAACAAGTTAATAAGAAATGCATTTAAACGAGTACTTCAGGGATGATAATGGTCGGCCGAGCCAGATCTATTCATTATCCAAACTAAAATTTTGAATTTTAGACTAATTCCCCAAAGCCCAAATGGGTCATTGCGAAAAAAGTCCAGTCCAGCCAATGGGCTTTGGATAGTCTAGCCAATGGGCTTTGGATAGTCTATCGTTAATATAATCAAGTGAAAGTGAAATCTTTTTATAAATAGGACTTCAATAGTAACATTATTTTCTTGGGTAAGGAAAATGATAGATAGATTTAGTCTGTAGAGTTTGATGGTATAGAACCTGTCAAAATATAGCCCGGTAATTTGGAGCCAAGTATGTAAGCCAAAAGAGGAAAGGGGGTTGGGTATTCTAGAGCTGAAAACTTTTAACCTTGCACTGCTAACAAAATGATGGCGGGGAATGTTAAAAAATTCGCAGGGACAGTTACAGAATCTCTTCAGGCTCAAGTATGGCCTGAAAATAGACGAATGGTGGGGAGAATCGCACAATACAGTCAATACATCGGCCTTCTGGAATGGGATGTTAAAGACGAAAGATATTTTCTACTCAAGTATATCTTTCAGGTCGGGCTCAAGAGGAAGAGTGTCTTTCTGGAATGATCAATGGTACATAGAAATACATCTGAGAGTGTTATTCCTTGAGGTTTTTGCTATGGCAAAAGACATAAATGCACTCACGGGGCGGTGTGGCATCATAATAGGTGGAATCTGGAGCTTCATGTCCATGCGGACGCTATAACTCAGCTACAAGTCACAGAACTTAGGAAACTTATCTAGAGGCACCCCCTGAGCACTAGTCAAAATGATGAAGTCATATAGAGATGGGAGAAACACGAAAACTTCACAGTCAGATCTACATATAGACACTGTATAGATGGCGACGTACACTACCACAGGCGCGCCACATATGGCGGACTAGGTGCCCTCTCATAGTAAGGTATTTTCTATGGTTGATCGTAAATAGTGCAACTCTAACCTGGACAACTTACAAAGAAGGGGGTGGCAAGGACCAAACATTTGTGTCTTGTATCAGTCGAAAGCGGAATCAATCGCACGTGTTTTTCTCACATGCGCCTATACCATAAAATTATGGGTGAAGTGCGCTGCTCACCTGCACACCATGATCTGTATGGCCGAGTCATCCGATGTATGGGTCAGAGCAAGACTTGGTAGGACCACGAGACACGGTGCCCAGCTGCGTCGCATTATGTTAGCAACAATTTGTTGGAATATGTGGAAAGAGAGAAACAATAGAATTTTTAGGCACATCATGCATCTCGCCGATATTTGTTTCTATCTCACATATCTTGATATAATCTCATGGACATGTTTACTATCAGAGAAGGAGCGGCTATGTCTCTTAGAGGATCAAGGAGCTACAAAGTGGATCCCCAGATAGTACTCCACATGGACCTGCAGATTGGATTTTAAGACGCATCCTAGATGGTTCTTATAGCCCACCTTAAGTGAGTGCCTTTTGGTTTATGACTTGTATCTTATCCTTTACGTTTGCTGTTGTATGAACATACTACTAGAATTTTGATGTAAAATGGTTGTTTTGTTATTACGCATTAATAGAACATAGGAGGCTTTGCTCACCATTTCAACCTAAAAAATACAGTAACATTATTTATCCATTCTCTACAAAAAATACAACCCGAGAAATTGAACCAGAGGTTCCAAATCGGCAACAGTAGCAACCCATATAAATAAGTCAATTTTTAATAAAGCTCTTAACAACACATATCCGCACACCCACATGTACATAATCCCTTTATATGTTCTCATTTTCACCAATAGTAGAATGTACAGTTGCTATCAAACCTTGTAAATTAATTGAAATACAACCTAGAAAATAGGATATACATTAGCATTGATCATCTCAAGTTTCTAATCAGTTGGCAAGGAGAAAACAGATGAACAAACATAAACTTGCACAGAGAAAACAACTTACTAAGAAAACTTATACTTTTCTTAGTCATATTATAATTACAAGTCTATAACAAATGTACAGACAACTCCAGGAAAAAGGTCAAAAATTTGCTGGCTAAAAATTCAACAAAGCTTCAACAGTAACATTATTTGTATAGTACTTTTCTCTAAGAATATTAAGTTTAATATAATCTAATTTAACTCAGGCTATACAAAGTTAACTGAAACTGTATAGATGCAAATCAATGTCTTTATGAAATCTTTTTATTTAAAAAAAACAAATTTGATACAAATAAAATCAATCATGATGAATCCTAAAGTTTGAGTCTTTCAGAAACTAGGGTTTCAGTCTTCCAAAATAAATCGAGTAGAGACGAATTTGGAAATGAGTATACCTTGAAATTGAAACTAAGGTTTCAGTTTTTTAGAAGCCCTCGAGTTTGGAGATAAAGTGAGGGCGAAGATGATGGAGAGGAGAGAGGATCGAGATCTTTAAGGAGAGATTTGGAGGGAGCAAGCAAGAGGAGAGAGGAGGGTTTTCGAAATGTTTAAGGAAAGATTTGGGGAGAGCGAGTAAGAGGAGAGATCGGGTGAAAGCGATAGGGAATGAGCAAGTCATCTTCTGGTGAGAGCTCTTTGTCGTCTTCGGGTGAGATCGAAACATGAAGACAGTTTAGGAATTGGGATGACGATTAGAAACTGTGGATTTCGGAAATAGTTTAGGAACTGGGATTAGGCTTCGATCTGGCCAAATCCGTTACCATTCCTAAGTATTTCTCTTATTAGTAAGTCTGTGGTATGTAGAGAAAAATTTCTACATGATTTTTTTTTTTTTTTTGAAACCATACCCTTTCAGAATCTCATCAGACATCTCATAAATAAAAAAAATTCACAACTGCTGTACTAAGAGGTGATACTATAAAACTCATGCATCTAAAACTGCAACCTTCAACCTTGATAACTAATCTTCAACAAAAAGGGAAAATAAAAAAAAAACACAAGCACCATCAGATTCACCTGGGAAACAAAGGCCAATTTTTCCATGCATCTTAACTGACTAACGAAATTTTGTTAACAAAGACATCACATACAGCTTGCCTTCAGAATCTGCATCAAGAGTTGAATCGAGAGGATTTTAATCTAAATATTCTAGCAATTCCAGTAAACTGAAAAACATAGAATCTCAAGTTAGGGATTACACAGTTAGAAACAGAAAAATATTATGCGGAACTTGCGACACAACAAACGTCAAAACAATAAACTTTCTCACACACCCACAAGAATCCCCTGATTACTCCCAGATAATATAGAGATTTTATTTAACAACCAGTGGACAAAACCATGATTTTTAAGTACTACACATAAAAACACAACAGCAAACACAAATACATAAAACAAAGACAGATAAACGAGTTCAGAAACGACCAGCCATTACTTCAGCTGGCAATATCAAACAGCTAGATGTTTTTTTTTCAAACGAAAATAAAACTAAGACGCCAAGTCCACACACGAATGTCCGTTCACATCCCACCACGGAGACGGAGCACCAGATGAAGGGTAGACTCCTTCTGGATGTTATAATCTGCCAGAGTGCGCCCATCCTCCAGCTGCTTTCCAGCGAAGATAAGCCTCTGCTGGTCAGGGGGGATCCCCTCCTTGTCCTGGATCTTGGCTTTGACATTATCAATGGTGTCAGAGCTCTCCACCTCGAGGGTAATGGTCTTCCCTGTGAGGGTCTTGACAAAGATCTGCATGCCTCCCCTCAGCCTGAGCACAAGATGGAGCGTAGACTCCTTCTGGATATTATAGTCCGCAAGGGTGCGGCCATCCTCGAGCTGCTTGCCAGCAAAGATCAACCTCTGCTGGTCCGGTGGGATCCCCTCCTTGTCCTGGATCTTGGCTTTCACATTGTCAATGGTGTCAGAGCTCTCCACCTCAAGGGTAATTGTCTTGCCAGTAAGGGTCTTCACAAAGATCTGCATGCCTCCCCTCAGCCTGAGCACAAGATGGAGCGTCGACTCCTTCTGGATGTTGTAGTCTGCAAGGGTGCGCCCATCCTCAAGCTGCTTGCCAGCAAAGATCAGCCTCTGCTGATCTGGGGGAATGCCCTCCTTGTCCTGGATCTTGGCTTTGACATTGTCAATGGTGTCAGAGCTCTCGACCTCCAGAGTGATGGTCTTGCCGGTGAGGGTCTTAACAAAGATCTGCATCCCACCACGAAGACGCAGGACTAGGTGGAGGGTCGACTCCTTCTGAATGTTGTAGTCAGCAAGGGTACGGCCATCCTCAAGCTGCTTCCCAGCAAAGATCAGCCTCTGCTGGTCAGGGGGTATACCCTCCTTGTCCTGGATTTTGGCTTTGACATTGTCGATGGTGTCAGAGCTTTCCACCTCAAGGGTGATGGTCTTGCCGGTGAGGGTCTTGACAAATATCTGCATCTGCACTAGACCAGCAGATATACTGCATTAGCAAACAATTCTAAAAAAGAAAAGTGAGATTCAAAAGACTTACTACTACACTGATCAAGTGACCTACTATGGAACGCCAAAGAATTAGAACTCGAATTTTTTTAAAAAAAATTAACAACAAAAACTAACTCCAAATTTTGAAGTGCCAGACTTTACAAGTTAACAAGAAAAACGTACCAAAACATCAACTATGAAAAAGTTGTAAAGGATTGATGAAACAATTCGGCGATCCGCCAAAGACTAGAACATAAATATAGCAATACTTGATCTAATACAATAAATTTAACTAAATAACAAATTTCAAAGAAATATAGTGACAGAAAAGAAAAATTGAAGACTTGCGTAGTACGTAAAATCTAAAAGATCACATCACCTCTACTCCAAGAGAAGAAACATAATCTCATATTACACTTTGTAAGAAAATTCAAAGATAACGTTTGATAACAGAAAAATTAATAATAGAGGCCTTTATTTTTTTTTTAGCTAATATCTAATTTATATCTAATTTAGACTACAAAAGAAACTTCACAAAATTTGGTGAGTATCCAAATCCATATGTTTGGCTGTATCTAAAGTCGGATCTTCAACGATATAAGACAAGCATATGACTTAACACGATTCAATCAAAATCAAAATATCAAATGCAAGAGAATTTTATATAACTTGATTAAAATACTACAATTAAATGATAACCTTGACAGCTATGTATACATCTAAGATCAACATATATCCAAGTATTTTCCAATAAATACGTCCATATTTAAAATCAAAAAAAAAAGAAAAAAAGAAAAAAAAACCAAGGATTTGATAACATAAAACTTCGATCTATATCATTAAAAGGTCAAAGATTAGTTCAGATCTCATACAAGACAATACTATTTCAGAACTTATTTTATTAACAAAATCCAAAGGGCCTTCCTGCTCGAGGAAGAAAAATCTACATCTAAACACACTATAGATTCAAGAATTTGGTGATCAACCTACAAGCGTAGCAACGGATCAAAGGAACCGATAAATTCTATAAATATTATTAAAAATTCCTTGATTCGATCTGATCTAAATATCTACAATAAAAGAAGTTAAAGATTCGATCAGATATAATATGTTACCAAACCTCCGATTCTATAATTTCACATCATAATAACCGTAAACAATAACCCTAGATCATACGGATCTAATTTAATCGTCGAAAAAAATTGAAAAATTACGAATCTAAGCAATAACACAAAAATCAAATCAATAACAAAACAAACTAAATATATAAAATCAAGAAATTAGAAAAGAGAGATCGAAATCTAACCTTGAAGAACGAAGAATCCCTTCACTTTGCGAATGAGAGAGAATTTGATTTGATGAGAACAAAAGGATCGAATGGGGGTACTTTTATATATGAGGTTGCCGACCAACTACATCGAACCGCAAAGGAAAGGTAAACGAACCAACCAAGGAAATTCGAACCAATGGGAGTAAGACACGTGTGCGGCGTGAACTGTAAATCCTGGGCTTTAACGGCAGACTCCGCGTCCCGTGAGGGCCGGAAAGGTCAAAGCAGGGACGCAAGTTCGGTTGCCGTTAGTTGAGCCGCTAGTCTAATCTGCCGTTTGAGATTTTTCTAGAGGAGCCTCCAACAATGGATGGTCCACAATCTTTTTTATTTTTATTTTTTGCAATTCTAAATATAAAAAAAACGATATTCTTTTCTTAGGTATTGCTTTTTTTCTACGAAAATATTGCAAGGTTAGCAAGGGGAAACACTAAATGCGCACCACACTTGACTTAGTGAGCACCATTATCCTCCATGTTGTAATCACTGTACTGTGGTGCTCACAAAGTCAAATGTGGGCGCACTTAGAATTTCCTGTTAGCAAGTTATTTCCACATTCAAATTTGTATTAACAAAAAATATATAAAAGAATTAATCCGAACGCGTTAAATATCCTGATAATACTTTAAAAAAGGTAGTCACATTTTTGTAATATTTTTGTAATAATCCAAATAAAACTTTATTTATCTCAAATTGGAGAAAAGAAATTAAGAAAGTCAGTAGTTATATTATAAGAAAAGAAATTTCAAATATGAAATGTTGTGTTAAATTGCACATCGAACTCTCAAAAGCTACTATAATTGGAAGCTTATCATTATTAAATTGGATATGTTATGGATATGTGATGGATGTTCACTAAAATAAGATGAGAACAAATAAATATATTAAAATTCTATTTTAATTCAACTAGTTTTAAACAATCCATCAATTGACACATTAAAATAAGTATAAATTAAAGAAATGATTTCTTTGGTGAACGGCTTGTTTTGAATTAGGTAGCTAACCTCAGCCCATGTTTTATTATATTGCTAATTTTGGTCCTCATAATCATTATTATTCTTTTATTTTTAAAATTAATCATCTTATTAATATTTAAGCAAACGAATATATCCATCCTTTTATTATTTGTAATGGGATTGATTAATTTATTAATTAAGTTATTAAATCATACCCTTTCTTCAGAGCTCGCCATCCGCTGCGCTCTCAGCAAATATTGTGAGAAATAACAGCATGGGCCTATTGCCACAGTTTATGGGCTTGGCGGCCCATGAACTGATCGAAGTCCATTTATCCGTTTGCAACCGCTTAGTAATAAGCTACTCATCGAGTTGCAGCGGCGGCGAGGCTGTTGCAGGTGGCGGAAGCGGTGGCGGTGCAAGAAAGACAAGTCCTTTACTCTTCCTCTATTGTTTTTGTTGGGTAACAAGTCCCCTTCTCTTACATAAAATTCGTTTTTTCCCCTTCTGTTGCTCAACTAAATTAGTTGACTTTATTTGTTAAAGTTTCTGATTTACTAGTATAAACATCTAAATATAGCGGTTCCGAACCCTAATTTTTAAAATTACTTATAAAGTTTTAATCTTTTCAGTTAGTTTTGTCTTTTATTTTTTGCCTTATTATTTTTTTTAAAAAACAAATTGCAACTATAATCAGTCTTATATGATTTGAATGAAATTTTAACGATTAACCTGCGCCATAACTGTTTGTAGAAATGTCTCAGTGATTATTATGCATTACTCTCTATAAACGCTTGTAGTTGGTGAAGCAGCAGACCTGAGGATTTGCTTAAATCTAGATTTTTAGTTTCTTCGTCTCCTTATGAAGGATAAAGAATTAGGGGGATCATATATTATGAAATGAGCCAAAAATCAAAAGGAATGAATGGAGAAGGATGATGACCGATGTGATCGATCAGGTGTGATTCTCTTTTGGTTCATGAAGTAGTGGAGATCATGGCGCAAAAAGGTAGAGATTCTGAAGATTTTCTCGAATCTTCAGTTCTTTTAGATGAAACCCAGTACGAGGAAGGCTACCGAGATGGTTACAGTGATGGTTTGGCCACAGGAAAGGAGGAAGGGAGGGAGGTGGGATTGAAGCTGGGGTTCCAAGCAGGAGAGGAGCTGGGATTCTACCGCGGATGTGTTGACGTATGGAAATTGGTGGCTCGTGTTGATCCGGCAGGATTCTCCTTATCAAAACCCATTGCCCATGTCGAAACTGAAGCGTTCTTGTCGAGGCTTCAGAAGAACATGAAGAGGATCGAGCAGCTGGGCGAGCTGGTTGACAAGTATCCGCTGTAGATTGAGGAGATTCAGCTGGAGATGATGAATGGCATCAGGCTGAAGTTTAGACGTATTTCGACAAATTTGGGGGTGAAGTTGGAGTATGAAGGGTATTGGAAATCATCAAGTGGTAGATATTTAGCTTCTAAAGAGTTGGACTTCTGCATGCAGTTCAAAAGATATATATATATATATATATATATATATATATATATATATATATATATATGTGTGTGTGTGTGTGTGTGTGTGTGTGTGTGTGTGTGTGTGTGTGTGTGTGTGTGTTTTGTGCTATGCTTGTTTATCAACCGAGATTATTTCTGTTTTATTGGAATATATTCCATTGTTCTTTATCCGGCGATTCTCCACTTTTTTAGGTTTTAGAACCACCAAGAATCTGGTAGCTATTCTTTCATGGACTTTTTTTTTTTTTTCCGGGCGTTATTCCGTTAATTGCTCTGAAGTTATTTTCGACCATATATTGGCATGGTAAGATTGTGATTGTTTTGAGTTGTTTATATAGTTTTTGATAATTACATGTGCATGCATTTGCATTTATAGCCATGGCCCATGGGAATGAGCTCAAATAAGAAGATTGATCTTATTCTTAAAGATTTATGGAGTTTTGTGCTCAATATTTGATACTATTGCATCTCAACAATTTTTACTAAACACGAAAATCTTGCCAAGAAATTGTTGTTGAGTTATGGCAACCATTCGTCGAAAAAAATACGTTTCCAGCGGGAGAACAGGCTCAAACGGGACGATCTATATGTACGTAGATCCAGGCAAATAATTAGCTGCTAGCCTAATTAGCCTCAGCCTTCTCTTCTCTGTGCTAGTACTAGCCATAGCGTCAGCCACCGGCCGGCCTTACGAGGAGGGCTACCCATGCCGACGGGAGATGATGCATGCGGCACTCAGGGGGATGATGCATGCGGCACTCCATCCGCTGCTGCTGCCGCTCCTTCCTGAGGCACTGCCGGCCGCGAGGGATCCTGATCATACCACCGACGAAGACGAGAGAACGCGGGGGGCGCCGGAGGAGTGCTGCGCGCAGCTGAAGCAAGTGCACATGTCGAGCCGCATACACATGTGCGATGGGCAAGGTGGTGGCAAGTACTAATGCATGATCGTGTTTGAGCTCTCTTTTGTGAGAAAATAAATTAAAAATTTAATTAGTATTAGTAGTACTATAAGAGAGTACATAAGTATATATAATTAATGTAACTGATCGGTATGAACTTTGATAAATAAAATGGATGGGGGTGAAAACATATAATCTTAGACTGATGCAGTAATGACAAATACTCATATCTCCGGCAAGAATTCATCTTCTCCCCCTCATATATTCAGTTTAACTATCACGCCCCGTCTTATAGAAATAAGCATGCATATGTATCGGCAACATATTCGGCAACATATTCGTATGAATATGCTAGCCAAATATGCTAAAGCATCCGACAGGATAATAAGATGAATATGCTAGCCGAATATGCTAAAGCATCCGACATGATAATTAGATTTAGTCACGGATTACTCCCTGAAAAAGAAGGATCATTGTAAACTATTCTAACTCTTATTTCACATCTGATGAGAATATTATATTCTCCCACTATTCTAACTCTTATTTTATATCCGAGAAGATTCTGTTCTAACTCTTGGCTCACATCCAATAAGACTATTAAGATTTTCTCATTTTAAGGGAGTAAGAATAACAAAATTTAAAATAATAATAAATAATATATAATTAATTATGGAAACTAAAATGTGTAGTAGTCACACTAACAACAACCGACTCTTTTCCAATATAAAACAACTTTTAGTCTATAGTGAAATTTCAGCGCCTCCCACTATTATTAGCTAGAATTGGATTCAAAAGATTTTTTTTTTTGAATAAAAAAATCAACAAAAAATCTAGAAAATTCGCATAAAATCGCAGGTCTGAGATATGAACAAATGACAAAAAACAAATTTACCTAAAGATTGAGTGAATCTGGCGCCGAGGTTGGCGTAGGAAGAAGACTTGATGTCGAGATTCCCTTCGATCTTCCACGCTTCTTTTCTCAATTCCTCCCATCCTGATTGTTGCAACTCTAGCACCGTTGAATCCCCAATCATAATTTAATTTTTAATCTGCAGAAAATTGAAGGTTTAATCCAAAAAATTTAAAGATCATTTTTTTGGTGTATTGATCAAATTAGCAGCAGCAGCCCCAGCAACGATTCCCGCTTTTTCTCCTCTCACTTCGGTCGGAGGCAAAAAAGACAATTCACTATACGTGCGCATCACGTGACCTAACCCAAGAAACCGTTAGTTTTCATAGGAGGCTTAGTGTGAGTTTCAAACTTCATGAGTAATAAATTATACACTTTCATGCTACATGGAGTTTGATTGTAATTAACCCTTTTTTTTTAAGAGAAATTATCTTACTGATTACTGCTTTCATCTTAGGACCTGTTTTATTAAAGTGGGTTGCAAAGTGGGACTTTTCTAAACATTTGGTTACAGCTACAAATTTTTGCAGCTGCAAATTGAAACCGCTTATATACTTACAATAATTATAATTATGAAATATATATATATATATATATATATATATATATATATATATATATATATATATATATATATATATATATATAGACACACGATGATTTATGGTTTTTATTTGCAAATATTACTAATAACTTTCAATACAAATACAGTAATGCATGTTATAACTTTTATTATTATAATTTTACTTATAGCAATATAAATTACAATTTGCAGTGCACTTTACAATCATTCCCTCTGCCTCCTCATCAGTTTGAGGAGGACATTTTATTTCTTCATATTTATTTATTTATTCATTCATTTATTCACAGATCAATGCTTTATACAATGCATCAGTGGGGATGAACCGTGTCTACGGGGAGCTAGCAGCATTTGCACCACCATCAAGCTCGACGCACGCAGCCATCGAGGGCACGGCCGAGCTAACAGTCTCAGCAGCCGCCCCCTCGGCACAGCAAGCTCTCTGCGCGGTGACTTTCTTGCCCTTACCATCTTTCTCGGCAACACCACTCGAATGCATGTAATTCTTCCCCTCCACCTCCACCTTCCGATCATACCAGTGGCTCAGCGAGTGCGAGCTCTTAAACAGACTGATCCAACACTCCTGTGTCTTGTAATCGATGCACAGCGGGCCGCAGCAGCACCAGTACCTCAGCATCTTGAGCTTCGGATGCTGGACTACCTTCTTCTTCTCCCGGTCCCTGTTGACGTACATCCTCGCGGATCGCAGGAGATAGCTCAGCGACAGCCTCTTCGACCAGTCCGCCCCTATGTCCACCTTCAAACCCTTGCTCGTCCTCAGGCTCGCCAACACCCACTTATCCTTCTTGTACTCGTTCTTCCCATTCTCGAAATAGGGAATGAATCCCATCGAGATCGGATCCATCGGGTTCACGAACAGATTCGGAAGCCAACGGTACAGGAGGTTGTCGTCAGGATCCTCCTTCTCACAGAACAGTTTGCTGAGGACGTCGCCTACGATGTACTCGATCTTGCGCAGCTGCCGAAGGAACATCCAGCACGAGCATCGCATGAGCGTCTTGGGTATGTCGGTCACGAAGTCGAGGGACACGAACGGAGGGTTGAAGAGGAAGGTGTCGAACTCGGCCGTGTCCACGCGGTCCTGGAGCAGGGACATGCCGACGGAGATGGTGACGGCGGCGCCCAGGGAGTGGCCGGCGATCCAGAGCTTGTGGCGGGAGCCTCGAGGGGCGGACTTGTAGCGAGGATCCTTGGTCATGAATTGCTTCACCCTGTTCCTGGCGTGGACCATTCGGTCGGTGAGCTCGACGGATCCGATGACGAAGTGGGCGTCGATGAGGGCGTCCCAGAGGTTGGCGGTGCCGCGGAAGGCGATGACGAAGGCGGGGGCTGAGGCGGCGTTCTTGGAGGTGATGTGGTCGGAGTTGGGGTTGTACTGGAAGATGGTGCCAAGGATGGGGCCAGAGGTCTTAGTGCCTTCGTACAGGTTGGAGACGCGGTCGAAGCCGTGGCCCTCCCACCATCCCCTGGCGACG
>JAYEPQ010000012.1:3203213-3230713 GCA_036321105.1 Dracaena cambodiana | reverse complement strand
AAGTGCGCGCAGCCCCCCTCCTTCCCCGCGCAGCCCCTCCCCGCAGCCGCCGTGCCCACACCCCACCCCCACACCCCCCCCGCGAGCCCCTATCACCCCCCCCCCCCCGCCCCCGCGCCCCTACCCGCACCCCCCCGCGCGCCCCTCCCCGCATCCCCCGCCCCTCTCTGCTGCACCCCCCCACACCCGCGCGCCCCTCCCCGCATCCCCTCTCCGCAGACACCCCACCCCCACCTCCCCCCCCCCGCACAGCCCCTCCCCGTAACCTATCCCTGCGCAGGTGTGTTTTCTCCCCCGCGCAGCCCTTCCCCGCATCCCCTCCTCGCAGCCCTCCTCGCAGCCCTTCCCCTGCGCAGCCCCTCCCCGCAGCCTATCCCTGCACAGGTGTGTTTTTTTCTGAAAAATTCACATTTAGTTTTCTGGAGCAAGATTGAAAGGATAAATTGTTATGTTGATTTGTACGAAATTTATCCTTTATGTTAGTTGTTCTTATTAGTGGAACTAGGATAAATTGATCATGCAAAATTTTAGGAAGTGATATCCAGCTAGTTGTAGCTATTATGTGTGCTTAATTACTTATCTTGACAATTTGGTGGAATGTCAAGTTGAAAATTGGGCTTTTCACTTATATAGTTCATACATGATATTACTAATTTCTTGCTTATAAGTTATCCACATTTTCTATTTAATATAATTTAATTCGAGTTGTCAACACTGCTTAGTGTAGTACCCAAAAAAAAAAAAA
Source organism: Dracaena cambodiana (assembly GCA_036321105.1). Lineage (NCBI taxonomy): Eukaryota > Viridiplantae > Streptophyta > Magnoliopsida > Asparagales > Asparagaceae > Dracaena > Dracaena cambodiana. The sequence continues at coordinate 3,229,968 of JAYEPQ010000012.1, read as the reverse complement.
AATGCTAAGTGGGCACACCCGCGGGTTGCAACCCGCGGGAGCCCCCGCCGCGGGTGGCAACCCGCGGGGGCGATCCCGCGGGTCGATCCCGCGGGTTGCCACCCGCGGGTTGTTTTCCCGTTCTTTTCCGATTATTTGTTTCCTATTTTTGGACTGATAATCCGTGATCCGATTTTTCAGGAGAGAATTGAGCCGGATTTGGAGCTTCTTCGGTCTATAAAATACAGGAATTTAACCGGAGAGAGGACTTTTGGATTCTTGGACTTTGGGAAGATTTCGGGCGAGCTCTGGAAATTGAGAAGCGGAGCAGAGCCATCTTCTCCTGGTCGGACGGTCAACGGAGGCAGCAGCAAGACTCCACCGCCACCCGAACCCACATAAAAAAGGGAATAAATTAATATTCCCGTTCTTGTAATTTCTCGGATTATTTTGTAATCTCAATTTCGTTGTAATTCAAATAATTTTTGCAATGGAATCAAAGATGCAATTTTCAGGCGTACAAGAACTGGCGACCAAAGTGGGAGCCCCTCTGTTTACGACAGAGAATCTGGTGGCGCAGTCCGACCTGGTGCCAATTGGCTCAATGGTTGAGACACTGGTCATAGAAGTTGATCAGCAAAAATATGAGGAATTTCTTTCTTCCTCTGATTCGGAGCCTAGGCGTCATCGCCGGGTGACGATAAAAAAAGGTGAGGCGTCATCGCCCATTGGAAAGGCGTCACCGCCTATGAAAACTTATGAGGCGTCATCGCCCGTTCGAACTGACAAGACGTCATCGTCTGTCAAGAACGAGGCGTTATCGCCCGTTCCAAAGTCAAGCCAAAAGTCAAACCAGTCCCTGACCCGCTCCCAAAAGAGAAATTTGAGGCTTAAAACTCAACGAGCACGTCTCAATCCTACAGCAAAATTTGCAGAAAATTCCGGGACAGAAAAATTCGGGACGGTAAAAAACCTCGGAAGCAACTCCACGGGTGCAAACCCACGACTTGCAACCACGGGAGGCAACCCGCGGTTGCCAACCGCTGGAGGCAACCCGCGGTTGCCAACCGCGGGTGGCATCCCGCGGTTGCCAACCGCGGGTGCCAACCCGCGGTTGCCAACCGCGGGTGCCAACCCGCGGTTGCCAACCGCAGGTGGCATCCCGAGGTTGCCAACCGCGGGTGCCAACCTGCAGGTGCCAACCGCGGGTGCCATCCCGTGGCTTGCAACCGCGGGTGCCAACCCGCGGGTTGCACCCCGCAGGAGCAAACCACGGGTATAAACCTACAGTTGCAACCGCGGGTTGCATCCCGCAGATTTCACCGACGGGTTACGTTAAATGAACACAACCCTCATGTCTCTTCGAGCACACCTATGGTGAGCACGCAACATGCACCAAAAATTTTAATCTCTCTATCAGAGGCATCTGGGGCCCACACAACTACTCAGGACAACGTGCACTCCAGAAGAATCCGCAGGAGGGTTGGGGAACAATCCGATGCTGGAAAAGAGCTCAGCCCTGAGATATTGCAGACTCTACAGTATTATGAACCAAGTTTGCAACGCAAGCGGCGCCAGGTTGCAAATAGAGATAAAGAAGTATCTCAAGACTTGAGAGAATACCTCAATTGGAAGAAGAACTCTGCACAGAACACTCCTCAATGCCAATGCGAACAGTTAATCTCAACTGTTCTATCAAACTGCGAGTGCCATCCGAGACGGTCCGTTTTTGAGCGGATCACCGAACCTAAAAGAATACGTACGGTGAAAAAGGCGTACTCTGGAACCGATCTACCTGCTGCTTCATCAAATATGGTTAATAAAGGCAAAAAGGTGGTCGGAAACAACCCTTCGGATAAGGAAATCACTCCAGGATCAAAAGGAGTTTCTATCGAACCAGAGGGCGCGCTTCTAGAAGAAGTCTCTGAAAGGCTTGAGAGATAAGAAAAACGTCTCGAACAGCAAGAGGAGACCATAGAAGAAATGAAACAACTTTTAATTGAGTTGCTGGCTCAAACTAGGAGGAACCAATCCTCGTCGTCCATTTCTGGTCGGCAGAAAGGAAAACGACTCTTCTAAATAAATGAAGACAGCAAGGACGAGGATGAAGAAGTGCCTCCTCATTCAAGAGAAGAAGAGGAAGTGAAGGTTATCATTAACCCTCACGTGGAAAAAATAGAGAAGATGGAGAATCAACTACAAGCTCTTCTTCATCGAAAAAAACTGCAAGAGGTGGGGGTAGTCCGTCCTTATCCCATAGAATGGGAGACCGTGCCTTACCCTACAAAATACAAACCGTTGAACCTTCAGTCATTCGACGGTAAAGGTTCGCCACAACAGCACATCTTCTACTTCCTCTCACAGACAGGACATCTCATAGGGAATGATCCAACTATGACTAAGATATTTGCGAGCACTTTACGGGAGCCCGCATTTACTTGGTTCATGCAGCTACCCCAGAGAACAATTAAATCTTGGGCTGATGTAGAACGTGAGTTTCTAGCCCGATTCTTTGAAGATGATACATAAGTCTCCATATTATCTTTGCTAGCAGCGAAGCAAGAAGAAGGTGAAATGGTCAAAACTTATGTCGAGCGGTTCCGAGAACTTTCTGTTCGATGCCCACATGGCATGACGCAGGATACGCTTGTGGAAACCTGCAGACATAACTTGTTGACCGATATACTAGACAAGATGGGCTCGGTCGAATCCAAGTCATGGAAGGATCTGCTTAAGCAGGGTGAATAGGCCCAAGAAATACTTCGACGTCTTGAAATGCAACAGTCTGCAACCGGAGACGGTACAAACGAATCTCCATTGCATTTTTCCCGTTCAAAAGGGAAAGACATAACGGCAATGGCGGTAGAAAGTACACCGAATCAGAAACCATGGCCGACTACAAGCAACACAGCAAAGTCACCTAGGCTTCAAAAGCAGTATTCGTTCAAGGACGAACATACTGCTATTATGTTCAATCTGCTCAGCAAGCGCAAGATGCTCAAGTTGCCGGAGAGCAAGAGGCCTGAAGAAGTAGGGAAGACTAACGATCCAAATTACTGTTTTTACCATCGGATTGTAGGTCACCCTACAAAGAATTGTTTTATCTTAAAAGATAAAATTCAAGCGTTGATTGACGCTGGAGCAGTTCAGCTCAAAGCTGAACAAAAAAGGAGTTAGATCTAACTCCAACACATTTAATGTGTGTGGTCTAAAATTACCACTTGGGCTCACAACAATTCCAAAGACGGGCTCAGGGCGGTTAATTAAACCCCCATAACGAAAAAAATAAATAATAATAATAATAATAATAATAAATAAATAAATAAATAAATGAATCACCCAACGCCGACAAGGTTACGGGGAGAGAATAAATTTCTCGCCAACCCCACCATACTGGGGATAAAAAGTATGAATTGCCCAACGCCGCTAAGGCTACGGGAAGAGAATAAATTTCTCGCCAACCCCACCATACTGGGGGTAAAAGTATGAATCGCCCAACACCGCTAAGGCTACGGGAAGAGAATAAATTTCTCGCCAACCCCACCATACTGGGGGTAAAAAGTATGAATTGCCCAACGCCGCTAAGGCTATGGGAAGAGAATAAATTTCTCGCCAACCCCACCATGCTGGGGGTAAAAAGCATGAACCGCCCAACGCCGACAAGGTTACGGGAAGAGAATAAATTTCTCGCCAACCCCACCATACTCGGGGTAATAAGTATGAATTACCCAACGCCGATAAGGCTACGGGAAGAGAATAAAATTCTCGCCAACCCCACCATGCTGGGGGTAAAAAGTATGAATCACCCAATGCCGCTAAGGCAAAGGGAAGAGGAAAAGTTTGGCATTTAAGCCCAAATGAAATCCTCGACAACTCACTATGCTGAGGATAATAGCATGGCTAGCCCAACTCAAACGGTAGTTGGTAAAGGCGAAATCAAACCCGTTGATAGCTGGGGATTTGCTAAAAATCCCACGATAAATCTGTCACAACAGTATTCTTATCCGAATATAAGAATACATCACTGCCCTAATCTGCTAAGGCAAAGGGAAGAGGAAAAGTTTGGCATTTAAGCCCAAACGAAATCCTTGACAACTCACCATACTGAGGGGAATAGCATGGCTAGCCCAACTCAAACGGTAGTTGGTAAAGACAAATCAAATCCGTTGATAGCTGGGGATTTGCTAAAAATTCTAATCAGATAAATCTCCTGTCACGTTAAGATTTCACCTCTGACAGCAAAACTTTTCTTGTCATTTTGCTCCAACAGAGCAAGCGACACTCCAAAATATTTGTCAAGTTAAAATCATACCTCTGACATCATAATTCAAAATCAAATGAGATAAGATCCGATTAAATCCCTCCCTTGTCACGTTAAGATTTCACCTCTGACAGAAAAGAAAATTCACACTTCATCAAGTCCAACATTATAACCTCTGACGAACGTGCTTTTAATATCGTTAAGTTAAAAATCATCTCTGACGAAAATCATCTCACTATCAAGTTAACAGTTACCTCTGATAGTCCGATTCCAAAACTAAATACGTTAACCGTCACCTCTGTTTAGTCAGCTTGTCCCTATCACAACCAGATCCTCTGAATAGGTTAAGCTCCAAGATACGTTTAATGTCACCTCTGTCTTTTCCTGATTCGTCATACTAGATGTCACTGAACGGTTAGGATTAAAATAAGCACGTTAATATTATACCTCTGCTTGACCTAAAATAAGCATGTTAACATCATGCCTCTGCTTGTCCTCTAATGAGTACGTTAAAAATCATACCTCTGCTTGTCATTGAATAAATGAATATATTAACAGTTATCTCTATCGACAAAATCTTTTAAAAAGTCTATAACCAAAATTAAAGAATCCAAAGTATTTCGAAATTCAGTACGGTTCAATACAGAACTTCGAAAACTTTGGAGGGGGTTATGTAGATACCAAAAAAAAAAAAAAAAAATTTGCTAAGTGAGCACACCCGCGGGTTGCAACCCCGGGAGCCCCCGCGGCGCGGGGGCGATCCCGTGGGTGGCAACCCGCGGGGGCGATTCCGCGGGTTGCCACCAGCGGGTTGTTTTCCGTTCTTTTCCGATTATTTGTTTCCTATTTTTGGACTGATAATCCGTGATCCGATTTTTCAGGAGAGAATTGAGCCGGATTTGGAGCTTCTTCGGTCTATAAAATACAGGAATTTAACCGGAGAGAGGACTTTTGGATTCTTGGACTTTGGGAAGATTTCGGGCGAGCTCTGGAAATTGAGAAGCGGAGCAGAGCCATCTTCTCCTGGTCGGACGGTCAACGGAGGCAGCAACAAGACTCCACCGCCACCCGAACCCACATAAAAAAGGAAATAAATTAATATTCCCGTTCTTGTAATTTCTCGGATTATTTTGTAATCTCAATTTCGTTGTAATTCAAATAATTTTTGCAATGGAATCAAAGATGCAATTTTCGGGCGTACACTTAGTTGTCTTGTCTACATTATCACATCTCATCAATAATTTGTTTTCATGTGTAATACTTGTTTTGTTTATGCAGAATGTTATTGATTCTGCAGCATGCTGCTGCTTATATGCCGAGTGAGTTTTCATGACAATTCTTAATCCACTTCTTACTGTTTCATTAATTGTAGTTCTTCTTAGTTCAGAACTATATAACTGAGTCACTCATACTGATCGTCCAATAATCCCCTCCTTATTTCGTCTCGGCATTCTTCACCTTAATCATCTCCTTCTCGTTTTGTGCATTCTACTTCTCAAGTAACTGTAATTTTGGTGTAGAGACTTTTCCTTTTAAGAATGATACTGGAAGAATTTCAAACTGCAAAGAAGACTTTTAGAAATTTTAATCTTGTGGCTTTTGCTTCACAAATGCAAATTATTCTACAAATAGAAAATAAAAGTTAGATTAGATACATATAACAATAAATTAAACAAAAAAGCATTCTGAATACCTTAAACACTAATGATGAAATTTGTTCAAATAAGAGCACGTAGAGAGAAGGACAATATATATATATATATATATATATATATATATATATATATATATATAAGGAAGGTTTTTTTATCTTAGGAATTTTTTATTATTGTTGAAACATTAAACAGAAGCAATTGCATATTGGAAAGATATCATATTATTAAGTTAAATGTAACAAAAAGGTATTAATACTGTGAAACCAAATCATTTGCAGAGGTTGAAAAAGCAACTGTATGTAAATTAAAATTTATACTATGACAATATAAATCATATCTTCATTGGTCTACAAATATTTTGATTATAATGTAATAATACATGTCTCATAAAAACAGAGGGATCCAATAACGGGTGAGAAAGCAGCACCACATGATATTTGGTTAAAATAACACACCAAATTGAATGCGCAAGGAGAGATACAGTGATCTGATGTAAAATCACAAGAAATACATATATGTTTTTACATTATCCTACTTTATGTTTCACTTATTTCCATTCATTTCCATATATTGATTATAGTGCATGTCATATGTATGTCGTGCAATTAAGTGTATCTAATCACCAAATATTGCTTTATAATTTATATTCTGTTTTAGGATTTTGTGTTTGTACTCTCACAAAAATTTCACATAGAGTGGCTGACATTTTGATATGAAAATTGTATCAAATCGCCATAAGCTTTAAAATTTTATATTTTATTTTAGAAGTGTATTTTCATACTCTCATAAAAATTTCATAGTAATTGGTTGAAATTTTGATGGATAACTAAATATATTTCTCACTTGTGCCCATATCTATCTGGAGCTTGAGTTGTGCACTTTATTAAGTAAAAAAAATGTAACACATCACCATGAATCACATTAAAATTTTATATTCTGTTTTAGGAGTATGTTTTTATACTCGCATAAAAATTTCACATTAATTGGTTGTGATTATGACATCAAACTAAATATTTTCTCTGTTGCATCGGTATCGGACTGGTGCATAAATTGTGTACTAAATTGATTAGAAATTATATCGAATTACCATGGATAGATTTAATATTTTATATTCTATTTTAGGAGTGAGTTTTCATACTCTCATAAAAATTTAACAATAATTGGTAGATATTTTGACTGACAAGTAGATATATTGCTTAGTTGTACCCATATCTGTCCAGAGTTTGAATTGTACACTTTATTAAGTAGAAGTTGTACCAAATCACCATAAATCACAATAAAATTTTATATTCTATTTTAGGAGTATGGTTTTACACTTTCATAAAAATTTCACATTAATTGGTTGTGATTATGATCTCAAACTAAATATTTTCTCAGCTGCACCGGTATTGGACTGATGCATAAACAGTGCACTAAATTGAATAGAAATTTTATCAAATCACCATGGATGGCTTTAAAATTTTATATTCTATTTTCGGAGTTTGTTTTAATACTCACATAAAAATTGTACAGCAATTTGTTGATATTTTGACTGATAAGTAGATATATTTCTCAGTTGTACCCATATCTGTATGGAGTTTGAATTGTGCACTTTATTGAGTAGGAATTATACCAAATCAACCTGAATCACATTGAAATTTTATATCCTATTTTATGATTATATTTTTAAACTCTCATAAAAATTTTACATTAAATGGTTGTGATTATGACCTCAAACTAAATATTTTCTCAGCTGCACCGGTATTGGACTGGTGCATAAGCGGTGCGTTAAATTGATTAGAAATTTTACCAAATTATCATGGATTGCTTTAAAATTTTATATTCTATTTTAGGAGTTTGTTTGCATTCTCTCATAAAAATTTCACAGTAATTTGTTGATATTTTGACTGACAAGTAGATATATTCTCAGTTGTACCCATATCTGTCCGGAGTTTGAATTATGCACTTTATTAAGTAGGAATTGTACCAAATCAACCTGAATCACATTGAAATTTTATATCCTATTTTAGGGTTATGTTTTTAAACTCTCATAAAAGTTTTACATTAATTGGTTGTGATTATGATCTCAAACTAAATATTTTCTCAGCTGCACCAGCATTGGACTGGTGCAAAAGCAGTGCACTAAATTTATTAGAAATTCTATCAAATCATCATGGATTGCTTTAAAATTTTATATTCTGTTTTAGGAATTTACTTTCATACTCTCATAAAAATTTCACAGAAATTTGTTGATATTTTGATATGAAACTTATTTTTTTTTGTCAATTGTGCCAGTATCGGTATAGTGTGTGATCTCTAGACTATATACAACAAAAATTATATCAAATCACTATAGATCAAATATAAAAATTTGTATTCTATTTTTAAAGTATGTTATGATACTCTCATAAAAATTCACATTAATTGGTTGAGATTTTGCCATCTAACTTAAATTTGTATTCTGTTTTTGGAGTTTATTTTGACCATTGTTACTAATGCTTTTAGTTATTATTATTTAATTGCAGAAAAAACTACATGAGCTTGTCATGAAACAAGCACAAGATGATGAATCTCAGATGTCTCGTGATGAAATATTGCTTCATGTGCTTGGTGAGAAATCATGATATTTTCGAGGAAAATGAGCGGGAGAAAAGCCTCCAAGTAAAAGACCTCGGCAGGATGTTCAGGAGCAAGTAGAGAAGGCTATAAGTGATGCTAGAGAGATAATGATGGTTGAAGTGGCTCAAAAAATTAGAGAAGAAGTTCAGACTGAGTCAGATGAGAAATTAAAGAAACAGCTAGCTGAGTCGGATGAGAAATTAAAAACACAGCTAGATGAGTCAAATAAAAAGCTGAAGGCAAAGTTACAAGAGGTACGAGCTGAAATTAGAGCTGAGATGCAAGCTGAGTTCGAGTCCATATTTCAAGAGCGAATGGCTTCTCTTTTTGGTTCTATATCACAATCAAAAAATTGATTTTTATGGGTTTATAATACTTTGTTTCGAACAAAAACAAGTTACAATTTATACAAGACTGGATCGTTTTTCTTATGAACATTTTAGCATGTTTATGTGATGAATTTTATTTTTCTATTGTACATCATTGATATATATATCAGCTAATTATAATACATCTCCTGTGAATATGGTTTTTGAAAATATGAATGATTGTATATATTGTATTTGTAACAGATATTTGTATTAGTTATTTGAAGATGCAGTAATAATATCAATAAATCGTCACTGATAAGTTTATTTGTGACAATTGATAGTGTCACAGAATTTGTGTTTTAGTGTCAATACACATTGTTGCAAATTTTAACTTTTAGTGACACTATTAAAAAGTTGTCACTAATAATTATTTATTTGTGACAATATTTGTTGTCACTAATTTTATAGTTAATGTCATTATATAATATTATATATATGTAGTAACAAATAGTCATGTTTTCTGTGACACGTGCTGTTATCACAAATACGATTTAGTGATGATGAACGTCGTCACTAAAGAGTCATAATAGTGACCATGTAATAGTTTTTCTGTAACAAGTTTTATTGTCACAAATACGATTTAGTCATGATGAAAGTCGTCACTGAAGAGTCGTAATAGTGACGATATAATAACTTTTTAGTGATAACTATTGTTGTCACAATTACAAATTAGTGACGATATTAGTTGTCACAAAAAAATATTATAGTGACAATCTATTTAGTGTTTTGCGACAAGTCATAGTTGTCACTGAAAACTATTTTCAGTGACGGACACTAAAAGTCGTTACAAAAACATTCAGTGATGGCCACATAAGCGACAACACTTAGTCGTCACTAAACTCGTCACTGAATATTTTCAGTGACAACTTAAAGACATTCAGTGACGACTTTTGTCGTCACTAAAAACCCATTTTCTTGTAATGAATGGATGATTATTTAATTGCATTTATATTTAAAAAATTAATATGACGTTGCTTAGAGCTCGATTTTCGGCCCAAAAGAACTCGTCATGTTAGAACGTGTTAGAAGCACAAAAAAAAAATTATAATCTTTAACTTTTACAATAACTTCAGCTTGAAAATTTTGAATGGGTTGAGCAATGACAGTGTGATCATACAGCATTGATCAGTCGTTCGCAATGGCAATGAGATGTGTACGCCCGAAAATTGAACCTTTGATTCCATTGCAAAATTGTTTGATTACAACGAAGATTTGAGATTACAAAAATTTCGAAGAATTACAAGAACGGGAATATTAGTTTATTCCCTTTTTTATGTGGGTTCGGGTGGCGGTGGAGTCTCGTTGCTGCCTCCGTTGACCGTCCGACCAGGAGAAGATGGCTCTGCTCTTTTCTTTGATTTCACGAGCTCGCCCGAAATCTTCCCAAAGTCCAAGAATCCCCAAAAATCAAAAGTCCCCTCTCTCGTTAAATTCCTGTATTTTATAAACCGAAGAAGCTCGAAATCCGGCTCAATTCCCTCCTGAAAAAGCGGATCACGGATTATCAGAAAAATAAAATAGGAAATAAAACAACGGGAAAATAACGAAAAACAACCCGCGGGTGGCAACCCGTGGGATCGCCCCCGCGGGTTGCCACCCGCGGGAATCCTCCCGCGGGTGGCAACCCGCGGGGGCTCCCGCGGGTTGCAACCCGCGGGAGAACTCCCGCGGGTTGCTTCCCGCGGGGGTTCCCGCGGGTTGCAACCCGCGGGTGCTCCCGCGGGTTGCAACCCGCGGGTGCACCCGCGGGTTGCATCCCGCGGGTGCTCCCGCGGGATGCTTCCCGCGGGTGCCCCCGCGGGTTGCAACCCGCGGGTGTTCCCGCGGGTTGCATCCCGCGGGTGCACCCGCGGGTGTTCCCGCGGGTTGCATCCCGCGGGTGCACCCGCGGGTGTGCCCACTTAGAATTTTTTTTTTTTTTTTAATTATTTTTAGTGTCTACATAACCCCCTCCAAAGTTTTCGAAGTTCTATATTGAACCGTACTGAATTTTGAAATACTTTGGATTCTTTAATTTTGGTTATAGATCTTTTAAAAGATTTGGTCGATAGAGATAACTGTTAATATATTTATTTATTCCATAACAAGCAGAGGTATGATTTTAACGTACTCATTAGAGGACAAACAGAGGTATAATGTTAACGTGCTTATTTTAGGTCAAGCAGAGGTATAATATTAACGTGCTTATTTTAATCCTAACCGTTCAGTGACATCTAGTATGACGAATCAGGAAAAGACAGAGGTGACATTAAACGTGTCTTGGAGCTTAACCTATTCAGAGGATCTGGTCGTGATAGGGACAAGCTGACTAAACAGAGGTGATGGTTAACGTGTTTAGTTTTGGAATCGGACTATCAGAGGTAACTGTTAACTTGATAAGGAGATGATTTTCGTTAGAGGTGATTTTCAACTTAACGATATCAAAAGCACGTTCATCAGAGATTGTAATGTTGGACTTGATGAAGTGTGAATTTTCTTTTCTGTCAGAGGTGAAATCTTAACGTGACAGGGGATTTAATCGGATCTTATCTCATTTGATTTTGAATTATGATGTCAGAGGTATGATTTTAACTTGACTTATATTTTGGAGTGTTGCTTGCTCTGTTAGAGCAAAATGACAAGAAAAGTTTTGCTGTCAGAGGTGAAATCTTAACGTGACAGGAGATTTATCTGATTAGGATTTTTAGCAAACCCCCAGCTATCAACGGGTTTGATTTGCCTTTACCAACTACCGTTTGAGTTGGGCTAGCCATGCTATTCCCCTCAGCATGGTGAGTTATCAAGGATTTCGTTTGGGTTTAAATACCAAACTTTTCCTCTTCCCTTTGCCTTAGCAGCTTAGGGCAGTGATGTATTCTTATATTCGGATAAGAATACTGTTGTGACAGATTTGTCGTGGGATTTTTAGCAAACCCCCAGCTATCAACGGGTTTGATTTTGCCTTTACCAACTACCGTTTGAGTTGGGCTAGCCATGCTATTCCCCTCAGCATGGTGAGTTGTCAAGGATTTCGTTTGGGCTTAAATGCCAAACTTTTCCTCTTCCCTTTACCTTAGCAGCTTAGGGTGATTCATGCTTTTTACCCCCAGCATGGTGGGGTTGGCGAGAATTTTATTCTCTTCCCGTAGCCTTATCGGCGTTGGGTGGTTCGTACTTATTACCCCCAGTATGATGGGGTTTGCGAGAAATTTATTCTCTTCCCGTAGCTTTAGCGGCATTGGGCAATTCATACTTTTTACCCCCAGTATGGTGGGGTTGGCGAGAAATCTATTCTCTTCCCGTAGCTTTAGCGGCGTTGGGTAATTCATACTTTTTACCCCCAATATGATGGGGTTGACGAGAAATTTATTCTCTCCCCGTAGCCTTGTCGGCGTTGGGTAATTCATACTTTTTACCCCCAGTATGGTGAGGTTGACGAGAAATTTATTCTCTCTCCGTAGCCTTGTCGGCGTTGGGTAATTCATACTTTTTACCCCCAGTATGGTGGGGTTGGCGAGAAATTTATTCTCTTCCCGTAGCTTTAGCGGCATTGGGCAATTCATACTTTTTACCCCCAGTATGGTGGGGTTGGCGAGAAATCTATTCTCTTCCCGTAGCTTTAGCGGCGTTGGGTAATTCATACTTTTTACCCCCAATATGATGGGGTTGACGAGAAATTTATTCTCTCCCCGTAGCCTTGTCGGCGTTGGGTAATTCATACTTTTTACCCCCAGTATGGTGGGGTTGGCGAGAAATTTATTCTCTTCCCGTAGCCTTGTCGGCGTTGGGTGTTTCATACTTTTTACCCCCAGTATGGTGGGGTTGGCGAGAAATTTATTCTCTTCCCGTAGCCTTAGCGGCGTTGGGCGATTCATGCTTTTTACCCCCAGCATGGTGGGGTTGGCGAGAAATTTATTCTCTTCCCGTAGCCTTGTCGGCGTTGGGTGTTTCCCTTTTTTTTTTTTTTTTTTTTTTATATATATATATATATATATATATTTTTTTTAATTGGGGGTTTAAATTAACCGTCCTGAGCTCGTCTTGGAAATTGTTGTGAGCCCAAGTAGTACCTTTAGACCACGCACATTAAATGTGTCGGAGTTAGCTCTAACTCCTTTTTTGTTCAGCTTTGAGCTGAACTGCTCCAGCGTCAATCAACGCTTGAATTTTATCTTTTAAGATAAAACAATTTTTTGTGGGGTGACCTACAATCCGATGGTACAGGCAGTAGTTCGGATCGTTAGTTTTCCCTACTTCTTCAGGTCTCTTGCTCTCCGGCAATTTAAGCATCTTGCGTTTGGTGAGCAGATTGAACATAGTAGCAGTATGTTCATCCTTGAACGAATACTGCTTTTGAAGTCTGGGCGACTTTGCTGTGTTGCTTGTAGTTGGCCATAGTTTCTGCTTCAGTGTACTTTCTACCGCCATTGCCGTTATGTCTTTCCCTTTTGAACGGGAAAAATGGAATGAAGATTCGTTTGCACCGTCTCCGGTTGCAGCCTGTTGCATTTCGAGACGTCGAAGTATTTCTTCGGCCTGTTCGCCCTGCTTAAGCAGATCCTTCCATGACTTGGATTCGACCGAACCCATCTTGTCTAAAATATCGGTCAACAAGTTATGTCTGCAGGTTTCCACAAGCGTATCCTGCGTCATGCCATGTGGGCATCGAACGGAAAGTTCTCGGAACCGCTCGACATAAGTTTTGACCGTTTCGCCTTCTTCTTGCTTCGCTGCTAGCAAAGATAATATGGAGACTTCTATATCATCTTCAAAGAATCGGGCTAGGAACTCACGTTCTACATCAGCCCAAGATTTAATTGTTCCCTGGGGAAGTTGCATAAACCAGGTAAATGCGGGCCCCCGTAAAGTGCTCGCAAATATCCTAGTCATAGTTGGATCATTCCCCATGAGATGTCCTGTCTGTGAGAGGAAATAGAAGATGTGTTGCTGCGGCGAACCTTTACCGTCGAATGATTGAAGATTCAACGGTTTATATTTTGCAGGATAGGGTACGGTCTCCCATTCTACGGGATAGGGACGGACTACCCCCACCTCTTGTAGCTTTTTGCGATGAAGAAGAGCTTGTAATTGGTTCTCCATCTTCTCTATTTTCTCTGCGTGAGGATTGAGGATAACTTTCACTTCCTCTTCCTCTCTTGAATGAGGAGGCACTTCTTCATCTTCGTCTTCGCTGTCTTCATTTATTTGGACAGGCCGTTTTCCTTTCTGCCGACTAGAAATGGACGGCGATGATTGGTTCTTTCTAGTTTGAGCCAGCAACTCAATCAAAAGTTGTTTCATTTCTTCTATGGTCTCCTCGTGCTGTTCGAGACGTTTTTCTTGTCTCTCAAGCCTTTCAGAGACTTCTTCTAGAAGCGCGCCCTCTGGTTCGCTAGAAACTCCTTTTGATCCTGGAGTAATTTCTTTATCCGAAAGGTTGTTTCCGACCACCTTTTTGCCTTTATTAACCATATTTGATGAGGCAGCAGGTAGATCGGTTCCAGAGTATGCCTTTTTCACCGTCCGTATTCTTTTAGGTTCGGTGATCCGCTCAAAAACGGATTGTCTCGGATGGCACTCGCAGTTTGATAGAACAGCTGAGATTAACTGTTCGCATTGGCATTGAGGAGTATTTTGTGCAGAGTTCTTCTTCCAATTGAGGTATTCTCTCAAGTCTTGAGATATCTTCTCCTCTCTATTTGCATCTTGACGTATTTTGCGTCTCAAATTTGGTTCATAATACTGGAGAGTTTGTAATATTTCAGGGCTGAGCTCTTTTCCAGCATTAGATTGTTCTCCAACCCTTCTGCGGATTCTTCTGGAGTGTGTGCTGGCCTGCGCAGTTGTGCGGGCCTCGCACGCATCTGACTTGTTCTTCGGGATCTGGAGGATTCTATCATGAATATGTTCATCCGAAGAGAAATTTGAAGATCTATCCTCAGGTGAGTTCATGAGCACATCCTTATATTTATTTGTAGAGGAACGGGATGGTACATCTGAGAGAGTAACCAAAAAGTTAGATGTGCGCTGTGTGCTCACTGCGCGTGTGCCCGAATAGACACCAGAACCAACCCTTGATTTTTCCTGCGGAGTGCAACCCACGGGTTGCAACTTGCGGTGTGCAACCCGCGGTTGGAACCGCGGGTTTGCACCCGCGGTTGCAACCGCGGGGTTGCACCCGCGGGGTGCAACCCGTGGTTGGAACCGCGGGTTTCCTCCCGCGGTTGCAACCCGCGGTTGGAACCGCGGGTTTCCACCCGCGGTTGCAACCGCGGGGTTGCACCCGCGGGGTGCAACCCGCGGTTGGAACCGCGGGTTTCCACCCGCGGTTGCAACCGCGGGGTTGTCCCCGCGGGGTGCAACCCGCGGTTGGAACCGCGGGTTTCCACCCGCGGTTGCAACCTCGGGGTTGCCCCCGTGCGGTGCAACCCGCACTTCTGCCTGCAGATTTTTATTTTTGGAATTTTTATTTTTGGAATTTTTTCTTTCCGATGTTTCCTGATCTGGATTTTCTGAGCGCAATTTTCCAGAGGCACTGTTGAGGCGGGCCCGCTGTGCCTTACGCCTCAAGTTTCTCTTCTGAGAGCGGGTCAGGGACTGGTTTGACTTTTGGCTTGACTTTGGAACGGGCGATAACGCCTCGTAAATTTCAATGGGCGATGACGCCTCGTAAATTTTCATAGGCGATGACGCCTTTTGATTTCCAGTGGGCGATGACGCCTCACCTTTTTTCATCGTCACCCGGCGATGACGCCTAGGCTCCGAATCAGAGGAGGAAAGAAATTCCTCATATTTTTGCTGGTCAACTTCTATGACCAGCATCTCAACCATTGAGCCAATCGGCACCCGGTCGGACTGCGCCACCAAATTCTCTGTGGTAAACAGAGGAGCTCCCACTGTGGTCGCCAGTTCTTGTACGCCCGAAAATTGAACCTTTGATTCCATTGCAAAATTGTTTGATTACAACGAAGATTTGAGATTACAAAAATTCCGAAGAATTACAAGAACGGGAATATTAGTTTATTCCCTTTTTTATGTGGGTTCGGGTGGCGGTGGAGTCTCGTTGCTGCCTCCGTTGACCGTCCGACCAGGAGAAGATGGCTCTGCTCTTTTCTTTGATTTCACGAGCTCGCCCGAAATCTTCCCAAAGTCCAAGAATCCCCAAAAATCAAAAGTCCCCTCTCTCGTTAAATTCCTGTATTTTATAAACCGAAGAAGCTCGAAATCCGGCTCAATTCCCTCCTGAAAAAGCGGATCACGGATTATCAGAAAAATAAAATAGGAAATAAAACAACGGGAAAACAACGAAAAACAACCCGCGGGTGGCAACCCGCGGGATCGCCCCCGCGGGTTGCCACCCGCGGGAATCCTCCCGCGGGTGGCAACCCGCGGGGGCTCCCGCGGGTTGCAACCCGCGGGAGAACTCCCGCGGGTTGCTTCCCGCGGGGGTTCCCGCGGGTTGCAACCCGCGGGTGCTCCCGCGGGTTGCTTCCCGCGGGTGCCCCCGCGGGTTGCAACCCGCGGGTGCACCCGCGGGTTGCATCCCGCGGGTGCTCCCGCGGGATGCTTCCCGCGGGTGCCCCCGCGGGTTGCAACCCGCGGGTGTTCCCGCGGGTGCACCCGCGGGTGTGCCCACTTAGATTTTTTTTTTTAAATTATTTTTAGTGTCTACAAGATGTATGGGATTATTCTCTTTTCCTGTTTAGAAGTTTCCAAAAATCTCTTGTATTGGAACTCTTGGTGATGACATCATCTCCAAGAGATAGCCTTGGGATAGGAGTTCATGTTTCCTCGAAAGTCCTCGAAGCAAGTTTCACCCTAACTGGAACAATAGGTGAGATAATTTTAGCCTTGGAAATAGGCTCTTTGTCGGAAGCACGCTCTTCGTAAGTCATGCGAATTTGAGGTTCGCGTGTCACGCGATCATGCTTTCCCCTCGTAGTCTGAGGGATGTGAATGTAGATCCCGCGTTTGAAATCATAAACAATTTTTTGTGGGTTTATTCCGTTTCCTGTAGGAAACGCGAGTAAACCCTTCCGCATCTTGATTTTCCACAGTTTTGCATTTTGACCTCCATACTTACACAGTAGGCCTTCACGATGGTGGGTTGACGGTTTTCTATTGCTGCATGGTCCTGCGAAGAGCACGAGTTTTGCTTCTTCTTAAGTTCTTTCTCATTGTACGAGTGAGAGGAGCCTCCTTCCCCGCGTCATCTTCCTAAGGAGTAGATAATGGTCGTTTCCCTTTATTAATATAGGGAACCTGATCCATTTTGCTAAGAAGATCAGGAGTTTTAGGCAGAATTGACTCAGAGCATGATATTGGTGACGAGGAGGATCTCAAACCAGTTTGGCCTGCTGAATCCTTTGCTTGAGCTGCTGTCATCGAAGTCTCCTTGAAGGTCGAATATTTGGAGACCTTACGGCATCTTCGTAAGGAAGTAGGGCTCTTGGAGCTAGAAGAAAAGAATTCTTCATACTTCTTATGGTCGACCTCAATAGTGAGCAAATTGACCAAGCTGTCAATCGGAATATTGTCGGATTGAGTTACTATCAGATCACCGGAGGTGATGGTAGTCCCTAGCGGAGTCACCAATTTTCTGTTCACCATAAAAATTGTAAATGATTTTCTATTGAGCTATTTCAATAAAGAATTACAATTTCAATGGTTTTTCGTTTACAGAAGATGAGGAATAATCAAATTCCTCTTTATTTAAGGCTGGGTTCTGAAGTAACTGTGGAGGACTATCTTACTCTCCATTGACACTCCGCACAAACTCTTTCAATTTGCAAAAAAGACTCTAAATTTCTGATCACAAAGTATAGCTTGAGAAGAAGATGACCGATCCTTTCTTTTTCTATTTTTTCGCTTTTTATAGGATTTCAAGGCAGCGTCCCCATCTCATTCACCCAACGGTTAGCTCCATTACTCAAGTGGTGCCGTCATATTCATTCGACAGTTACCTCCACGATCTAAATAGTGTCGTCATACTCGTTCGGCAGTTAGCTCCAAGATCCGAGATGACAACTTCCTTTATTTGGGTCGGGCGACTTTGTATTAAACTCCTCCCCAGAAACTATGGATAGCATCGCGAATTTCAAACTTTAAATTCGCGGATCTGCTCTGTAGTAACTAGGTCGCAAATTTTGGACTTTACATTCGCGGATCTGCTGAGTCGCGGACCTCAAACCCTTAACTCGCGGATCTGCCTTGTTTTGATAGATGACTCCAGAATTTTTCGCCGACACTTATTACCCCTGAAATTCGAAACTTACACTAAGTCTCTTATGTTAATCAACAATTAGATAATGTTACTCTTTTTAAACAAAACTGCACTCATTTTATTTATATTCTTTTTTAACCTCATCTCTTTTCTTAAGAGTTTAATTTCCTCTCTCTCTCCCATCCCTCTCTCTCTCACTCCCACTCTCCATCCCGGCCCTTTCTCTGTCTCTTTCTCTTTCTCTCTCCTTTTAACTTCATCCCATTATGAAAGAAATTAGATAATGTTGCTCATATTTGATGAAGTGAATTTTTCTTGCTAATGTTGTTATTTAGTTGTAATGTATTTTTTCTTTATGTTCAGATTCGAGTGAGGATGGCGTCTGAGTTTAGAATATTGAACAAACTCCACAACTTTTAATGGAGCAGTCTGAACATTGCTCTACCATTTGAAAGCATAGATGATAACTAAACCAAGCAAATAAAACTCACATAACCTCAGCACACTAAGCCGTTTCGGAAGTTAAAATTTCATCAGCTTTTGCTTTTGCTGTTACAGAATCAAACTAAAATGTGTAGTAGTCACACTAACAGCAACCGACTCTTTTCCAACATAAAACAACTTTTAGTCTATAGTGAAATTTCAGCGCCTACCACTATTTTTAGCTAGAATTGGATTCAAAAGAATTTTTTTTTGAATAAAAAAATCAACAAAAAATTTAGAAAATTCGCATAAAATCGCAGATCTGAGATCTGAACAAAAGGCAAAAAACAAATTTACCTAAATATTGAGTGAATCTGGCGCCGAGGTTGGCGTAGGAAGAGGGCTTGACGTCGAGATCCCTTTCGATCTTTCACGCTTCTTTCCTCAATTCCTCCCATCCTGATTGTTGCAATTCTAGCGCCGTTGAATCTCCAATCCATAATTTAATTTTTAATCCACAGAAAATTGAAGGTTTAATCCAAAAAAATCAAAGATTGTTTTTTGGTGCATTGATCAAATTAGCAGCAGGAGCCCCAGCCCCGATTCCCCCTTTTTCTCCTCTCACTTCAGTCGAAGGTAAAAAATACAATTCACCATACGTGCACATCAGATGACCCAACCCAAGACGCCGTTAGCTTTCCTACGAGGTTTAGTGTGAGTTTTGAATTTTATGGGTAATAAATTATACACTTCCCATAATATAGGAAGTCTGATTGTAATTTTTTTTTAATGAGAAATTGTCTTACCAATTGCTGCTCCCATTTCAGGACCTGTTTGATTAAAATGGATTGTAAAGTGGGGCTTTTCTAAACATTTGGTTACAACTATAAAATTTTGCAGTTGCGAATTGAAACTGCTTATATACTTACAATAATTACAGTTATGGAAAAAAATATGTATATAATGATTTACGGTTTTCATTTACAAATACTACTAATAACTTTCAATACAAATACAGAAATACATGTTATAACTTTTATTATTATAATTTCACTTACAGTAATACAAATTGCAAATTGCAGCAGCACACTTTACAATCATCCCCTCTGCCTCCTCATCGGTTGAGGAGGACATTTTATTTCTTCATATTTATTTATTCACAGATCAATGCTTTATACAATGCATCAATGGCAATGAATCGTGTCTACAGGGAGCTAGCAGCATTTGCACCACCATCAAGCTCGACGCGCCCAGACGTTGACGGCACGGCCAAGCTAACAGTCTCAGCAGCCGCCCCCTCAGCACAACAAGCTTTTTTTCGCGGCGACTTTCTTGCCCTTCCCATCTTTGTTGGCAACTCTGGAATGTATGTAATCCTTCCCCTTCACCTCCACCTTCGGATTATACCACTGGCTCAGCGAGTGCGAACTCATAAACACACTGATCCAACACTCCTGCGTCTTGTAATCGATGCACGGTGAGCGGCAGCAGCACCAGTGCTTCAGCATGTCGAGCATCGTATGCCGGACCGCCTTCTTCTTCTCCCAGTCCCTGTTGACGTACATCCTCGCGGATCGCAGGAGATAGCTCAGCGACAGCTTCTTCGACCAGTCCACCCCTATGTCCACATCCAAACACTTGCTCGTCTTCAGGCTCGCCACCACCCAGTTATCCTTCTCGTTCTCGTTCCCCCCATTCTCGAAATAGGAAATGAATCCCATCGAGACCGGATCCATCGAGTTCACGAACAGCTTCGGAAGCCACCTGTACAGGAGGTCGTCATCACGATCCTCCTTCTCGTCGCAGAACAGTTTGCTGAGGACGTCGCCTACGATGTTCTCGATCTTGCGCAGCTGCCGATCAAACATCCAGCAGGGGCAGCACATGAGCCACTTGGGTATGTCGGTCACGAAGTCGAGGGACACGAACGGAGGGTTGAAGAGGAAGGTGTCGAACTCGGCCGTGTCCACGCCGTCCTGGAGCAGGGACATGCCGACGGAGATGGTGACGGCGGCGCCCAGGGAGTGGCCGGCGATCCAGAGCTTGTGGCGGGAGCCTCGAGGGGCGGACTTGTAGCGAGGATCCTTGTGGATGAATTGCTTCACCCTGTCCTTGGCGTGGACCATTCGGTCGGTGAGCTCGACGGATCCGATGACGAAGTGGGCGTCGATGAGGGCGTCCCAGAGGTTGGCGGTGCCGCGGAAGGCGATGGCGAAGGCCGGGGCTGAGGCGGCGTTCTTGGAGGTGATGCGGTCGGAGTTGGGGTTGTACTGGAAGATGGTGCCGAGGATGGGGCCTGAAGCCTTAGTGCCTTCGTACAGGTTGCGGACTCGCTCGAAGCCGTGGCCCCTCCACCATCCCCTGGCGACGCGGCGGCGGAAGAATAATGATTTCCTTTGGGATTGAAGTAGGTACACTGAATTCACCAAGGCTACGGCTACAATTCTTCGATCCTTCTTATTCTCCCTGCATTCATCGAGAGGATATAAAAATTTTATTTATGGGAACCGTTAATTTTGTGTCAACTTTGAAGGACAAAATGGAAACTAAAATTCATGAAATTGGATATTAGTGAATCTTAAAAGCCGAGATTATAATCCACAAGAAATTTAAAAAAAAAATTAGATTTAGTGAAAATAAACTACAGCTCATATAATTTGTATAAGTTGTCAGCTAGTTTCCATTATTCTAATATGTTGTCAGCTGGTTTCTATCATTCTAATATATATATATATATATATATATATATATATATATATATATATATAGTAAATGGGAAATTCAGCAGCGGTAAAGGGAGTTCCTTCACCACCACTTAGATGACTAAATAAAATTATTACACGTGGCGCTACTCACGGTAATAAATAAAAAAACTCTCTTCACCGCTGGTAAATTTCCCGTTTACTCTCTCTCTCTCTCTCTCTCTCTCTCTCTCTCTCTATATATATATATATATATATATATATATATATATATATATATATATATATATATATATATATATAAGAGAATGGGAAATTCACTGGCGGTGAAGAGAGTTTCTTCACCGCCGCTTAGGTGGCCCAATAAAATTATTACATGTGACACCACTCAAAGGACGGTTAAGAGAATTCATTTATTTGTTATCTTGAATAACGTCACATGTAATAATTTTATTTGGCCACTTAAGCGGCGGTGAAAGAACTCCCTTCACTGCCAGTGAATTTCCCGTTTACTATATATATATGGGATTACTTTAGGTGAGCCGCCAGCTCAGTAAAAGTTATGTGAGCTAACGGCAAAATTATAATAATCCAATATTTTTTTTTTCAATTTTTCTTTATAATTACTATTTCTAATAGCTTAACTTCTTTCGGATTAAATTTCAAAAATTTTGGAATTCATTTACCATTTCATCAAGTGCATACAAAATGTTGTATTCTTTGAAAACCGTTAATTTTGTGTTAACTTAATGGAGGATTAAATCCAAACTAAAACCCAAGAAATTGGGTATGAGTGAACCTAGGGTGTCAAGATCATAATCCAAAAGAATTATTTTTAAAAAGATTATTGGAGATAGTGGAAATGAACTGCAACTCAGGTAATTTGCATGAGCTGTTAGTTCATTTTCATCTCTCTCTCTCTCTATATATAGATAAAGATGCCTCTATAGGAAAGTTGACTATGGAGATAACCTAAATCTTAATATAAAGAGTGTTTATGAAATTTCCAAAACGTTAATCCAAAATATCTATATATTAAGAGAAATGAAGACAATTTTGAAGTACAAAATACACACTAATTTATTATTTTTTAAGCATAAACAGTGCATTAAAGCCATACCAATCTATTTTTTGAGGACGGCTTTTGGTCTTTTTCTTGAAGGCATCATCCTTAGAAGGCCCAACGAGACTGAGGGAGAGAGGGCGCTGTAATTGAATCAAACACACATTATTATAATAGAAAGGTATTTTAATTATACAGTTATACAATGAAATGTGGTACCAAAAAAATTGAAATTGAATTTGTATTTTTATGAAAATAAAACTGAAAATTATTACATTTTTTTTTCCTTAAGGAAAAAATATGTAAAACGAAATTGGATAAATTGGTGATAGCATCTTAGCAGTACCCGGAAGCAACATGCGCATACTTTAGAAGCCGCCGTAGGAATACAACATTTGCAACAACACTCGGCCTAAAAATCAACAAGTTCATGTAATTAGTATGGAAAATTATAATGTCTAATTTGATAGCTAACTTAATGCCTTTAGTGTCTCGTTAGTGTTGTACTTGCTTTTATTATCTTTGTAGTTCTCCATAGTTGTATTTGTGCTATATATAGAGAGAGAATAATTGAAATGAGCTGACAGCTCACATAAGTTACCTAAGCTGTAGTTCATATCCACTATCTCCAATAATATTTTTTTTAAAATTTCTTTTTGATTATGATCTCAACCCACTAGGGTTCACTCATACCCAATTTCTTGGATTTTAGTTTTGATTTGGTCCTCCAGCAAGTTAACATAAAATTAATGATTTTCAATAAATAAAGTATTTTGTATAAACTTGATGAAAGAGTAAATGATTTTCAATAAATAAAGTATTTTGTATAAACTTGATGAAAGAGTAAATGAATTCAAAATTTTATGAAATTTAATCCGAAAGAAGTAAAGGAAGTAGAGATAGTAATTGTTAAAAAAAATTAAAAAAAAATTATTTGATCATTATAATTTTGCCGCTAGCTCACGTAGCTTTTCCTGAGCTGATGACCTACCTACAGTAATCCTATATGTACATATGTGTGTGTATATTAAATCTGATTAATGATATTTGGGAGGATTACATACCTACGGAACTAGGAAATTTTCTTGAAGAAATTCACATGTTTTGGAATCTGGTGTATCATCTTACAATTAGGTTCCTTAACTATTGTAATGAATAGAAATAGGATTTTTTTTTTTTTTCCCTCGAAGGTAATTAATTGTGCAAATTAAAGTGGACAAATTTTTAGAACAAGGACGATAGTGATAAATCATCAAGATCCACCAGAAATCCTAATTCATGAGAGAGAAAAAAATTTTGAAAAGTACAATTGAACAAGAACAATTTATTAAAAAGAAATAGTTTTACCAATGAAAGTCTTAACAAAAATAATTAATTGCAATTGACTCTTTTATAGACCTCAGCTCTAATCCTCAATAAAAAAAGAAAATACAAAATTGTAAATGAAAATGATCCTAATCCTAGAAAAATGAAAATACATTAAAAAAAAAAAAAAGCTTCTAAAAGGTCTTAAATAGAATAGAAAACCTGAAATAATGAAAACTAAAACAAAATAATACTAAGAAATGATAAAATTCATAATTTAAAAAGAGCAAGCGGCTTTACCAATTGATGACTAAAACATGGAATTTCATATTATGGCATTTTATATTATTTTATTTAAACATAACAAATAGCTAAAATTATTATTAAGTATGCATTAATTTTTTAGTCTAATCACAAACTAATTAATTATATAGACCAAACAAGAGCTAGAACATCACTCTAGTCAAGATGGATAGAGTGATGGTAAAATTCTAACCATCTCATTTTTTTCTCTTCCATTGAATCGTGCCATGTCAATCCCTATCTCTTAGCATGCAAGGATTTATTCATACATACAATCATGGCTTAATTATAATGTTGATTTGGTCATTGATCTGTATAATACAAAATGTTATGTTTTCAAGAATTACGTGATCATAGCTCAAACTTTACGAGTGAATTAATCTGACAAAATCGTAACTTTTGATAATTTGTCCTATTAATTTTATTTTAATAGAACGCGAAGGACTACATCTTCTTAAATACGTTAGCAAAACATCAGACGGCAACAAGAGGTTAAGTTTATATGCTTACCAGTGGTAGTGTACAAGGCAGCTTCGTTCTTCCGGCGGTGGGTGCAGACATAATTGATGAGATCAGATGCTAATTACAAACTAGCTCAAGATTGATTAATTAATTTCAAGCATGCAACATGCTACATAACGCCTCGCTACTTATAAGAACCCTAAGCTGGTCTCATTGCAAGAAACGAATATATTCATTTTATATTATTCTTCATTTTCTTAATTAATTAAAATGAAATTAAGTAGCAGCTTAATTGTATTGAGTAGCAGCTGCAGATTGTTTTAATAATAATAATAATAATAATAATAATAGTAATAATAATAATAATAATAAAGTGGAGTATCGGGAGATATATAAAAGAGTACTGACGCGAACGAGAGTTCAAATATAACATTCCATGAACATGGAAAGAGGTTTGGCATGCAAAAGGTATTTCTAGCTACAGAAGTGATTCGCTGCAGAACAAACAAAGTCAAGTATTTTTAAAGCTTTTGGAATCGAGAACGAATATTTTTTTTTTTTTTTTTTTGCTTCTGCAAGCATTTGGAAGCTTTTTTAGAATAGCGAAGTGCAAGAGACAACGTATATACGGTCTAAATCAAAGCTAATACTTTATATTTTGAACTTTATGGCATGTTCTGCTATATAACGAGTAATGTTTGGGGGAAAAAACTTTATATTTTGTTGTAATCAGAACAGATAGATTTTAATGTGGTATGAGAACAACTCGTGTTTAAATCTCACTGGATGAATATTTAATTGCATTTATATTTTAAAAATTAATATATGTCGTTGCTTAAAGTTCGATTTACGGCCCAAAAGAACTTGTCATGTTAGGACGTGTTAGAAGGGGAAATTTTTTTTATAATCTTTAACTTTTACCATAACTTTAGCTTAAGAATTTTGAATATTTTCATTATTTGAGTTATGATAAAAAAGCGTTGACATATATATAAATTTGTGCAAGTAAGTGTTAGAATTTTCTTATAATTGAGTTCCAATTAATTGTTCCTTTTTGTTTTCTTAAAAACGGGCTGAACCAATTTGGTTATGAGACATTGAGAATTGGCCATTGTGGTGATCGTTTTGTTGGGCTCATGCACACCTATTAAAGGCAATTGTGGTTGGACGGTAAGTGTGGGCCTAATGGGTCTAATGGTCTCTTTATGGGAGGGTCCATTGGACTGTGTATATATATATGTATTGGTTAGGTCCCCTCTCCACTCCAAGGGTTTTGATTGCTTGACCCATAGAGAGCCGTCGTTGTTGTTCCTGGAGAAGAAGAGGAAGACCTAACCCTAATAGGTGCAGTTTTTTTTTCAGCCCAAAGAGGGTGATATTCAACATAATGGCTCAAACATGTATGATTCTGCATCTTAATAACTTGATATTGATATTCTAAATTTACATTCATATTATATATTATTTCTTACATTTGGTATCAGAGCCTATGAATGTGAGTTTAGGACTCATTATTACACTTAGAGTTTATACGGATCTGTTTCTGATTAATACTGTCTACGGTTTGAAATCACATCGAAGAACAGATTTAGTAGAAACCCTAGATTTAGTAGAAATCCTAGATTTAGTAGTATCAGATCGGATTTATTGGAACATATTTAATACTGTCCACTGTTTGAATGTGCGTTCAGAACATTTAACAAGACGCACACCTACGGATTCTCAGCACTGATCATTCATACTTGCTTCCAGTTTGAACAGCCCTGAATACTCTATTGATGCATGGATATTACAGAGCCCATAGCAATTAGTACTTAGCGTAGTTCATCTGTTATGATGGCCCATAACTTCATGAATAAATTGTTACTGGAATATCTTTTAAAGACCTGCCTCTTATCTTTTTCCATATGCTTTGAATGCTTAAATTTAGTGTTAACAGGACTGTTCAAATTTATTTATTTATTTATTTATTTATTTATTTGACGTGAGCTTGAGGGCACTTTCGGTTACCACAAAATAACTATAAGTAATAAAACTATGACAATATCACAATTATATTGTGCTTTTGGAGCTTGATACACAGGAAATCACTCCTGAAGAAACTCTAGTTATTTGTTTGAACTCCAAATTTTTTTTTTCAGTTGATTACTCATCATATACATGGCTGTTTGTCTATTTTCTTGCATATTGATAACATAGCCTTGTCCCGGCATTAGATTTTCGGGAACTTCCTGTTTTGGTCATTTCAGAACAACCAGATACTTGAAACGCTTGTGTAACTAACTCCTTCATATTCGGCAATTACGCTGAATAGGATTATTAGTTTTTTGTGACACTATACATGGAATGTTACCCATTAATAGTTGACACATTTAACGTGGGAAATCACCCTTAACAGCTGAATGGGGAAAGGAATTCATGTTGATGTGCT
>JAYEPQ010000012.1:2990713-3198213 GCA_036321105.1 Dracaena cambodiana | reverse complement strand
GCCACATAAAGTTTTCTTTGTTTCAGCCTTAGAGTCATTTTGTACAAATTTTTTTAAAAATGTTAAACTACAATTAATATTTGCTCAAGTGGGAGAATGCTAGAATTTTCTTATAATTGAGCTCCAATTATTCCCATACAGACTTGAACCCAACGAACATAAGAAAGAAAGAAGGAAAGAATGGGTGTTCAAACAATTATGTCTCGTTTTTTCAACGAAAAAGTAAATAGATCTAAGGGCCTTGATCTGTATTATTTTCATTCACATATCATAAATCGCTCTTGTATCATAGAAATAGAATTAGGAAATTAGGAATAGAGACTTTTATTCAAAAAACTATTAGAATAATTATATGAATTGTTATTTGATTTGATATATTATGATTGGTAACGCCAGTGAATTAATAAAAACGGAAAGAGAGGGATTCAAAACATCGGTAAAAAAAAAAAAGCCTACATAGCAGTTCCAATGCTCCGTCTTGAACCACTCGGCCATCTTTCCTACATAATCTTATTATTGACTAGAAACCGAATGAATAACGAGTTACTCATATATTATTTTATTGCAGTACGGGCACAACCGAGATTCTATAGGAATAAAAAATTCCTTTCCTTTCAAATTTCATATTTATCAACAATAATTTCTCTTATCATTTATTCCCTGGTCACCGATTAATTCTCCATTTTTTCATATATATATATATATATATATAAAGCTAGATCCACTTCTCACCAATACTATGACGCTAAACTCCGCTTGCCATCTAATGAATCCCCAGAGTTATATCTTGATCCATCAACTGTCATAGCACAAGATGGAGACTGACTGATTAGCTTGATTTTAGCACTTCTGAAGCCTACATCTTCTTCTGCTTTAGTTTACTAACTAACATGTATCTCTTTCAGTTTGTATTTTGAGATCTTGCTTTGTATTAGTCATTTCGTTCTTTTATGGAATGAAAAGAGAGGGGTTAGTCCCATCATTTTATATTTACACAAAATTTTTTTTTCACAATATAAGTCTCAATGACAGTAGCAAATGGATGCAATTTATTACCGACAACATTGCAAATGAAATTAAAAAAAAAAAAAAAAAAACACGCGCACACACAGAGATAATTCCCTCATGAAACACACACAAATTTACCCGAAGAGATATTAAATATATAATTAAATTAAGTTAATTAATTAAGCTCCCGGAGTAGCAGCGAGCTAGAGCCAGTAGCACGTAGACGTAGCTAGACGAGATCAGAGCCGGCCGGCCTCTGCAGGACCCCTGCGTGGGTGAGCAGCGCCCAGAGGTGGGTGATGAACTCCCCGCCCCGGGCCAACCACTCCGCGTGCGCCCTGACATTATCCGACGGCGCCAGGTACAACAACATCTCCGCCCACAACTCCGCCAGCACCTTCCATCTCCGACCCTCATCCGCTATGTCCGTCATCAGATTCCTCGCGAGCTTCGCCCCGCTGCACACCACCGTGTCGTCAGACTTGGTGAACTCCTCCTCCAGCCTCCTGAACCTCTCCTCCCTCTTCAATCTCCCCTCCCTCTTCGTGATTCTCCACTTGAACCGTTCCAGCGATTTCGCCTGCTTCGCCTCCTTCACGACCTCGTCGAAGATGCACGACGTGACGAACTTGTGCTCCGGTAGGAGCTCTGGCGCAAAAGCCACCAGATACGCGCAGTACCGCGACAGGTCGGAGGCGACTCTCTCTTCGCTGGTAATTGGGTTGCTCTCTGCTCTGCCGAGAATGCACATCTCCGTGGCGATGTGCCAGATGAGGATCATGTGGGCGTGGGTCATGTTGGGGAGCCTGAACACCCATTCGAACATCTGGTATTGAAGCGGCCCGTCCAGATTCCGCTGCAGCGACGCGTATCCGTTGCTGATGGGCTGCGCCGCCGTCGACAAGCAGACCCTCAGGGCGTCGGCGACGGTTCTCTTCACCTCTTCGGACACCCTAGTCTCCCTGCTGCCCTTTTGCCCGGGACGGGTCCTCTCCAACAACAGGACGCTCTGGATCCAGATCCACGGCAGGGGCGGAGTGTAGCGGCACGAAGTGATGAGCGAGTACTGGCCGAGCTTTCGCTTCCAGGGTTTCAGGAATCTCTGCCGGAAGACGAAGGCCGTGAGCTGCTCGAGCCAGGAGAACCCCTGCAGCTTCGGGTGCCGGATGTAGGTGCAGATGGCCAGCACCTTAGTCCAGTCCGACATCGTGTAGCAGAACAGCTGCCAGATCTCGAGAAAGTAGATCGAGAGCACGACCAGATATGTTACGAACCAATCAAAAATGAGGTGCGTCTCGTTCGGCTGCTGGCTACCACGCCCGTGGCCGATGAATATGAGCACGAACGCGGCCACGCTCGCCAGCAGCATCAGGCACGACTTGAACAGCATGAGCTTCCACTGGTAGAAGATGAGGGGATACTTGGTGTAGAGCGAATCGTAGAGGAATGCCAGCTCCACCTCGATCACCCTGAACGCTCGCTCATGCGCTTTGTTTCTGCTGCTGTGGTCACCACTGCTGTTGAGGAGGAGGCCGTTGAGCACGAAGTCCCTCGTCTTGGGAAGTATGGACTCGGCGAGCTGGTAGCCCGCGTACCTCCGCCGCAGCATCTTGAACAGGGCGAAGGAGAGGCAGATGTCTCTCAGATTGTCGCTGAGCGGCGCCCTCAGACATTGCCAGACCTGCTCGACAGTGATCGTCCGATCCATTCTCTTGACCCGCATACGGTAGTGCGGTTTCTCGGTCTCCGTCTCGGCAGACTCCTCGCCGGCCACCAGGTACTTGTAGCCGCTCATGTCCAAGACGTTGTACGGACGATTGGTTGACCCGTCCAGGTGCTCGTATTGCATGTAGTCGGCGACTACCTTGCTGCCCGAGGCCACGCCGTACGTGAGGCACGCCGACTGGGTGGCCCGGAACCTGTCCTCCACCTTCATGATGCTGAGGAAGAGCAGGAGGCCGACGGCGGCGCCGAACAGGTGGTCGTAGAAGGCGTACAGGACTAGCAGCCAGCCCGCCCAAAAGAGCTGGACTAGCTGGGCGAAGCGGATGCAGCGCCAGTTCTCGTTGTCGTCGAGTGTGTAGGCGGACATGGAGCTGGAGCTGCCGAGGACGAGGACGAAGAAGGTGGTCCAGACGGCTAAGAACTTGTTCTCGAACTTAGCGGTGTGCATCAGGCCGATGGCGTAGGGGACCATGATGACCGGGATGGTGAAGGCCCCCCAGAGGATGAAGCGGAGGAAGGCGCTGCTGGACCGCCGGCGGTAGGATCCGAACAGGACCAGGATCACCAGGAACGCATCGGCCACGATGATCAGGGACTCGATCTTTAGCAAAACGAACACATCTCTAATTAGCTTCGGGGTTGCGTCCACTCCGATCGGTGATGCTGGGCTGCCTGCGTCCATGTCGATCGGTGATGCTGGGCAGCTGCTGCAGTGGATACGGATTAATGGATAGCCCTAGCTGTGAAATCTGATGAGTTATCAATTAAATAAAGCAACACATTATTATTTTATTTAGTTCGTACGAGGACTTTTGGCACTATACTAGTATGGGGGTCAAAGGCTGAAGCTAACCGGGCCTTCGCAAGACTCTGGCCCTTGGTCCTCGAGTTAATACTTCAGACCTAACATTTAAAAAACAAAATCCAGCCATTACCTTACCCCCCGTGCTCTCATGCTGGTCCTAATTTAGTTATAGAAATATTTAGATATTTAAATTATAAATAATTAATTGTTTATTAACGGGGATATAAGTTTATTATTTTATTTTTTTACTTGTACGAAATTAAACAGTATGAGAGGCATTTCTAAAAAGGAGATTTTACATATTGGTCCCTTAAATCTTTAAAAAATAAATATTGATTTATGAAATCTTTGATATTTTGATTTAAATTTTTAAATATTTAAATTACTTTATTTTAGACTTTATATTGGTTATTCCGTCCAAATTAACGGTGAATTTTAATTTTAATATTTTAAAAATAGCGAAAATAACTGATATTCTGAGTCCTAATTTGGCTCATCCGATTCGAACCTGACTTATTATTTTAGGTCATTGGTTAGGTTAGAATTTGCTCTCCTTTGAACAAACTTGTGAGGCAGCTTGTAGGCTGAGTCGAGGCGATTGGCAACCACCACCGCCGATCGGCGCGTGGGCTTAGTCGAGGCGAGCGACTTGGCCAATCCAGCTATAAACGGCGGCTTTGTGGGGTTTGGCGAGGCGAGCGGCAGCCACCGGCGGTTTTTGAAGCTTCGTGGGGTTTGGCTTAGTGTAGTTTATTCTTTAATTGGTTGCCTATTCTTTTGTGTATTGAGAAATCCATGGGGAAGAAGATGAAGAAGAAGGCCCCAAATCCCCGAAAGGCAATCCAACGGGTGCGTGCGGGGTCCCCGCTAACCACCACCGCCGACCGAAAGGGAGATGTTGTGGTTGAGCATGAGAGAGAGGGAGGCACTTGCAATCACTATAGTAACAGTGTCAACGTGTTGAATCGGATTCTATTGCGTATCCGAGCCACCTCCAATGATATTGTAGCTTGCGAATCAAAGAAAGATTCAAACTTTTTTTGGGTTTGTTTGGATTGTAATTTGCGGGGGTGAAGTGAGTACTGTTTCAGAGCCTTATGGCCATGCCCGACGACATTAATTCCAAGCAAAAGCACCATATGTGGGCGGTTCGGTGCGATGACCCTCTTATCTCGTGGTGCTATTCGTGTAATTCTGCGGTTCCCATTGAGGTGCCTGCAGAGGAGACGGAGGTTGCCCCTAAGCCGGCAGTGGATTCAGAGAGTAGAGTTGAGTCAGTGGCATTGCATGCTGACAAGCGAAGGGTATATATGTTGTTAGAGGTCTTTCGAATATGGGGAACTCTTGCCTTTTTAACTCGGTCATGCAAAATCTCTTAGCCACAGATATATTGCGGGACTATTTGGTGAGATTGGAATGGCCTCTCGGTCCTATCACGTCATTGAAGAAGCTCTTCGTGGAAACCAGTTATATTGGAGATTCTAAGCATGTGTTGTCACCCAAAGCACTTTTTGGGTGAAGGCACCACAGTTTAGAGGGTATCAGCAACAGGATATAATGAACTGCTCCGTTATTTACTTGATGGTTTGTATGCTGAGGAGATTAGTGCAAGAAAATTACAAGAGTCTGTTGATGAGCTCTTTTGCGATATGAAAGTTTATGTAATGAGCTCTATTGTGAACCACTTTTTGTAACAAATCGTTGTTGAAACCCTGTTGAATATATACATTTTAGATATGTGTGTTTAATTAATGTTAAATTTTCTGCAATATTTTGTTATATGGGTGCATTTGTCAACTTGCTGAAAATGGTATTTCGCATGCACAGATTACGCTAAGTAACTGAGAACAAGTTCTCAGTTCTAGAACAGTTCCAAAACCGAGAATTGGTTATCAATTCATAACTGAGAACAATTCTTAGTCATGGACTAAGAACTTGTTCCCAGTTACTTCTCAGTTTGTAAGAGAGAGAGAGAGTTAAGAGAAGAGTAATTCACATTAAACTTGATTAAAATTCATAACAATTACAGAAATAAAAGTAAACTACATGAATATTTTGATTACAACACAAATTGCAATCATCACATCAATGGTTTTCACCAATTTCATCACCTCATCCATCTTCTTCTCTATAATCACAAGATAATCTTTCATTTTTCTCAAACAAAATTCTTGATTCTTGGTGTCTTCTACCCACTTGAAGTGTCCACAACCTAGATTTTTTACCCATTGTATGCAGCGCAACCCCAGAAATCCAAACTCCCTGTTTGGGCCTTACTTGCACGTCCACATCTGAGCCAGGACTCTACAACCACAAAACTCTCTATTACCATCCCTAAAAAGACTTGGATTTGTAGAGAACTTGTTATTTGAAAAAGTTATACTGCACAAAATGAGGGATATAGATTAAGAAAAGAAAGAAAGAAAAAGTTGAGAGATTAACTGGGAACAAAGAGAGAGAGGAAAAGAATGGAAAGAGGGATCCAATAAAAAGAAAAAAATAAGAGGAAGATATAATAGAGGAAAATAACTGCTATTTCTCTTTCTTCTAGGGATATAATAAAAAATTCGGACAAAAAATGTAACTGGCCTGACAGAAGTTACTCAGAGAGACTGAAGTAAAGTAACTTAAAAGATTTGGGGGACTAAAATCAAAATATGAAATGTCAGGGATTAAAATAAAATTTTAAAGATTAAGGGACCAATATGTAAAAATCCCTTCTAAAAATTATAAAATATTTTAAATTATAACTTAAATGAATTAGAAATCAATATTTTAAAAAAATTTTTAATGAAAAAATTGATAAAAAATGAAGAAAAAGTTGATGTTGCCATTTTTGATATTAGGATATTGCTACTCTCACAACTCAAGCCGCACTTAAGGAAGAAGAAGAGGAGAGAGTGGCGACGCATCTCCCTCCGACATTTGTTGCTATGGATATCCTCATGGCAGAGGCTGTTAATACGAGGAATAGGACAATGAGGGCCCGAAAGAACTCAGACCGTTACTGTCACATCCTGTAAAAAAATTGGCACAAGTTAGATATTGATATTGGACCTGGACAGGTCACGTGAGACAAAGAAGGCCAATCACGCCGTCCACACTAAACAATTGATTGGACGCTTATACTCACCTCCGGTTTCTGTATCCTTCTACTGTCCCATGTTCCTTGGTTATTTTTTAAGCTATCTTGTTAGCTGTAAGTAATTAATGAAATAACATTCAATGAAGTATATAATAGAATAATGGGGTATTTACAGATCTGTCCTCTACATCATTATAAATTATAATTAGTCCCCCATATCTTCATATTTAGAATTTAGTCTCCAAATCCTTTAAGTTACTACAATTTAGTCCTTAGTTTATATTTTGGCCGATTTTTCCGTTTTACCTCTGAATTCCTTCACTTTCCCCTTCCCTCTTCCCCCTCTCTTCTTAGTTCTTATTAGCTTCCTCCTTGTTATTCTTTTCTCTCTCTCTATATTCATTTATTGGGTTCTCCATCTCTATATTGAAACCAAATGTATTATTTTCCACTAAATGTATTAAACCTTTAAGTCTCAATATAAATTCATTTATTGGGTTCTCCCTCTCTATATTGGATAAATTTATTTCTAGATTTAATACATTTAGTGGAGAATAATACATTTGGTCTCAATATAGAGATGGAGAACCCAATAAGTGAATAGAGAGAGTAGAAGAAAAAGGAGGGAACCCAATAAAAACCAAGAAGAGAGGGGAAAGAGAGAAGGGTGAATTAAGTGAAGGAAATCAGGGGTAAAATAGAAAAATCGGGCCAAAATATAAACCGAGAGACTAAATTATAGTAACTTAAAGGATTTGAGAGACTAAATTCTAAATATGAAGATTTAGGGGACTAACTTATAATTTTTAAATTAAGGGACAGATCTGTAAATATCCCTAGAATAATTTGTATAGTATTTAACAAGTGGCTCAATGCTTACAAATATTTAGATAGCCAACTTTTATTCTATTGTACTGTCTAGGCAACCACATTTTCATTGTTGTTACGATTTTTTGAAGTAGCATTTTGTAAGAGTTATTTTTTCTCTCTTAATAATATAACTAAGGAGTAAATCAAGATTTACAATTAATAGTAACTTTTTTCTATTTTTGAATCATTTTGTGCCTAGTGTAGTTAATATAAATAAAGGAAAAAAGACCATTAAATAGCTAGATGTAAAATATTATTTGCTCTTCTTCTTTTTTTTTTACAATAGTTGCAATCAGGAAGTGTGTTTGTTTAACTTTCTCTCATTCTTTGTCGTATTATAATAAGATTATAGATTTATTTCTTCGTCTTTCCACTAAAAAAACTAAAATTTTCTTTTAAAATCAAACAGTTTTACATAAAAAAGACAGTTGAGCATTGTGTTATTGCTCATCTTTTAGCTCCAACTTTCTCAAACCGAAAAAAGGTAAATTCATATAGATAGACCAATAAAAGTTAATAAACATTAAGAACAGTTAAATATTGTGTTATTGTTCATTACTGATTAATAAGCCCTTGGCCTTATTTTTCTAAGAGTGTGGATCATTAAAGACTATTAGAGGACCAAGATTTTATATTATTTGTGGCTTAATGGCAAAGTATAGATTCGATAAATGTTTGCCTGCACCTGTAAAGATCGGATTACTAATCTATCGTTATTAAGTATATTTTACAACCTAATTATTAATAAAAAAATGAAATAAAATAAATATAACTTAGCGTGTTTGAATCGAAAGGGTCTTTCACGTGCAGATACGAGCCAAGAAAGTCCCCAAAACATCTTTACACTTGGGACTCTTCTACGTAGTACTTAATCTTGCAAAATGCACACATTTGATTTATCACCCATCAAAGACTAGAGTTTCTCTTTCTCCAATTTGGTTTGTTGTCTAACTTGATAGTCACTATTCGGGTCAAGTTTGAGAGTGATGCTCGCGTTAACTTAGTTGAGTGATTAGGTGCTTCTAATCACTCTATTAGTGTTAGTCATACAAGAACTGTTGGGTTTGACTTTAGTTGTCAATGAGTTGCTTGTAACTGATGAAGGCTTGATTTGATTCCTTAATATTGTAGAAATAAAAATACATCCGAAGCAAAACAATTTAGGCTTATCAATGGGAAAAATAAAAATAAAAACCTTAACTTGACTTGGATAACTATTTGAGTTCTTAAGTTGATGGACATGCAATTATCGCTGCAGATACTTATGCACATAGTTTTTTTCATATTTGTAACCCTGTTTCTTTTATGTTATGTATGTGGGAGGTCTTTGATTTAATTTTTCACCTTATTTACTGTTGACATAGAGCATTATAAGCCAATTATCGTGTTTTATTCAAAAATAAATGAGCTATGAATAATAAAAAAAAAAATATATTTTTTCGAATCCGTTAACATCTTTGACTCATAATTAGACAAATGCGTCTCATGGCATTTTGCCTTAATTAAGTTAACTTATAAGGTCCCCCACGAGAGACTACACGAAATTGTGTCTCCAACTTCAAATTTTGGCACCTTTAATTAGTTTTTTAATTAAAAAAGGGAAAAAGTTCTTGATAATGATTTTTTTAAAATTTGCAATTTGTAGCTTGTGGCCAAGTTGGCACACTAGTTATCGAGCCTAGAACTAGCTACCTTAAAGTTAACAGAGGGCCCTGTTAAGTTAGTTTATATGTGAGTATAGTCTCATATTGAATAGGACAAAATAAGTTTATGGGTTTAAATACAAAATTGGGGTCTTAACCTAATAGCTTAAGATTTTGGATCAAACTAGTTCTCAGTTTTGTGTTTAGGCCCATCATGCTCCCCGTTAGATCAGGTTATGGCCTAAGGGGGAGTGAACTTTAAATACAAATGGTTTAAGCTTTTGGCTTTGTGTTTAATTAGGTCAAATTGGTTCTCAGCTTCGTGTTTAGGCCCATCATGCTCCCGTTGGACCCGACGTTCTCCCCAACAGGCCTTCACATTTTTTCCCCATCGTGTGTTCTCGGGCTAGAAAAATTTGACACATCAGTCCCTTGTGCTCTTACTAGTGATTTTACCATTACAAGACATCCTGTAGAATAAACATGTTAATGCAATATATTAGACATATAACTATATAGCTTTGAAAATCTTAATTAGAACCAAGTTTAACCATTCTAGAGCTAGTATCATTTTATAGAAATTAGACGTAGCGTGCACGCATGAGCATATATGTATGTTCATATAAAGTTTCTTCTA
The DNA here is from genome assembly GCA_036321105.1 of Dracaena cambodiana. NCBI lineage: Eukaryota > Viridiplantae > Streptophyta > Magnoliopsida > Asparagales > Asparagaceae > Dracaena > Dracaena cambodiana. The sequence goes on along the minus strand of JAYEPQ010000012.1, from coordinate 3,188,440 downwards.
AATCTAACCGAGAATGATAATAAGAAGAGAAATATATCATGGAAAAATCAAAACATATATAGTCTTAAATAAGAATCGCGAACAATTTTCTGTTGGCTAGGAAATATTAGAGGATGTTGGTAATTAAAAAGCAACTTTTATGCATTTAGGGCTCATGGGAAAATTCTGAAAAATTAACTCCAGATATTTGTATGCTATTTACTGATAATATTGTCTTAGTTGATGAGACAAGAGCAGAGGTAAATACCAAGTTAGAGTTATGGAGGCACACATTAGAATCTAGAGATTTTAGATTGAGTAGGTCTAAAACGGAGTATATGGAGTGTAAATTTAGTAAACGACGGACCATAAACTATAATGTTGCAAAACTGGATGGGCAAGAGATACAAATGAGCAATCAGTTCAGGTATTTGGATTATATTATTCAGAATGATGGAAAGATCGATAATGATATTAACCATAGGATACAAGCTGGCTGGTTGAAATGGAGGAGGGCAACGGGAGTTTTATGCGACCGTAACATTCCGTTAAGATTGAAAAGAAAATTTTATAGGACTGCTATTAGGCCAACTTTATTATATTGCACGGAATGTTGGGTTATAAAGAAACGTCATTCATAGAAGATAAGTGCAGCAGAGATGTGCATGCTCCGTTGTTTATGCGGCAACACTAGGAGAGATAAAGTGAGAAATGAAGATATTCGTGCTAAGCTAGGTACAGCTCCCATTGATGAGACGCTTACGATGGTTTGGTCATGTGCAATATAGGCCTACAAATATACCAGTATCAATGTATAATAAGTTAAAAGAACGAAGGAAAGACCGAAAAAAATATGGATGGAAGTGATACGAAAAGATATGGATTCTAGAGGTTTAAATGAGGAGATATTACTTGTTAGAAATGAATGGAGATGGACTATCAAAGTGATCGATCCGGCATGATTTTTTATTTTTTTTTGGTTCATATAGCCTACCCCAAATACTTGGGATAAAAGGCTTAGTTGTTGTTGTATTTGTAGGGCCATCAAATTGAAATTAGGAGTAGGATGTATATGTATCTATTAGTCGGCCCTTAGCTTGGGGATATATTTGTAGACCATCTAAATTCTAAATATTTCAACGTATCTTGATTTTGAATGAAAAAGAACGAAAATCTCATTTTTTTTGTACTCGTCCATGCTGTATTGACTCGTGCTGAAAATAAATAAATAAACGTTCTATAAAACAAATAATTAAGCATATTTGACAATAGCATGGAGTGTTAGAAAATGAAAAAGCGAACCATTTAATTCTTCTTACATCAACCGATAAAGCACAATTGGAAATGATACTAATTAATTACAACTAAAATATATCAGTCGAAGGTAGATAAGGATATATGTAGTCCATTAATCTAAACATACTTTTTTTTTTTTATACTTTTTATTAGAATTTCAACTGCGTAAAGGAGGAGAAGGGTGAGCTTGTAGCATTATGCAAATGGGTTTTTGACAATGATATAAAAAATTTCAAGCTAAAGCAAAAAAATTAAAGAGCAAATTATAAAATGTCACTTTCTAAACTTTGGAAAGCAGTATATTTTCCTTTTGAGGTTCTCCAAAAATGGAGAGCAAAAGATGGATATTATGACTTATGAGCCTCTAAGCCACTGTCGAAGTCCAAGTCAATGAAAGCTAGCTCTTTGGAAGTCTTTTCCATTGTTTTTTCTACAAGGAGAGAGAGAGAGAGAGAGAGAGAGAGAGACCTTGCAAGGATTCTCTGCCCCAAAAGGATTCGACCGTCGTTCTCACTTGTCCGAATCCTAGCGGTCAATATTTGTGACTCGCCACATTAATTCTAAGGCCACATACTTTTTGAAATGATTAAATTAGTGATTATTTAGTTTTTAGTTAAATTTCATGATTATAACTGTTCGCAGCAGAAATTCATTGTTCCTTCCATTGAATTTAACTTAGATTACAGTGAAAGAGAACAATAGAAAAGAACAAACAAGAGAATTTATAAATTATATCGCTCTCTTTTACAATATAACGTGAGATCTATGTGTCGATGGGATCTAACTAGTAGTTTCTTTGGACGATCTGACGTCGATGGTCTTCTTACTCTTAATGAAGAAGATGCCGGCCGACTTTGGATGATTTTCTCTGGTCTTGATTCATTCAAGGCTCTCACGCGTAACTCGAACTTCACAAAAACTTCAAAAATATCCTCCAAGGCTTCCTCAAGAGGGTATTTATAGCCTTAGGATAATATGAGAGTTTCTATCTAAATAGAATTTGTATTCACCAAGAATTCCAATCAAATATCTTAGTTTTGATTTAAATCTCTTGATTTAGAGTTCTGATCGGACTTAATTTGGGTATTTGGATAAACCCAAATCTCAATCCAAATCAATTTATGATTCTGGTTATCTGCTCACGCGGAGCTAATCGCATTAAAATGCGGAACTAAGAGACCAGAACGAGGAGCTATTGATTAGTTTCGCGTTTTACTCAAACGCGGGGCCAAAATAGCCAAACGCGGAGCTACAAACTTAGCTCCGCGTTCTGTTGTGGAAAAATCCCATTTACTTAGAAATTTTCACTGTCAACAGAACCCCCTCCAAAGTTTTCAAAATGGCCCAGAACTTAGCAAATTTTGAAATACTTTCGATCTTCAATTTGGTGATCAAGTTAAGATCAAGAAATTCGGCAGAGGTGCCTAATCGCACATGCTTGAAACTTTGATGGAGGCGGTTCAAGGCTCTCATGCGTAACTTAAACTGCACAGCCAAGATGATCGGGTCATGATCATCAGATTTCGGCAGAGCCGCCTAATTGCACATGCCTAGAGTTTTGGCGGAGGCGCTTAATTGCACACGCCAAGATGATCGAGTCAGGATCATCGATTTCGGCAGAGGCGCCTAATTGCACATGCCTAGTCCAAGTGCTCTCACGCGTAACTTGAACGGAGATGGGAATAATCCAAATCATACTGTCAAAGGTAAAAGCTTAACATGACAGGTTCACGGGATTTTTAGCAAGCCCCAGCTACAAAATTTTTTATTTATAGCACTCAATTAGCCATCCTAATGGCTAGCATGAGTAGCGGAAACAACATGATATTTATCATCGTCAATGTCTTCGGCACCCCCAGCCAAATCCGGCTGCTAGCCAATGAGAATGACTTTGTACAGCTGTGGTTCGGAGCATATCCAAGGGGCTAGCTTGCAAGTGTGGGCTGCCTGTGCTTGGCATCGATATTGGCTTCCCTACTGGTAAACAGATTGCTCTGGCAGGGAACTCATTGGTTCCTACTACTAAAGTTGCAATATTTGCAGAAACTTTCTTCTGTTCCTCTTTAAGTGTGAGAATCCTAGTTTCTATCAATGCCTGAATTCGGTTCTTAAAAGGATAGCAATTCTTAGTTAGGTGCCCGACATTCCGATGGTACAGGCAATAGTTAGGCTCGTTGGTTTTACCAGCGTCTTCCGATTTTTCATTTTCCGAAAGGTTCAACATGCCCTTTCTAAGGAGGACCTGAAATAGAGTACCTGTCTGCTCTGTCTTGAATGTATAAGTTCTATCTTGTCGGAGCCTATTTTTACATGCACCTCTCGGATTGTGAGGTCTTGGCTTCGGACATGCAATTGACACCATCACAGCCTTCCCTTTATTTTTAGGATTCTGTGGATATGGCCTGTTATTCATAGAGTTTCTCGTGCTACGTGATTCCTCAATCCAGCAAATTATATCTTCCGCCTGCTCTCCCTGCTTCAGCAGATCTTTCCAAGTTTTGGACTCTACAGCTCCCATTCTTATCAGCACGCCGGTTCTGAAATTATACTTGCAGATTTCCACCAGGGTTTCCTGGGTCATACCGTGTCGATAATACACGGATTTTTCCCTGAAGCGTTCAATGAAACTCTTGACCGTTTCTTCTTCCCCTTGTTCCATCGCAAAGAGGTAATGAATCGATATTTCTATATCATCCTCAAAAAAACGTGCCAAGAACTGTTTCTCAACGTCATACCAGGTATTAATAGTACCTGTGGGTAACGACATAAACCATATGAAGGCAGGCCCTCGCAAGGTGCTCGCAAATAGCTTGGTCATTATGGGATCATTTCCCATCAGATGACCCGCCTGCGATAAGAAGTAATATATGTGCTGGCTTGGGGACCCCTTCCCGTCATATGACTCCAATTTGAGGGATTTATATTTTTCTGGATAGGGTGCTAAATCTCACTCAAGCGGGTATAATCTTGAAACCCCCGATTCCTTCAATTCCTTTTTGTGCATCAAGACATCAAGTTGGCTCTGTAATTTCTCAATTTTCTCTTCATGAGGGTCATGGAAAGAATATTTATCTTCATTCTGCCGAATAAGCCTTTTCTTATTTAGTTTCTTCATTTGTCTTAGGTGGCGGTTCCGAAGAAGTTTTAGCCTTATCATCGGCTATTTTCTGGGTATTTTCGACAACTTTTAGAAGCATTAGTTTGAGGTCATTAATGGCCTTTTGCTGACCTCGAATCATCTGCTCTTGGACTTCTATCCTCTGGTCAATGTCATCGGACCTGTCCACTGCGTGCGAGTGTGATTTTAGTGATCGGGAGGATGCACAAGATTGTATGGAAGCTATGGCCGAATTGTCGTGTCATTATCATAAAACCTTTTGCAAGTTTCTTATAATTTCGAGGAGCGACAGCGCTTGATTTGAGCCGGGTGAAATGATGAGTTTCTTCATCATCTGCATCTGACTCATATTCTTTCTCCACAATCTTTTTGCCTTTGCCGACTATATTTGAGGTCACTGCGTTTAATTCTTTTTCTTTAATTTTGTATCTCAGATCATTCGTTCTCTTCTTTGGAGTATCTTGACGAGACTTAGTTATTCTGTTAAATACAGACACTCTCTTCTTAGTACAACAACAATTATCCAATACATCAGATATGGCTGTTATGAGCTGCTCGCAATGACATGTTAAGTGTGGCTGAGCTTGAGTCACATTTTTCTTTTTTATCAAGTAATCTCTGAGATCGGTGACCTTGGAGGACGAAGAATCGTGGGGGCCACCTGGTTGTTGAGAGGGTCCAGGGGTCCACTGAAGCTTTTTAGGGTCATTGGTGTTGACATGTTGTCCAATAACCCGATTATCAGTCTTGATTCTATATTCAGGCTGTTTTACGCGGAGCTGGATGTTAGCTTCGCATTTTGAAGCATTTACGCGAAGCTGGACTATAGCTTCGTGTTTTACGCTAGCCTTGCATTTTACGTTGGCTTGGCATTTATGAAGAAATTCATCTTCTTTTTTATGCTTAGCCTTGCGTGGAAAATCACACGCTTGCTTTGCCTTGCGATTTACACAAGAATCCTTGGCTTTGCGATTAACGCTTGGCTCAAGTTTTTGTTTAGGTCTAATAGCCTCGTGTGGAGGAAGTCCATCACATGCTGGCTTATCTTCGCGTTTTACGCGAATCTTCGCACTTTGGCCAGTTTTAGAGTTAAGTTCAGTAGTCTCACGTGGAGAAAGTACATCACACGCTGGCTTATCCTTGCGATTTACGCAAGAATCCTTGGCTTTGCGATTAACGCTTGGCTTAAATTTAAGGTTGATAACCTCGTGTGAGAGATCACACTTGGATTTATCTTCGCGATTAACGCGATCATAACAAATCTTGCGATTAACGCAAGTTTTACTGGTTTTGCCATTTACACTAAGCTCAGTTTTAGCCTCGCATGGAGAATCACCATCACACGCTGGCATGGCTTCGCGTTTTACGCTAAGCTCAGTGTTAGTCTCGCGTGGAGAATCACCATCACATGCTGGCTTTATGAGAAAGTTTATCCTCGAAATATTAATGCGAGTGTCAGGAATCTTGCGATTCACGCAAGTCTTACTGGTTTCGCATTTATCGCTAAGCTCAGTCTTAGCCTCGCGTGGAGAATCAACATCACACGCTGGCTTTAAAGAAAGTTTATCCTCGCGATTAACGCGAGTGTCAGGAATCTTGCGATTAACGCAAATCTTACTGGCTTTGCATTTATCGCTAAGCTCAGTCTTAGCCTCGCATGGAGAATCATCATCACACACTGGCTTTAAAGAAAGTTTATCCTCGCGATTAACGCGAGTGTCAGGAATCTTGCGATTAACACAAGTCTTACTGGCTTTGCGTTTATCGCTAAGCTCAGTCTTAGCCTCGCGTAGAGAATCACCATCATGCGCTGGCTTTAGAGAAAGTTTATCTTCGCGATTAATGCGAGTGTCAGGAATCTTGCGATTAACACAAGTCTTACTGGCTTCGCATTTATCGCTATGCTCAGTCTTAGCCTCGCGTGGAGAATCACCATCACACGCTGGCTTTAAAGAAAGTTTATCCTCGCGATTAACGCGAGCTTCTTTGGTTTTAAGCTCAGATAAAATAGCCTCGCGTGGAGAATCACACGCTGGCTTGTCCTTGCGATTTACGCAAGTTGCAGCTTCGCGTTTATCGCTATATTGACTGGTTTTGCGATTAACGTAAGCCAGTTCGCGAGATACAGTAGCCTGGCATTTAATGCGGGCTTTGAGGGCCTTTCGCTTAGCTCTCTGATTTCGGTTGCAGAGTTGGGCTCTGGTCAAACCAGTTTTCAAGCCTTCTTCGGCAGTAGAGAGATCACCCCCTGCTAGGGTTTCCTGCCCAAATGACGGCTCTATGGCCGCGATCTCCAAGGGTCCCCATTTATCGGTGGATCCCCGATTACCCGATTTACGGATATTGGAGCGCACGCGACGATAGCGCCGCGTTTCGGTCAGGTTACCTGACTCAGAGGAGATAAACTCCTCGTACTTCTGCTGATCAATCTCCACGACTAGCATGTTAACGTTGGATCCGATCCTCTCTGTTGGCAGTGAAAATTTCTAAGTAAAAAGGATTTTCCACAACAGAACGCGGAGCTAATTCAATAGCCCCGCGTTTGGTTATGTTAACCCTGTGTTTGAATAAAACGCGGAGATGTTTTATAGCTCCGCGTTGATTCCGCAGTCTGGCTTATATTAGCCTTGCGTTTGAGTAAAACGCGGAGATGATCAATAGCTCCGCGTTAGCTCCGCGTTTTGGTTATTTAGCGTCGCGTTTTGATGCGATTAAAGCTCCGCGTAAGCAGATAACCAGAATCTCAAATTGATTGAGATTATGATTCTGAGCTTATCCAAATACTCGAATCAAGTCTAATAAGAATTCCATCAAAACTAAGATATTTGATTGGAATCCTTGATGAATGCGAGTTCTATTTAGATAGAAACTCTTGCATTAACCTGGGGCTATAAATACCTTCCTGGTGAAACCCTAGGGGGTCTTCTTTTTGGAGGGTCTTCGTCTTCTTTTTGGAGCGTCTTCGTCTTCTTTTTGGCATTGGAAGTCTCCTATTTGATCCTTTGGCAATTCAAGTACGCGAGAGAGCCTTGAAGCCTTTGCTAATCATCTTCTGAAATCTTGGAGAATTCAAGTTACGCACAGAGCCTTGAGTTCTTGAAGATCAGAGAAAGTCACCATCTTCTTTCTGGAGTTCTTGAGAAGTTCAAGTTACGCGAGAGAGCCTTGAACAAATCAAAGCCAGAGAAAATCGTCTATATTCGGCCGATATCTTTAAAAGAGAAGATTTCAACATACCGATCGTCCAAAGGAACTGCTTGACAGATCCCATCGCCACAGATCCCACAATATTGTAAAAGAGAGAGATTGAAATATAAAATCCTCTCGTTTGTTCTTCTTTATATCTTGTTCACTTTCATTGTAATTTAAGTTAATTCAATGGGAGGAAGCGAAGGAACTTTTGCGACGAACAAACTGGCGACCACAGTGGGAGCCATCTCTTTCACTGATGAAGAGATTGTGGCGCAATCGGACGTTGATTTGATCGGATCCGAAGTAGACACGCTGGTCATTGAAATCGACCAGCAGAAGTACGAGGAGTTCCTCTCCTCTGGATCAGGTGACTTGGATGAGACACGGCACTATCGTCGCATGTACTCCAATGCCCGAGTGACGGGTAGAAAGGTATCCACCGAGAGACGGGGATCCTTGGAGACTGCGGCTATAGAGCCGGAGTTCACACAAGAAATCCTAGCCGAGGATGAGCTTCCGACTGCCGAAGAAGACCTGGGGACTGGATTGACCAGAACCCAACTCCGGAACAGGAACCGGAGAGCGAGGCGTAGAGCCCTCAAAGCCCGCGTTGGACGCGGAGCTAACTCTAGAGGACGCGAGGCTATGGTCCCTCGCAAATTGGCTCGCGCTACCCGCGAGACCAATCTCTACCGCATTAAACGCGAAGATACAACTTGCCTTAAAAGCAAGGAAAAGCCAGCGTGTGATTTTCCACGCGAGGCTGGTAATACTGGCGAGTTACGCAAAATTCCTGACACTCGCGAGTTACGCGAGTATAAAAATTATTCAAAGCCAGCGTGTGATTCTCCACGCGAGGCTATTACTGTGCCTAGCGAGAGACGCAAAGCCAGTAAGGGTTGCGCTAGTCGCAGAATACCCAACACTCGCGAGTTACGCGAGTATAAAAATTATTCAAAGCCAGCGTGTGATTCTCCACGCAAGGCTATTACTGTGCCTAGCGAGAGAAGCAAAGCCAGTAAGGGTTGCGCTAGTCGCAGAATACCCAACACTCGCGAGTTACGCGAGTATAAAAACTATTTAAAGCCAGCGTGTGATTCTCCACGCGGGGCTATTACTGTGCCTAGCGAGAGACGCGAAGCCAATGATACTTGCAATAAACGCAAGACTTCTGACACCCACAAGGAACAGGAAGATGATTGGCAGATAGTTGTCAGTTGTAAAAACCGCGCTAAGCGCGAAGCTATGATCTGCGTCAATCGCGAAGATAAGCCAGCGTGCAAGAACTTCCTTTCACGCGGGGCTATTATTCCAGAAGCTAAACTTCCAAGGACACACCAAGCCAGCGAGAAACGCAAGGCTAGTATGGATAAGCGCGGAGCTATTCTTCAGGCCCGCAATATGAAACGCGAGGCTATTCCTAAGCCACGCGAGGATCGGTTCGACCCCAGAGTCAGGGTTGATCAATCAAAGAAGCTTCAGTGGATTCCTAAACACTCTCAAGAGTTGAATGGACCTCTTGATTTCATGGTTAGAGGCACTGACCTCAGGGAGCATCTTTCTAAGAAGAGAGGCATAGACCAAGTTCAAGTTGAACATAGTTGCCATTGCCAGCAACTTATGACAACAGTATCAGCCGTGATGAATAACTATGGCTGCAGCAAGAACAGGATATCTGTATTCGACCGATTAAATGAGTCAAATCAGAATCCTGCTAAGAAGACAAGAACCACTCCCCTGAAACAAGGGAGAGCTGTAACTTCCAACATGGTAGGAAAAGGGAAGAAAATTGCAGAGACGGATGATGATTCAGAATCGAGCGATGATAAACCTCATCGTATTACTCGACTAAGATCAGGAGCCGTTCCGCCCCGAAATTATAAGAAGCTTGCAGGGGGTTCTTACGATGAGAACATCGATAATTCTGCTATAGCCTCGCCCCCATCCTCTATATCGTCTCGGCTACAGAAGTCAGCATCGCACATGGCAGATAAATCTGGTGATATCAATCAGAGATTTGAGGCTCAAGAAAGAATGATTCGAGAGCAACAGAAAACGATTGAAGATCTTAAGATGCTACTTTTAAAAGTTGTTGAAGATAATGCTAAACAGGGCAAGAAGAATCCAAATGAAGAAGAACAGGAGGAGAAAGCCCACTCGATGCATGAGGAAGAAGATAGATTTTCTTTCCATGATCCGCATGAAGAAAAGCTTGAAAAGTTACAGAATCAACTCGAAGCCTTGATGCGTAAAAAAGAGTTGAAGGAGTCAGGAGTCTCTAAACCATATCCAGCAGAATGGGATGTGGTACCTGTAGATACCAAAAAAAAAAAAAAAAAAAAAATTTGCTAAGTGGGCACACCCGCGGGTTGCAACCCGCGGGGCACCCTCGGGATGCAACCCGCGGGAGCACCCGCGCGTTGCATCCCGCGGGGCACCCTCGGGATGCAACCCGCGGGAGCACCCGCGGGTTGCAACCCGCGGGACCTCCCGCGGGATGCAACCCGCGGGACAACCCGCGGGTTGCAACCCGCGGGAGCCCCCACGGGTTGCCACCCGCGGGAGGATTCCCGCGGTTGGCAACCCGCGGGGGCGATCCCGCGGGTTGCCACCCGCGGGTTGTTTTCCGTTCTTTATTTCCAGTTGATTTGTTTTCTTGGACTGATAATCCGTGATCCGCTTTTTCAGGAGAGAATTGAGCAGGATTTGGAGCTTCTTCGGTTTATAAAATACAGGAATTTAACAGGAGAAGGGACTTTGGACTTTTGGATTCTTGGACTTTGGGAAGATTTCGGGCGAGCTCGTGAGATCAAAGAAAAGAGCAGAGTCATCTTCTCCTGGTCGGACGGTCAACGGAGGCAGCAACGAGACTCCACCGCCACCCGAACCCACTTAAAAAGGGAATCCATTAATATTCCCGTTCTTGTAATTCTTCGGAATTTTTGTAATCTCAAATCTTCGTTATAATCAAATAATTTTGCAATGGAATCAAAGATTCAATTTTCGGGCGTACAAGAACTGGCGACCACAGTGGGAGCTCCTCTATTTACCACAGAGAATTTGGTGGCGCAGTCCGACCGGGTGCCGATTGGCTCAATGGTTGAGACGCTGGTCATAGAAGTTGACCAGCAAAAATATGAGGAATTTCTTTCCTCCTCTGATTCGGAGCCTAGGCGTCATCGCCGGGTGACGATGAAAAAAGGTGAGGCGTCATTGCCCACCGGAAAGGCGTCATCGCCTATGAGAATTTATGAGGCGTCATCGCCCGTTCGAACTGACAGGACGTCATCGTCTGTCAAGAACACGGCGTTATCGCCCATTCCAAAGTCAAGCCAAAAGTCAAACCAGTCTCTGACCCGCTCTCAGAGGAGAAACCTGAGGCGTAAGGTGCAGCGGGCCCGCCTCAACAGTGCCTCTGAAAAATTGCGGTCAGAAAATCCAGATCAGGAAACATCGGGAAGAAAAAATTCCAAAAATGAAAATCCGCAGGCAGAAGTGCGGGTTGCACCGCACGGGGGCAACCCCGAGGTTGCAACCGCAGGTGGAAACCCGCGGTTCCAACCGCGGGTTGCACCCCGCGGGTGCAACCCCGCGGTTGCAACCGCGGGTGCAAACCCGCGGTTGCAACCGCGGGTGCAACACTGCAAGTTGTAACCCGTGGGTTGCACTCCGCAGGAAAAATCAAGGGTTGGTTCTGGTGTCTATTCGGGCACACGCGCAGTGAGCACACAGCGCACATCTAACTTTTTGGTTACTCTCCCAGGTGTACCATCCCGTTCCTCTACAAACAAATATAAGGATGTGCTCATGAACTCACCTGAGGATAGGTCTTCAAATTTCTCTTCGGATGAACATATTCATGATAGAATCCTCCAAATCCCGAAGAACAAGTCAGATGCGTACGAGGCCCGTACAACTGCGCAGGCCAGCACACACTCCAGAAGAATCCGCAAAAGGGTTGGAGAACAATCTAATGCTGGAAAAGAGCTCAGCCCCGAAATATTGCAAACTCTCCAGTATTATGAACCAAGTTTGCAACGCAAGCGGCGTCAGGTTGCAAATAAGGATAAAGAAGTATCTCAAGACTTGAGAGAATACCTCAATTGGAAGAAGAACTCTGCACAGAATACTTCTCAATGCCAATGCGAACAGTTAATCTCAACTATTCTATCAAACTGCGAGTGCCATCCGAGACGGTCCGTTTGTGAGCGGATCACCGAATCCAAAGGAATACGGACAATAAAGAGGGTGTGCTCTGGAACCGATCTACCTGCTGCCTCATCAAATATGGTTAATAAAGGCAAAAAGGTGGTCGGAAACAACCTTTCGGATAAGGAAATTACTCCAGGGTCAAAAGGAGTTTCTATCGAACCAGAGGGCGCGCTTCTAGAAGAAGTCTCTGAAAGGCTTGAGAGACAAGAAAAACGTCTCGAACAGCACGAGGAGACCATAGAAGAAATGAAACAACTTTTGATTGAGTTGCTGGCTCAAACTAGAAAGAACCAATCATCGCCGTCCATTTCTAGTCGGCAGAAAGGAAAACGGCCTGTCCAAATAAATGAAGACAGCGAAGACGAAGATGAAGAAGTGCCTCCTCATTCGAGAGAGGAAGAGGAAGTGAAAGTTATCATCAATCCTCAAGCAGAGAAAATAGAGAAGATGGAGAACCAATTACAAGCTCTTCTTCATCGCAAAAAGCTACAAGAGGTGGGGGTAGTCTGTCCATATCCCGTAGAATGGGAGACCGTACCCTATCCTGCAAAATATAAACCGTTGAATCTTCAATTATTCGACAGTAAAAGTTCGCCGCAACAACACATCTTCTATTTCCTCTCACAGACATGACATCTCATGGGGAATGATCCAACTATGACTAGGATATTTGCGAGCACTTTACGGGGGCCCGCATTTACCTGGTTTATGCAACTTCCCCAGGGAACAATTAAATCTTGGGCTGATGTAGAACGTGAGTTCCTAGCCCGATTCTTTGAAGATGATACAGAAGTCTCCATATTATCTTTGCTAGCAGCGAAGCAAGAAGAAGGCGAAACGGTCAAAACATATGTCGAGCGGTTCCGAGAACTTTCCGTTCGATGCCCACATGGCATGACGCAGGATACGCTTGTGAAAACCTGCAGACATAACTTGTTGACCGATATCTTAGACAAGATGGGTTCGGTCGAATCCAAGTCATGGAAGGATCTGCTTAAGCAGGGCGAACAGGCCGAAGAAATACTTCGACGTCTCGAAATGCAACAGGCTGCAACCGGAGACGGTGCAAACGAATCTCCATTCCATTTTTCCCGTTCAAAAGGGAAAGACATAACGGCAATGGCGGTAGAAAGTACACTGAAGCAGAAACCATGGCCAACTACAAGCAACACAGCAAAGTCGCCCAGACTTCAAAAGCAGTATTCGTTCAAGGATGAACATACTGCTACTATGTTCAATCTGCTCAGCAAACGCAAGATGCTTAAATTGCCGGAGAGCAAGAGACCTGAAGAAGTAGGGAAAACTAATGATCCGAATTACTGCCTGTACCATCGGATTGAGGTCACCCCACAAAAAATTGTTTTATCTTAAAAGATAAAATTCAAGCGTTGATTGACGCTGGAGCAGTTCAGCTCAAAGCTGAACAAAACAAGAGTTAGAGCTAACTCCGACACATTTAATGCGTGAGGTCTAAAGGTACCACTTGGGCTTACAACAATTTAAAAAAAAAAAATGGGCTCAAGGCGGTTAATTTAAACCCCCATATATATATATATATATATATTTAAAAAAAAAAAAAAAAAATGAATCACCCAACGCCGACAAGGCTACGGGAAGAGAATAAATTTCTCACCAACCCCATCATACTGGGGGTAAAAAAGTATGAATCGCCCAACGCCGATAAGGCTACGGGATGAGAATAAATTTCTCGCCAACCCTACCATACTGGGGGTAAAAAAAATGAATCACCCAATGCCGACAAGGCTACGGGAAGAGAATAAATTTCTCACCAACCCCATCATACTGGGGGTAAAAAAGTATGAATCGCCCAACGCCGATAAGGCTACGGGAAGAGAATAAATTTCTCGCCAACCCTACCATACTGAGGGTAAAAAGTATGAATTACCCAACGCCGATAAGGCTACGGGAAGAGAATAAATTTCTCGCCAACCCTACCATACTGGGGGTAAAAAGTATGAATTACCCAACGCCGATAAGGCTACGGGGAGAGAATAAATTTCTCGCCAATCCTACCATGCTGGGGGTAATAAGTATGAACCGCCCAACGCCCATAAGGTTACGGGAAGAGAATAAATTTCTCGCCAACCCCATCATACTGGGGGTAAAAAAGTATGAATCACCTAACGCCGATAAGGCTACGGGAAGAGAATAAATTTCTCGCCAACCCCACCATACTGGGGGTAATAAGTATGAATTGCCCAACGCCAATAAGGCTACGGGAAGAGAATAAATTTCTCGCCAACCCCATCATACTGGGGGTAAAAAAGTATGAATCGCCCAACGCCGATAAGGCTACGGGAAGAGAATAAATTTCTCGCCAACCCTACCATACTGGGGGTAATAAGTATGAACCGCCCAACGCCCATAAGGTTACGGGAAGAGAATAAATTTCTCGCCAACCCCATCATACTGGGGGTAAAAAAGTATGAATCACCCAACGCCGATAAGGCTACGGGAAGAGAATAAATTTCTCGCCAACTCCATCATACTGGGGGTAATAAGTATGAATTACCCAATGCTGATAAGGCTACGGGAAGAGAATAAATTTCTCGCCAACCTCACCATACTGGGGGTAAAAAGTATGAATTGCCCAACGCCGCTAAGGTTACGGGAAGAGAATAAATTTCTCGCCAACCCCACCATACTGGGGGTAAAAAGTATGAATTGCCCAACGCCGCTAAGGCAAAGGGAAGAGGAAAAGTTTGGCATTTAAGCCCAAATGAAATCCTCGAAAACTCACTATGCTGAGGATAATAGCATGGCTAGCCCAACTCAAACGGTAGTTGGTAAAGGCAAATCAAACCCGTTGATAGCTAGGGGTTTGCTAAAAATCCCACGACAAATCTGTCACAACAGTATTCTTATCCGAATATACAATGGCTTCTTAGGCAAAAGGAAGAGGAAAAGTTTGGTATTTAAACCCAAACGAAATCCTTGACAACTCACCATGCTGAGGGGAATAGCATGGCTAGCCCGACTCAAACGGTAGTTGGTAAAGGTAAATCAAACCCGTTGATAGCTGGGGGTTTGCTAAAAATCCTGATCAGATAAATCTCCTGTCACGTTAAGATTTCACCTCTGACAGCAAAACTTTTCTTGTCATTTTGCTCTAACAGAGCAAGCGACACTCCAAAATATTTGTCAAGTTAAAATCATACCTCTGACATCATAATTCAAAAAATCAAAAGAGATAAAATCCTAATTAAATCGATCCCCTGTCACGTTAAGATTTCACCTCTGACAGAAAAGAAAATTCACACTTCATCAAGTCCAACATTACAACTTCTGATGAACGTGCTTTTGATATCGTTAAGTTGAAAATCACCTCTGACGAAAATCATCTCCCTATCAAGTTAACAGTTACCTCTGATAGTCCGATTCCAAAACTAAACACGTTAACCATCACCTCTGTTTAGTCAGCTTGTCCCTATCACGACCAGATCCTCTGAATAGGTTATGCTCCAAGACACGTTTAATGTCACATCTGTCTTTTCCTGACTCGTTATACTAGATGTCACTGAACGGTTAGGATTAAAATAAGCACGTTAATATTATACCTCTGCTTGACATAAAATAAGCACGTTAATATTATACCTCTGCTTGTCCTCTAATGAGTACGTTAAAATCATACCTCTGCTTGTTATGGAATAAATAAATATATTAACAGTTATCTCTATCGACCAAATCTTTTAAAAGGTCTATAACCAAAATTAAAGAATCCAAAGTATTTCGAAATTTAGTACGGTTCAATACAGAACTTTGAAAACTTTGGAGGGGGTTATGTAGATACCAAGAAAAAAAAAAAAATATATATATATATATATATATATTGCTAAGTGGGCACACCCGCGGGAACACCCGCAGGTTGCATCCCGCGGGGCACCCGCGGGAGCACCCGCGGGTTGCATCCCGCGGGGCACCTGCGGGTTGCAACCCGCGGGAGCACCCGCGGGTTGCAACCCGCGGGACCTCCCGCGGGATGCAACCCGCGGGAGCCCCCGCGGGATGCAACCCGCGGGACCTCCCGCGGGTTGCAACCCGCGGGACAACCCGCGGGTTGCAACCCGCGGGAGCCCCCGCGGGTTGCCACCCGCGGGAGGATTGCCGCGGGGGCGATCCCGTGGGTTGCCACCCGCGGGTTGTTTTCCGTTCTTTATTTCCCGTTGATTTGTTTTCTTGGACTGATAATCCGTGATCCGCTTTTTCAGGAGAGAATTGAGCCGGATTTGGAGCTTCTTCGGTTTATAAAATACAGGAATTTAACGGGAGAAGGGACTTTGGACTTTTGGATTCTTGGACTTTAGGAAGATTTCGGGCGAGCTCGTGAGATCAAAGAAAAGAGCAGAGTCATCTTCTCCTGGTCGGACGGTCAACGGAGGCAGCAACGAGACTCCACCGCCACCCGAACCCACTTAAAAAGGGAATCCATTAATATTCCCGTTCTTGTAATTCTTCGGAATTTTTGTAATCTCAAATCTTCGTTGTAATCAAATAATTTTGCAATGGAATCAAAGATTCAATTTTCGGGCGTACAGTACCCTATCCTCCAAATTATAAGCCGCTCAAGTTGGAGCCCTATGTTGGGAAGGGATCGCCCAGTCAGCACATCTATTATTTCTTGTCCCAAGCAGGACACTTAATGGGTAATGATCCCATCATGACCAAAGTATTTACTTTGCGAGGGCCTGCCTTTACTTGGTTCATGCAGCTGCCCCCAGGTACTATTAATACCTGGTTAGATGTTGAGAAATTATTTCTCTCACGTTTCTTCGAGGATGACACCGAGATTATGGTTCATTCCCTCCTTGCAACTAGGCAGCGGGAACAAGAAGCGGTTAAAGATTTCATAGAAAGGTTCCGGGAGAAGTCCGTACATTGTAAATACGAAATGATCCAGGAAACTCTAGTCGAGACATGTCGACACAACCTTGAGACCAATGTGCTCCTCAAAATGGGGGCCGTAGAGTCTAAGACGTGGAGGGACCTGCTCAAACAAGGAGAGCAAGCTGAAGACTTGATTCGCCGAGTTGAAGAGTCCCGCGGGCTAAGAAGTGCTGGGGGTAGTAAATCATATACCCAAAACAACAGCAACAAGAATAAAGGGAAAGCAGTAATGTCATCAGAAACTGCTCCCCAGAAAACCAGTCCTCCGCCAGAGCCGAAATCTCAAGGTCAGCGAGGGTCAAGGCAAATTAGACCGCAGCAAGAAAGGAATTACACTTTCAAAGCTGAACAGACACCAGTCCTCTTTCACCTGCTCCAAAAGAAGGGAATGCTAAAACTTCCGGAGAATAAGAAGCCAGAAGACGTTGGTAACATAAAAGATCCCAACTACTGTCTCTATCACCGGAATATTGGACACTCTACCCAGGATTGTTTTCCCCATAAGAACAGGATCCAAGCACTAATAGAAGCTGGGGTTCTGACGCTTAAGGAAGAGCAGAAGAAGGTCACTGCCAATATGGCAACCATAGTGGTTGGAACCCACGAGTTCCCCGCAGGAGTGACCCCAATCCCAAAGGGTGAGGCAGTTACAAAGAATCTTGATCCTTACAACAAAGCCCAAGAAGGACTTGTCCCCATAACAACCCAAAGAGGGGAAGTTATGTGGGTTCACCCTGATTTGCTGGAAGATGAACAATGGACTACTTCAACAGGTCCAGAGAAGAAGCGGGCTGTCAACGCCATCTCTGCAGATATAAAGGAAGAATATATTGCTTCAGGCGCCTTCACAAGTTCTGAAGAAGAACCCGAAACTATGGCCACCCATCAAGATGGGGCAGGCCCTTCCAGTACTCGATCTGGAAGGACATATCTTAAGGACTACACTAGAGTGGATCCAAAAGATATCTATGCAGAACTTGCAAAGCCTGCGAAGCAGAAAAGACTTCGTTTCCAGAAGAATTCTACCAGAGATGAAGGAGCCAAAGAAACTCCCTTCGAATTTGACATAATCGCGCAGTTGGCTAATATCCCAGCACGAGTGACGCTTTACGAATTGTTGAGATTATCAAAATCAACACGTGAAGCTCTAAAAGAGGCCTTGGCAGACTCTGAGTCGTTCCTAGCTCAGATTGTCGAGCCGGCCATCGAAGAGCGGGACTCTTGCCCCCACTGTCATCAAGTGAGGAGGCAGGTCCCACAAATTATCTTCTCTCCAGAAGACATGCAGGTGAGGAATATAAAGCATAATAGGCCTTTATATTTCACTGGATATGTCGGGTCCACAAAAGTGGACCGAATTCAGATTGATCCAGGTTCTGCACTCAGCGTCGTGCCCAGTAGACTGATGCAGCTGTTGGGAATTTCCCTTCATCGCTTGACACCTACACACACTACCATCTATGGATTCAACGCTAATAATAGCCATCCTCTTGGTAAGATCCGATTGCGGTGTCAAATTGGAGACTTGAAAACGGAGGTTACATGCTACGTAATTGATGCTGATACCTTCTACAATATTTTATTGGGGCGACCTTGGATTCACTCTCATATGATAGTTCCGTCGACTCTTCACCAGTGCATGAAATATTGCGATGAGGAAGGAGAGGTCCGGACACTAATTGCTGACAAGCAGCCATTCAAAGGGTTGGAAAATTACTTCACAGATGCTGCACTCTACAAGCCAGCATATGAAGCCTCCAATGACAGTCTTAGCAAATCTCCAAAGCCCGACGACAGTGGCAATGAAGCCGACACTGAGTACGAGCTCCTTGGAGAAGATGACGGGGGTGATTACGAAATCAACCCTCACCTAGATCTTAGCTTAGGTCTTGATAATATAGTGGATGTAATAGAAAGTGAATGGGTTATTAATGAAAGTGTAAAGTTAGTCTACGAGCATACTGTAGCTACTGAGTCTGAGCCCTCTTGTACCTCCACCGAAGCGGATGGCCTGACCGAACTTGAAGTTTTGGCGGCATATCATTTGCCCCTCAGGTCTTCCCTCCTCTCTCAATTAAAAATTACCGAGGATCAAGGGCACTTATTTGAAGTGCCTCCCCGACAGAAGTCCCAAAGGCCGATCATGTTCGGAAAAGTGGCCACGTCGCCTCGACAGAGACAAAGTAGTGAAAGTGATGAACAAACATCACCTCAATTTCACTTATATGAGCAAAGGTCCCGACAGATGATGGAGAAAATGGGATATAATTTTACCCAGAAGCCGGGATTAAACTTTGGAAAAGGGCGGCGGAATCTCATACCCTCGTTTAGACCGAGAGGAAAGAGCCCTGATTATTATCAGAAGACCCGCAGGGGGTTGGGCTATGTATCTACTCCACCCTCATCGCCATCCAAGGATGAAGAGAGTTCTTCGGATAAAGAAGAAACATCTTCACCAGATCATGATTCGGATATAAGCACCGGTGCTTGGTTTCAGTCTTTGACAGTCAATATGGTTTCAGCCGCGCCAGAAAGCGACGAGGAACCAATTGATGTCCAAGATGATGCTTGGGCCAGACATATGGACACTCTCTGGGATGTCCGCTTTGAACAGCGTGATCCGCCCACAGAAGATAAATTAATACAGGTTAACATGGGAACGGAAGAAAATCCGAAACCCATTTTCATAAGCGACACACTAACTCCTTTAGAAAAAGAGGAACTTATATCCCTTATCAAAGAGTATATAGATGTGTTCGCATGGAGTTATGAAGATATGCCTGGGCTTGATCCTCAAATTGCCACACACCGGTTAAATATAAAAGAAGATGTCAAACCTGTTAAACAGCAACAGAGGCGTTTTCGACCGGAATTGATGCAGGCAATAGTTGCTGAGGTCAATAAGCTTATACAATCCGGGTTCATCCGTGAAGAACAACACCCGGACTGGGTGGCAAACATAGTGCCAGTTCACAAAAAGAATGGCAAAATCCGGATATGTATTGACTTTCGAGATCTGAACACTGCATGTCCCAAGGATGAATTTCCGCTCCCCATCACCGACGTAATGATCGATAATACTTGCGGTTATGAGAGGATGTCCTTTATGGATGGCTTCTCAGGTTATAACCAAATCAAGATGCACCCGGATGATGAAAAGCATACAACTTTCAGAACGCCACAAGGGGTATACTGCTATACGGTGATGCCATTCGGATTAAAGAATGCAGGTGCCACTTACCAACGCGCAATGAGCGCCATATTTAAAGAACACCTACGCAGAACAGTAGAGTGCTACGTAGATGACTTGGCGGTCAAAAGCAAGAATAAAGAAGATCACCTTCAGGACTTGAGGACGGTCTTTGATCTCATGAGGAAACATCATTTGAAGATGAATCCTACCAAGTCGTTCATGGGGGTATCCAGCGGGAAGTTTCTAGGGTTCGTAATAACTTCAAAAGGAATTTTCCTCGACCCTGAAAAGGTAAAAGCAATTAGCGAAATGCCGCCTCCCCGCAATCTTAAGGAATTAAGAGGATTACAAGGAAAGCTCGCTTATATTCGGCGCTTCATATCCAACTTATCTGGACGATGCCAACCATTCTCCAAACTTATGAAGAAGGGAGTGTCTTTCATATGGGATGAGGCATGTCAGCAGGCATTTGATGACCTTAAAGAATACCTCACCAAACCTCCTGTTCTTATGGCACCGATCCCCGTGCAGCCCTTCCTCATATATGTGAGGGCCATGGATAATGCCTTAGGTGCATTACTGGCTCAATATAATGAGCACGGCCATGAACATGCCCTCTACTATTTAAGTAGAACAATGATTGGGACCGAACAGCGGTATACCCCGATTGAAAAAGAATGTTTAGCCCTAGTGTTTGCTGTTCAGAAAATGCGACACTACCTTTCAGGGCAAACAATTCATGTTATATCACGGGTTAAACCCCTGAAGATTCTGATGACAAAACCAGAATCCTTGAATGGCCGATTGGCAAAGTGGGCGCTCTTACTATCGCCCTATGACATACATTTTGTCCCTCAAAAGGCCATGAAGGGACAGGCAATCGCTGATTTCCTTGCAGACCATCCAATTTGGTCCAAATTAAAGCAGACATCAGAAGTCAACATAGTTACCGGAGAACAACCTTGGCAAATGTTCTTTGATGGTGCCGCGAGACGATCTGCTGCTGGAGTGGGGGTTGTGCTAATATCTCCACATAAACATATATTGCCTAACGGTTACTCATTAACAGAACCGTGCACTAATAATGTAGCGGAGTACAACGCGCTCATTATCGGCTTAAAAATAGCTCTGCAATTAGGGGTGAACCATCTAGAGGCATATGGAGATTCTAAGCTTATTGTCAATCAGATGACAGGTGAGTATGAAGTCAGACATGAAGCCCTCATCCCCTATCATCAGCTAGCTATTGAGCTAGCAGGATATTTTGAACAATTCTACATATATCATGTATCTCGAAACGAGAACATTTATGAAGATGCTCTTGCCGCATTAGCCGCAACGCTGGCAATCCCGCCAGGTGAAGCTAAAAGCATCACCATTGGTAGTAGAGAACTCCTCCACCCAGATGTGGTATCTCAAACCGAAGAGGTATGCCAGATTGGCTTAAACTTAGAGCCCCGTGATTGGCGATTTCCGTTTGTGGATTATGCTTTGCATGGGATATTACCAGAAGATCCTAAGGAAGCCACCTCAATAAAGAGGAAGGCCCAAAGATTTTATTATGACCATAAACTTCAGACTTTGTATAGAAAGTCAAGAGGTGGTCTATTGCTACGCTGCATATCGAAAGCAGAAGCAGAACAAGTGCTGAAAGAAACACATGATGGAATATGTGGAGCTCATCAGCCCGGTCCCAAACTTGGAGACCGTATAAGAAGGCTGGGGTACTACTGGCCGAGCATGGTTACGGAAGCAATGGCATACGCTAAACGATGTCATGCATGCCAAATACATGCCAATTTTATTCATCAACCCCAAGAATACTTGCACAATACCGTCGCAAGCTGGCCATTTGAAGCTTGGGGAATGGACATTGTGGGGCCAATAACTCCCCCGTCATCCAGAGGACATCGGTTTATTTTTTCAATAACCGATTATTTTTCAAAATGGGCCGAAGCCGTGCCCATGAGAGAGGTGAAGACGACAGATGTGATCAAGTTCATCAAGCATCATGTCATTTACCGATTTGGCGTCCCTCGACGGATCATTCATGATAATGGTCCGCAATTCATCAGTCAGGGATTCTCCAGATTCTGCAATAAATTTAGAATCAAAGATATCGCTTCTACACCATATAACCCTGTGGCTAATGGGTTGGCCGAAGCTTTCAACAAGACGATCATCAAACTCCTTCGGAAGTTCGTCTCTTCCAATAAACGAGATTGGGATGAAAAGTTGGGAGAATGTTTGTGGGCTTATCGCACCACCGTTCGCACCCCGACTAAATCTACCCCGTTTTCTTTGGTTTATGGAAGTGAGGCTGTCTTGCCTCTTGAAATCTAGATACCATCATTAAGAGTGGCTTTAGCTACAAAGATGACGATCAAAGAGCACCATCAACAAAGGTTGCAAGAACTAGAGGCGTTAGATGAAAAACGTCTCAGGGCTCAACAACAAATTGAGTTGTATCAAGCCCGAATATCTCAAACGTTCAATAAGAACGTTAAACCAAGGACCTTTAAACAAGGAGACTTGGTTCTGGCCGTTAAAAGGCCAATGGTTCTAACTCACAAGACAAAGGGTAAATTTGAACCCAAGTGGGAAGGACCGTTTATTGTGGAAACAGTATACTCTAGTGGAGCCTATCGCTTAATGAATCAAGAGGACGACAGGATGATGATGCCGATCAATGGCAAATTTCTGAAGAAATACTATTCTTAGTATACCTGGAAATACAAGTTTCTTTTCCTTAGGCATGCGCATTGTGCGCCTCTGACCTAAACCTGGTGTGTTTGGTTCTCAAGTTTGAACCACCTCCAGTCTTTTCCTTAGGCATGCGCATTGTGCGCCTCTGACCTAAACCTGGTGTGTCTGGTTCTCAAGTTTGAACCACATCCAGTCTTTTTTTTAGGCATGCGCATTGTGCACCTCTGACCTAAACCTGGTGCGTTTGGTTCTCAAGTTTGAACCACCTCCAGTCTTTTTCTTAGGCATGCGCAGTGTGGCGCCTCTGACCTAAAAATTGGTGCGTTTGGTTCTCAAGTTTGAACCACCTCCAGTATTTTTCTTAGGCATGCGCATTGTGCGCCTCTGACCTAAACCTGGTGCGTTTGGTTCTCAAGTTTGAACCACCTCCAGTCCTTTTTTTAGGCATGCGCATTGTGCGCCTCTGACCTAAACCTGGTGCGTTTGGTTCTCAAGTTTGAACCACCATCAGTCTTTTTTTAGGCATGCGCATTGTGCGCCTCTGACCTAAACCTGGTGTGTTTGGAGTACCCAGTTCAAGTTACGCGAGAGAGCCTTGAACTGCCTCCAGCTTGGTTCTCAAGTTTGAACCACCATCAGTCTTTTCTTGGGCATGCGCAGTTTGACACCTCTGACCCAAACCTGGTGTGCTTAGTTCTCAAGTTTGAACAGCCCCCAATCTTTCTTTTAGGCATGTGTAATTAAGCGCCTCTGACCTAAAAAGTATGAATTGCCCAAACGCCAACTAGGCAATGGGAAGAGAACAAGTTTCTCGCCAACCCATCATACTGGGGTAAAAGTATGAATTGCCCAACGCCAACTAGGCAATGGGAAGAGAACAAGTTTCTCGCCAACCCATCATGCTGGGGTAAAAGTATGAATTGCCCAACGCCAACTAGGCAATGGGAAGAGAACAAGTTTCTCGCCAACCCATCATGCTGGGGTAAAAGTATGAATTGCCCAAACGCCAACTAGGCAATGGGAAGAGAACAAGTTTCTCGCCAACCCATCATACTGGGGGTAAAAGTATGAATTGCCCAAACGCCAACTAGGCAATGGGAAGAGAACAAGTTTCTCGCCAACCCATCATACTGGGGTAAAAGTATGAATTGCCCAACGCCAACTAGGCAATGGGAAGAGAACAAGTTTCTCGCCAACCCATCATACTGGGGTAAAAGTATGAATTGCCCAACGCCAACTAGGCAATGGAAAGAGAACAAGTTTCTCGCCAACCCATCATGCTGGGGTAAAAGTATGAATTGCCCAACGCCAACTAGGCAATGGGAAGAGAACAAGTTTCTCGCCAACCCATCATGCTGGGGTAAAAGTATGAATTGCCCAACGCCAACTAGGCAATGGGAAAAGAACAAGTTTCTCGCCAACCTATCATACTGGGGGTAAGAGTATGAAATTAACTACCCGATGCTGATTAAAGGCAAAGGGGAGAGAAAATGAATTCCTCGACAACTCATCATGTTGAGGGGAATAACATGGCTAGCCCAACTCAAACGGTAGTTGGTAAAGGCTAATCAAATCCGTTAATAGCTGGGGGTTTGCTAAAAATCCCATATTAAACTTTAATTGTTATTTCGGTTCAAGAAATTGAGCATAAAACGGTACCGAGATAAATCATTTTGATGATAGGTTATTTGTTAGGCAAGCAAATCTGTTTTGAAGCTGGCAAATAAAAGAGTCAAAAGAATCATCTTTATTAAAAAGGTGAAGATACAAAAAGAATTTCAAAGAAACATAGTAAAGTTATCTCTCTCCTGTTTACGAAGTTCTTATTACAAGGAAGATAAAAGTGTAAAGAGAGATGAAACTATTGGCCTCCCAAAAGTCTTAATTGGTTTATTGTCTCGTCCAAATTTCTATGATGAGAAGCCTCCACGGTTTGCTGAGCTTGCCTACGCAACTCATCATCACTTATTGAAAGTTGTTGCTGACGAGATTCTTCTATGGATTCCTGGCCATCTCTTCCTGCTGAATCTGCTCCTGCTGGACAAGCAACATCTCCCGTTTCTTGACAGATTCTCCTAATCGGAGTTCATTTTCTATCAAGGTGGCCCGAGCTCTGGCAATTGTCTCCTGGGCTTTAGAGATGGCCGCCTGACTTTCCTCAATTCCAAAGTTTACCCTCTGCAGGTCGCCAATAACGGATTCCCGACTGGCCTGGAGATCTGTCAGCTCCTGAGACCATTTCTCCTCCTGCTGCCTTAAAATATTTCTTCGAGATAAGGATTCTGCTCGAAGCCGCGCCAGCTCTATCTCAGTGATCGCCTCCACATCCGCCTGACGGAGTGTGTGTAGCGTGGTCACCTGCTCTTCTAAGGCTGTAAGGCGGGCCCGGTATGGAGCTGCTCGATCTTGTCCACCGAATTCTTCGATATTTCCTAAATAGCGGAGTAACAGTGGACGTGCGAAGTTGAAGAAATCATGGCCATCAAGAACCATCTCGACACATCTTCTTAACAAATGCATAAAATCCTCGACAGTGAAGCCGAAAAGTCTTTCAAGAGGATTTGCATTGTCGGTAGGCATAGTAGGCAATGCCAAGAAAGGTGTCGTAAACAAGGGAGCAGTAGTTGCTGCAATTGGAGAAGAAGAAGCCCGTCCCTGCATTAAATTCATGATCTGAGGGACCAATAGAGCCAGTGCAGATCTGGAAGAACTGGAGACCCCAGACGAAGTACCAATAGTACAAATCACTTGGGTACCCCCACCAACAGGAAGAGAAGATGGGACCACTTCGCCTGAAACTCCTTCGGTGGGAGAAGCATCTTCGAACGAGAATTTCAAATTATTCTCCTCCCCTGCTGGAAGGCTTGGAGTCGGAAGAGTTGCAGGTATCTCAGCAGCCACGACAACAGACGACGTTAAAATCGCTGACTGAGAAGGCACTCCAACGACCGTGGGAAATGTCTCAGAAGAGCAAACGGGTGTTGGAGATGGCATGCTAGGAGAAGGTGTAGCCTCATTAGCAGCAGCTGCAATAATAATCTCAGTTCTCTCGTCACTTCCCAATTCGTCAATTGGGGGAATTAAGGAGGAAACAGATGCAGGAGCCGGTGTGGAATAATCAGCCGCAAACTCACCAGCAGAGCTACCCACACCACCAACAGAGCCAGAATGGTCCATTCTATCGTCAGACTCTACTTGGGTAGTCGAGTGCATTGGCGAAAGAAGTTGATCACCTACATTTCAGAAGACCAGAAAAGCAGTGTTACGTTAAAATAATAACAGGCAAAAGATAAAATGCTAAAGGCCATACCAGGCGATACAAGTCCAGTTGTCGGACTTGAAGGGGGAGCCATTGTTGTTTCCAGCAGTGTACCCGTCTCCCTACCCGTTAGTTGCGTCCCAGGTTCTGCCACAGGCTCTACGGCCAAAGGAGCTGAAATCTCAGCAACACTTGGAGCTTTGGCAGGTTCATCCTCCCTTGCCAACGCTGGGGGTACAGCTGAAGCCAACAAGTCGGAAGCAAGTTTGATAGCCACTTCTTGGGGGACTATCAAGGTTTCCTGCCCCAATTTTTGCTTCTTACCAGGCTTTTTCTTTAAAGTGCCACGGCGTTTGAGAGTTGGACTCAGGGAACGACTGACAATAGGCTGAGGAACTCCACCAGCACCAGCATTGTCATCATCATCACCGGCATCATCGTCTGATTCGCTGATATCCGAAGGCTCAGCCGCAGCCCCAAGGAATTCTTCCATTCCTTTTATCCTTACTCTAGAAGCACCCTGGCGGCTAATATAGAGGGCTTCAATCTCTTTACAGCAACTGCGATTGAGAGAGAAGCCGGGCACGTCAGCATTTGCAATATTGAACCAATTGCAGGAACTGAGGGTCATGGCCAATTCTGGCACCTTCTGGGGCAAGGAGAATTCAGCTTCGGTCCCGCCCGCTGCAAAATGGAACCAGCCACGAGCACCTTCGTATAAATTCCCCTCGTAAGCGAGATCTTTATTTGGATTGCCCACATAAAGTTGAGAATATCCAAACTGGCGAGCAAAGCGACTCGGAGTATATGGCTCAATCTGACACCTGAGATCTTGACGATACACCAAGTGTCCGGGACGGATGTTGAGAAGCCACCAGAACGCTCCTACAGATAAAGTAGTGAACTTATCTGCTCCCATGGCATCTTTCAGCCTCGTCCCATATCCTCCGCCGGGAAAGTCAGGAAAACACCGGAAGATCTCGTAATTCTGAAAGCTACGAAGAGTCTTCCGAATCTGGGACATATAATTCTGCCTCCATGTAGAACGTTCATACAGTTCTACGAGGAAGCACTTTTCGCCCGAACGACGCTCTAGTGCACTCATTAAAGAGGGACAGTGCAAGACAAGCCACGCCATCAAGTAGGTGTAGGGCATCTCCACCCTAGGATTTGAAGTTTTCGGTTGGGCAGTCTCTTTCGACTTGCCCTTTCCTTTCCCCTTGACCTTAATAGTGGGGAGGAAATCACGACAGAATATCCTCAGTCCATACTGCAAATTGCATACCATAGCGGGAAGGAGTCCAAGGGGTCGGCCGTATGCAAGAAGAACCGCTAGATATACCACGGTCACTGCAATCGCTTCCTTGGGCAATGACGGCACGACGCATCTTTTGAGCCAAAGCATCAAAAACCCGGCAATGAGACCTCTGTTGGAGATCGGAAACTGGGCTTGATAGTGATAGCTCTTGAATGAAGTACCGGGACCGTATCCATTCTCATTGGATTCCGTAGTATAGAACAAACGGTAATGGCCCCTGGCTACACGTTGGTCGATCTCTGAAATGGGGACAGGAGAATGACCATGGATAGTGGCCGAGCTATCCTTAGAATTTAGGTTGGTAAAAAGGTATTCGGCCCACTTCTTGTGACCAATACCGTGATTACGCGCACCTGTCTGGTCAGCGCAGATATGATAATGGCACATCATCTCCCAGTACGTGACATAAATGCGCTCATCCCTCGCCAATAGCATGCTCAACTCATCGGTGGTGGGGATATACTCCTCGTAAGGGACTTCGCCCATCGAGAGCCCAGAAACCTCAAACATCTCGTGGAGAGCGAACCCTAGCTCACCCACTGGAGTAAAGAAAGTACAGGTTTCAGGGTTATACATCTCCAAGAGGCAGTAAAAGTGATAAGCACTCTGGGGAAACCCGAATTGGACATTCCTGATGGCTTTATACAAGCCAATATCCTTTAAAATGGGCTCGTGGGAATCCAGCATGTACTGAACAAGGCGTGCCCACCACATATTGTTAGAAGAATGAACCCAGCCAGGCATCCTGAAGTCGCTAGCAGGGTACTGACCATCCTTCGCCAAGAACTCACTTAAGAAAGTTCGGGCAAGAGATGGGACTTCACCCACTGGAAGCTCCTTGCCAAATCGGCCTGGAAGCAAGCCAGTAATGCATCTAGGGAAACCATCTTGATAAACCCCTTTTGCACCAAATTTGCCTGTTGGGACGCCATCTTGCTCCTGAGTCAGTCCCCACTTTAATTCTCGAGGCATCGCTAGCCTCTGAAGATAGACCAGAGGATAGCTACGATCCATTCTAGACAGAAACATCAGCATTTCGCCTGAGTTATATAACCAAACATGCTCCTCTTCAGAAAGGATCTCATCTGAGTGGTCCATCTGGTCTCCAAAGAGGAAAGCAGGTTTCTCCATCGCCTTTCTGTTCACATCTTCAAAAGCCGCGTCAGTTATGATTTCTCGCGCAGTAGTGGGATGGTACTTGATCAGCTTCTCCTTGCGTTCCTTCGGGTCTGGTTTGTATGAGGGCAGGATGGTAGTGAAACGGAATTGGCCTGAGGGATAAGAACCCCCAGCAAAACCGAAGTAGTTCTTGTGGGGAAGAGGTTCCATCGAATATCCTACTGCAAAAAGAAAGCAGAATGAGAAAAGTTTCTCTAGGGCAGAAAATTTCTCTAAGTATGGACGCGCGAAGCTAAAAATCAGAACGCGCGAAGTTAAGAATAGCACCGCGCGAAGCTAAAGATTAGACCGCGCAGAAATAGCCTCGCGTGTTCAGCGCGACTGCTACTTGAAATAGCCTTGCGTTTTCAGCGCGACTGCTACTTGAAATAGCCTCGCGTGTTCAGCGCGACTGCTACTTGAAATAGCCTCGCGTTTCAGCGCGACTGCTACTTAAAATAGCCTCGCATTTTCAGCGCGACTGCTACTTAAAATAGCCTCGCGTTTTCAGCGCGACTGCTACTTAAAATAGCCTCGCGCTTTAAACGCGAGGATGACGCGATAACTTCGCGTAAGAAGGCAGTCAGAGACTTTTCTTCTTCTCCAAGCCTTACGGCAGGAGTACGGCGATCTCGCCGGTAAAGGAGTTGATTGATAGTTAAAATTAAGCCAAATCACTCTAGAAATGTTCTAAAGAGTCTCGATGGAAAGATTCTTACCCCCGATGGGCGAAATGTGGGATGGCGCGTCGCTGCCTTGGCCGCCGCCACCACTGCTTGCGCCAGTCGCCGATGATGGAGCCGCTCGAGAAGTAGCACGAGTCTTGGGTGCCATTGCTGAGGAAAATCGACTGAAAATTTGGAGAAACTTGGTCGGAAGAAGATCGGGTCGCCTGAACTCTGATCGCCTGAATCTCTAAGTTTCTGGAAAATTCTCAAATAGAGTGAGAAGGATAAGAAATAGAGATTTCTTTTAAATGGAAGCAACCGCCTCTTGGAATTCGGCGCGAGTTTCGGAGAAAGTGACTGGTCAGTTACTCTCTAAAACGCGAAGCTATTAGCCTCGCGCGACTAAGAAAAAGCGAAGTTGATTAACTCCGCGCAACTTTACAAAATGCGAGGATAGCCTATGCCTTAGCTTCGCATTTTCATGAAAAAACTTAGATTCTTGACGAGTGCAATTAAGCGCTTCCATCTAAGTTAAAGCGATTCTTATCCGATCATTTGGGTATTATCAATCTAAGTCACGCAGAAGAGCCTTAGATTATTTTACCAGAATTATTGACCATCTGTTTGTTGTGCAAGCAAGTTTATTGAAGCCAACAGATAGAGAGGAAAATAATTTATCTTTATTCATGAAGCAAGAGATTACAAAGAGGGAGTTATAGCTCTCCCAAAAACTTTTTACATGATCAAACTCATCAAATAAGCAAAAACAATAAGATTTCTCTACGGGGTGTTGAAGCTCAGTTCCCTGGTTCACATGCAAAAACAATAAGATTTCTCTGCGGGGTGTTGAAGCTCAGTTCCCTGGTTCACATGCAAAAGATCTCCTCTACAAATGTCAATTAGGATATGTCATCCGAAATGAAGCACGAGAGGAAAGGAAAGTGCTGCACTGAAGCGCAATTCTGAACTGCAAGTGCTGCAATTCTGCACTGCAAGTGCTGCAGCTCCTTATTTACAGCCCCTTCTGGAGTTTATCTCTCGGAGCCAGAGCTTGAAACCTGCAACTATGTTGTAAAGCATATGCTTCTGACTTCCTTAGAGTTACTCTTGCTGATGAAGATCGAGGGACCCGCATACATTCTTCTTCAGAAAGGATTGAACTTACTGCAAAAGGAACAGAGTTTCCAAAAGAGTGAAAACGCGGAGCTAAGCTAACTCCGCGTACAGTTGGAGAAATAGCCTCGCGCTTTAAACGCAGAGGATGATGCAATAACTTCGCGTAAAGGGGGACAAGATTTCTTTCTGCTCTTTCCTTCTCTTTCAAATTCATAGCGACTGCTAATCAAAGATAGCCTCGCGAATTCATAAGCGACTGCTAATCAAAGATAGCCTCGCAATTCATCGCGACTGCTAATCAAAGATAGCCTCGCAATTCATCGCGACTGCTAATCAAGGATAGCCTCGCGGATTCATTCATCGCGACTGCTAATCAAAGATAGCCTCGCAATTCATCGCGACTGCTAGTAAAGCCCCACGTTTCAAGCGCAGGGACGACACAATAAAACGGCGATCTCGCCAACAAGACAAAGCAATCGTCCAGATTAAAATCAAGCCAAAATATCTCAGAATGGTTCTTAGAAAACCAAGAGACGAGGTTTTTTACCTTCGGAAGACGCTGCATAGACTGGTTCGCCGTCGCGTCTACCTTCACGGCTGCTGCCATCAACGCCGGCCAACTTGCGAAAAACCAAACTCCTCTGGAGAGACATCCTATGGAGAATTGAATGAAGATCAGTTGAAGATCATTCGTGAGTCACTCGAGTTCTCAGAAATTCTTCGGATGAGATGACGAAGAAGATGAGCCGGGAGCTCTATTTAAACAGAATTTCCGTCGCTTGGTATTCGGCATGGAAACTCGGGGTAATTAATGACGTAATTACTCATTTCACTGAAGACGAAGTGAAGCTGATTAGCTCCGCGTAAGTGAGCGTAACGCGAGATAGACTTGGTATTCTAACTCCGCGTTTTCAGTTTGAAGATCCAAAGTATTTCAAAATCTGCTGAAGTCTAAGCCATTTTGAAAACTTTGGAGGGGGTTCTGTTGGCAGTGAAAATTTCTAAGTAAAAAGGATTTTCCACAACAGAACGCGGAGCTAATTCAATAGCCCCGCGTTTGGTTATGTTAACCCTGCGTTTGAATAAAACACGGAGATGTTTTATAGCTCCGCGTTGATTCCGCAGTCTGGCTTATATTAGCCTCGCGTTTGAGTAAAACGCGGAGATGATCAATAGCTCCGCGTTAGCTCCGCGTTTTGGTTATTTAGCGTCGTGTTTTGATGCGATTAAAGCTCCGCGTAAGCAGATAACCAGAATCTCAAATTGATTGAGATTATGATTCTGGGCTTATCCAAATACCCGAATCAAGTCTAATCAGAATTCCATCAAAACTAAGATATTTGATTGGAATCCTTGATGAATGCGAGTTCTATTTAGATAGAAACTCTTGTATTAACATGGGGCTATAAATACCTTCCTGGTGAAACCCTAGGGGGTCTTCTTTTTGGAGGGTCTTCGTCTTCTTTTTGGAGCGTCTTCGTCTTCTTTTTGGCATTGGAAGTCTCCTATTTGATCCTTTGGCAATTCAAGTACGCGAGAGAGCCTTGAAGCCTTTGCTGATCATCTTCTGAAATCTTGGAGAATTCAAGTTACGCACAGAGCCTTGAGTTCGTGAAGATCAGAGAAAGTCACCATCTTCTTTCTGGAGTTCTTGAGAAGTTCAAGTTACGCGAGAGAGCCTTGAACAAATCAAAGCCAGAGAAGATCGTCTATATTCGGCCGATATCTTTAAAAGAGAAGATTTTAACATACTGATCGTCCAAAGGAACTGCTTGACAGATCCCATCGCCACAGATCCCACAATATTGTAAAAGAGAGAGATTGAAATATAAAATCCTCTCGTTTGTTCTTTTTTATATCTTGTTCACTTTCATTGTAATTTAAGTTAATTCAATGGGAGGAAGCGAAGGAACTTTTGCGACGAACACTCTCGACGTCAGATCGCGCCACGATCTCTTTTTCGATGAAAGAGACTTCTCCCACTGTAGTCGCCAGTTTGTTCGCAGAAGAAAGTCGTTGCTTTCCTTCCATTGAATTCAACTTAGATTACAATGAAAGAAAACAATAGAAAAGAACAAACAAGAGGATTTATAAATTATATCGCTCTCTTTTACTATATAATGTGGGATCTATGTGGCGATGGGATCTAACTAGTAGTTCCTTTGGACGATCTGATGTCGATGGTCTTCTTGCTTTTGATGAAAAAGATGTCGGCCGACTTTGGATGATCTTCTCTGGTCTTGATTCGTTCAAGGCTCTCACACGTAACTCGAACTTCACAAAAACTTCAAAAAGATCCCCCAAGGCTTCCTCAAGAGGGTATTTATAATCTTAGGATAATATGAGAGTTTCTACCTAAATAGAATTTGTATTCACCAAGGATTCTAATCAAATATCTTAGTTTTGATCTAAATCTCTTGATTTAGAGTTCTGATTGGACTTAATTTGGGTATTTGGATAAGTCCAAATCTCAATCCAAATCAATTTATGATTCTGGTTATCTGCTCACGCGGAGCTAATCGCATCAAAACGCAAAGCTAAGAGACCAGAACGCGGAGCTATTGATTAGCTTCGCGTTTTACTCAAACGCGGGGCCAAAATAGCCAAACGCGGAGCTAAAAAGTTAGCTCCGCATTCTGTTGTGGAAAAATCCAATTTACTTAGAAATTTTCACTGCTAACAATAACTATATAAAAAAAAAACCTAAAACTAATGATAGCGTAGCTTATACAGAGAGGGGCCTTTATTTATGAGTGTTGCAGGAGATGAACAGCCGTGGAGATGTCATCACACACACTAATACACTTGGCTATTTTGGATATAATGGACATGCTTCGAGCTATTGGATGCCTCAAGCATAAGGATATGAAGGATGCATTATGGAGGTGGGGTTTCCAAGCAGGAACCCTACTCTTATACAGCATCCAAAAGTGATAACGACCCAAAATCACCATGAATATTGATGTTCGTTTTAAATTTTGAAGGTGAATAATAAACTGCAGATTATAAATTCTTGTTGGCAGTGAAAATTTCTAAGTTAAAAGGATTTTCCACAACAGAACGCGGAGCTAATTCAATAGCCCCGCGTTTGGTTATATTAACCCTGCATTTGAATAAAACACGGAGATGTTTAATAGCTCCGCGTTGATTCCGCAGTCTGGCTTGTATTAGCCTCGCGTTTGAGTAAAACGCGGAGATGATCAATAGCTCCGCGTTTTGGTTATTTAGCGTCGCGTTTTGATGCGATTAAAGCTCCGCGTAAGCAGATAACCAGAATCTCATATTGATTGAGATTATGATTCTGGGCTTATCCAAATACCCGAATCAAGTCTAATCAGAATTCCATCAAAACTAAGATATTTGATTGGAATCCTTGATGAATGCGAGTTCTATTTAGATAGAAACTCTTGCATTAACCTGGGGCTATAAATACCTTCCTGGTGAAACCCTAGTCTTCTTCTTCTTTTTGGCATCGGAAGCCTTCTATCGATCCTTTGGCAATTCAAGTACGCGAGAGAGCCTTGAAGCCTTTGCTGATCATCTTCTGAAATCTTGGAGAATTCAAGTTACGCACAGAGCCTTGAGTTCGTGAAGATCAGAGAAAATCATCATCTTCTTTCTGGAGTTCTTGAGAAGTTCGAGTTACGCGAGAGAGCCTTGAACAAATCAAAGCCAGAGAAGATCGTCTATATTCGGCCGATATCTTTAAAAGAGAAGATTTCAACGTACCGATCGTCCAAAGGAACTGTTTGACAGATCCCATCGCCACAGATCCCACAAACTATTGTAAAATAGAGAGATTGAAATATAAAATCCTCTCGTTTGTTCTTTTTTATATCTTGTTCACTTTCATTGTAATTTAAGTTAATTCAATGGGAGGAAGCGAAGGAACTTTTGCGACGAACAAACTGGCGACCACAGTGGGAGCCATCTCTTTCACTGATGAAGAGATAGTGGCGCAATCGGACGTTGACTTGATCGGATCCGAAGTAGACACGCTGGTCGTTGAAATCGACCAGCAGAAGTACGAGGAGTTCCTCTCCTCCGGATCAGGTGACTTGGATGAGACACAGCACTATCGCCGTATGTACTCCAATGCCCGAGTGACGGGTAGAAAGGTATCCACCGAGAGACGGGGATCCTTGGAGACTACGGTTATAACGCCGGAGTTCACACAAGAAATCCTAACCGAGGAAGAGCTTCCGATTGCCGAAGAAGACATGGGAACTGGACTGACCAGGACCCAACTCCGGAACAGGAACCGGAGAGCGAGGCGTAGAGCCCTCAAAGCCCGCCTTGGACGCGGAGCTAACTCTAGAGGACGCGAGGCTATGGTCCCTGGCAAATTGGCTCGCGCTACCCGTGAGACCAATCTCTACCGCGTTAAACGCGAAGATACAACTTGCCTTAAAAGCAAGGAAAAGCCAGCGTGTGATTTTCCACGCGAGGCTGGTAATACTGGCGAGTTACGCAAAATTCCTGACACTCGCGAGTTACGCGAGTATAAAAATTATTCCAAGCCAGCGTGTGATTCTCTACGCGAGGCTATTACTGTGCCTAGCGAGAGACGCGAAGCCAGTAAGGGTTGCGCTAGTCGCAGAATACCCAACACTCGCGAGTTACGCGAGTATAAAAATTATTCAAAGCCAGCGTGTGATTCTCCACGCGGGGCTATTACTGTGCCTAGCGAGAGACGCGAAGCCAGTGATACTTGCAATAAACGCAAGACTTCTGATACCCGCAAGGAACGTGAGGATGATTGGCAGATAGTTGT
Source organism: Dracaena cambodiana (assembly GCA_036321105.1). Classification (NCBI taxonomy): domain Eukaryota; kingdom Viridiplantae; phylum Streptophyta; class Magnoliopsida; order Asparagales; family Asparagaceae; genus Dracaena; species Dracaena cambodiana. The sequence continues at coordinate 3,153,546 of JAYEPQ010000012.1, read as the reverse complement.
CAGTCGTAAAAACCGCGCTAAGCGCGAAGCTATGATCTGCGTTAATCGCAAAAATAAGCCAGCGTGCAAGAACTTCCCTTCACGCAGGGCTATTATTCCAGAAGCTCAACTTCCAAGAACACACCAAGCCAGCGAGAAACGCGAGGCTAGTGTGGATAAGCGCGGAGCTATTCTTCAGGTCCACAATGTGAAACGCGAGGCTATTCCTAAGCCACGCGAGGATCAGTCCGACCCCAGAGCCAGGGTTGATCAATCAAAGAAGCTTCAGTGGATTCCTAAACACTCTCAAGAGTTGAATGGACCTCTTGATTTCATGTCTAGAGGCACTGACCTCAGGGAGCATCTTCCTAAGAAGAGAGGCATAGACCAACTTCAAGTTGAACATAGTTGCCATTGCCAGCAACTCATGACAACAGTATCAGCCGTGATGAATAACTGTGGCTGTAGCAAGAACAGGATATCTGTGTTCAACCGATTAAATGAGTCAAACCAGAATCCTGCTAAGAAGACAAGAACCACTCCCCTGAAACAAGGGAGAGCTGTAACTTCCAACATGGTAGGAAAAGGAAAGAAAATTGCAGAGACGGATGATGATTTAGAATCGAGCGATGATGAACTTCATCATGTTACTCGACTAAGATCAGGAGCCGTCCCGCCCCGAAATTATAAAAAGCTCGCAGGGGGTTCTTACGACGAGGACAGCGATAATTCCGCTATAGCCTCGCCTCCATCCTCTACATCATCTCGACTGCAGAAGTCGGCACCGCACATGGTAGATAAATCTGGTGATATCAATCAGAGATTTGAGGCTCAAGAAAGAATGATTCGAGAGCAACAGAAAACGATTGAAGACCTTAAGATGCTACTTTTAAAAGTTGTTGAAGATAATGCTAAACAGGGCAAGAAGACTCCAAATGAAGAATAACAGGAGGAGAAAGCCCACTCGATGCATGAGGAAGAAGATAGATTTTCTTTCCATGATCCGCATGAAGAAAAGCTTGAAAAGTTACAGAATCAACTCGAAGCCTTGATGCGTAAAAAAGAGTTGAAGGAGTCAGGAGTCTCTAGACCATATCCAGCAGAATGGGATGTGGTACCCTATCCTCCAAAGTATAAGCCGCTCAAGTTGGAGCCCTATGACGGGAAGGGATCGCCCAGTTAGCACATCTATTATTTCTTGTCCCAAGCAGGACACTTAATGGGTAATGATCCCATCATGACCAAAGTATTTGCAAGTACTTTGCGAGGGCCTGCCTTTACTTGGTTCATGCAGCTGCCCCCAGGTACTATTAATACCTGGTTAGATGTTGAGAAATCATTTCTCTCACGTTTCTTCGAGGATGACACCGAGATAGCGGTTCATTCCCTCCTTGCAACTAGGCAGGGGGAACAGGAAGCAGTTAAAGATTTCATAGAAAGGTTCCGGGAGAAGTCCGTACATTGTAAACACGGAATGATCCAGGAAACTCTAGTCGAGACATGTCGACACAACCTTAAGACCAATGTGCTCCTCAAAATGGGGGCCGTAGAGTCTAAGACGTGGAGGGACCTGCTCAAACAAGGGGAGCAAGCTGAAGACCTGATTCGCCGAGTTGAAGAGTCCCGCGGGCCAAGAAGTGCTGGGGGTAGTAAATCATATACCCAAAACAACAGCAACAAGAATAAAGGGAAAGCAGTAATGTCATCAGAAACTGCTCCTCAGAAAACCAGTCCTCTGCCAGAGCCGAAATCTCAAGGTCAACGAGGGTCAAGGCAAATTAGACCGCAGCAAGAAAGGAATTACACTTTCAAAGCTGAACAGACACCAGTCCTCTTTCACCTGCTCCAAAAGAAGGGAATGCTAAAACTTCCGGAGAATAAGAAGCCAGAAGATGCGGGTAAGACTAAAGACCCAAATTACTGTCTTTATCACCGGAATGTTGGGCACCCTACCAGGGATTGTTTTCCCCTTAAGAACAGAATCCAAGCACTAATAGAGGCTGGAGTTTTGACGCTTAAGGAAGAGCAGAAGAAAGTCACTGCCAATATGGCAACCATAGTGGTTGGAACCCACGAGTTCCCCGCAGGAGTGATCCCAATCCCAAAGGGTAAGGCAATTACAAAGAATCTTGATCCTTACAACAAAGCCCAAGAAGGACTTGTCCCCATAACAACCCAAAGAGGGGAAATTATGTGGGTTCACCCTGATTTGCTGGAAGATGAACAATGGACTACTTCAAGAGGTCCAGAGAAGAAGCGGGCTGTCAATGCCATTTCTGCGGATATAAAGGGAGAATATATAGCTTCGGGGGTCTTCACAGATTCTGAAGAAGAACCCGAAACTATGGCCACCCATCAAGATGGGGCAGGCCCTTCCGGTACTCGATCTGGAAAGACATATCTTAAGGACTACACCAGAGTGGATCCAAAAGATATCTATGCAGAACTCGCAAAGCCTGCGAAGCAGAAAAGACTTCGTTTCCAGAAGAATTCTACCAGAGATGAAGGAGCCAAAGAAACTCCCTTCGAATTTGACATAATCGCGCAGTTGGCTAATATCCCAGCGCGAGTGACGCTTTACGAATTGTTGAGATTATCAAAATCAACACGTGAAGCTCTAAGAGAGGCCTTGGCAGACTCTGAGTCGTTCCTAGCTCAGATTGTCGAGCCGGCCATCGAAGAGCGGGACTCTTGCCCCCACTGTCATCAAGTGAGGAGGCAGGTCCCACAAATTATCTTCTCTCCAGAAGACATGCAGGTGAGGAATATAAAGCATAATAGGCCTTTATATTTCACTGGATATGTCGGGTCCACAAAAGTGGACCGAATTCAGATTGATCCAGGTTCTGCACTCAGCGTCGTGCCTAGTAGATTGATGCAGCTGTTGGGGATTTCCCTTCATCGCTTGACACCTACACACACTACAATCTATGGATTCAACGCTAATAATAGCCATCCTCTTGGTAAGATCCGATTGCGGTGTCAAATTGGAGACTTGAAAACGGAGGTTACGTGCTACGTAATTGATGCTGATACCTCCTACAATATTTTATTGGGGCGACCTTGGATTCACTCTCATATGATAGTTCCGTCGACTCTTCACCAGTGCATGAAATATTGCGATGATGAAGGAGAGGTCCGGACACTAATTGCTGACAAGCAGCCATTCAAAGGGTTGAAAAATTACTTCACAGATGCTGCACTCTACAAGCCAGCACATGAAGCCTCCAATGACGGTCTTAGTAAGTCTCCAAAGCCCGACGACAGTGGCAATGAAGCCGACACTGAGTACGAGCTCCTTGGAGAAGATGACGGGGGTGATTACGAAATCAACCCTCACCTAGATCTTAACTTAGGTCTTGATAATATAGTGGATGTAATAGAAAGTGAATGGGTTATTAATGAAAATGTAAAGTTAGTCTACGAGCATGCTGTAGCTACTGAGTCTGAGCCCTCTTGTACCTCCACCGAAGCGGATGGCCTGACCGAACTTGAAGTTCTGGCGGCATACCATTTGCCCCTCAAGTCTTCCCTCCTCTCTCAATTAAAAATTACCAAGGATCAAGGGCACTTCTTTGAAATGCCTCCCCGACAGAAGTCCCAAAGGCCGATCATGTTCGGCAAAGTGGCCACATCGCCTCGACAGAGACAAAGTAGTGAAAGTGATGAACAAACATCACCTCAATTTCACTTATATGAGCAAAGGTCCCGACAGATGATGGAGAAAATGGGATATAACTTTACCCAGAAGCCGGGATTAAACTTTGGAAAAGGGCGGCGGAATCTCATACCCTCGTTTAGACCGAGAGGAAAGAGCCGTGATTATTATCAGAAGACCCGCAGGGGGTTGGGCTATGTGTCTACTCCACCCTCATCGCCATCCAAGGTTGAAGAGAGTTCTTCAGATAAAGAAGAAACATCTTCGCCCGACCATGATTCGGATATAAGCACCGGTGCTTGGTTTCAGTCTTTGACAGCCAATATGGTTTCAGCTGCGCCAGAAAGCGACGAGGAACCAATCGACGTTCAAGATGATGCTTGGGCTAGGCATATGGATACTCTCTGGGATGTCCGCTTTGAACAGCGTGACCCACCCACAGAAGACAAATTAATACAAGTTAACATGGGAACGGAAGAAAATCCGAAACCCATTTTCATAAGCGACACACTAACTCCTTTAGAAAAGGAGGAACTTATATCTCTTATCAAAGAGTATATAGATGTGTTCGCATGGAGTTATGAAGATATGCCTGGGCTTGACCCTCAAATTGCCACACACCGGTTAAATATAAAAGAAGACGTCAAACCTGTTAAACAGCAACAGAGGCGTTTTCAACCGGAATTGATGGAGGCAATAGTTGCTGAGGTCAACAAGCTTATACAATCCGGGTTCATCCGTGAAGAACAACACCCAGACTGGGTGGCAAACATAGTGCCAGTTCGCAAAAAGAATGGCAAAATTCGGATATGCATTGACTTTCGAGATCTGAACGCTGCATGTTCCAAGGATGAATTTCCACTCCCCATCACCGACGTGATGATCGATAATACTTGCGGTTATGAGAGGATGTCCTTTATGGATGGCTTCTCAGGTTATAACCAAATCAAGATGCACCCGGATGATGAAAAGCAGACAGCTTTCAGAACGCCACAGGGGGGTATACTGTTATACGGTGATGCCATTCGGATTAAAGAATGCAGGTGCCACTTACCAACGCGCAATGAGCGCCATATTTAAAGAACACCTACACAGAACAGTAGAGTGCTATGTGGATGACTTAGCAGTTAAAAGCAAAGACAAAGGAGATCATCTTCACGATTTAAGAGTGGTCTTCGATCTTATGAGGAAACATCATTTGAAGATGAATCCCACTAAGTCATTCATGGGGGTATCCAGCGGGAAGTTTCTAGGGTTCGTAATAACTTCAAAAGGAATTTTCCTCGACCCGGAAAAGGTAAAAGCGATTAGCGAAATGCCGCCTCCCCGCAATCTTAAGGAACTAAGGGGATTACAAGGAAAGCTCGCTTATATTCGGCGCTTCATATCCAACTTATCTGGACGATGCCAACCATTCTCCAAACTTATGAAGAAGGGAGTGTCTTTCATATGGGATGAGGCATGTCAGCAGGCATTTGATGACCTCAAGGAGTACCTTACTAAACCTCCTGTACTAATGGCACCAGCCCCTGGGCAGCCCTTCCTTATATATGTAAGGGCCATGGATAATGCTTTAGGAGCATTACTTGCTCAATATAATGAGCACGGCCATGAACATGCCCTCTACTATTTAAGTAGAACAATGATTGGGGCAGAACAACGGTATACCCCGATTGAAAAAGAATGTTTAGCCCTAGTGTTTGCTGTTCAGAAAATGCGACACTACCTTTCGGGGCAAACAATTCATGTCATATCACGGGTTAATCCCTTGAAGATTCTGATGACAAAATCAGGATCCTTGAATGGCCGATTGGCAAAATGGGCGCTCTTACTATCGCCCTATGACATACATTTTGTCCCTCAAAAGGCCATGAAGGGACAAGCAATCGCTGATTTCCTTGCAGACCATCCAATTTGGTCCCAATTAAAGCAGACATCAGAAGTCAACACAGTTACCAAAGAGCAACCTTGGAAAATGTTCTTTGATGGTGCCGCGAGACGATCTGCTGCTGGAGTGGGGGTTGTGCTAATATCTCCACATAAACATATATTGCCTAACGGTTACTCATTAACAGAACCGTGCACTAATAATGTAGCGGAGTACAACGCGCTCATTATCGGCTTGAAAATAGCTCTGCAACTGGGGGTGAACCATCTAGAGGCATATGGAGATTCCAAGCTCATTGTCAATCAGATGACAGGTGAGTATGAAGTCAGACATGAAGCCCTCATCCCCTATCATCAGCTAGCTATTGAGCTAGCAGGATATTTTGAACAATTCTACATATATCATGTATCTCGAAATGAGAACATTTATGCAGATGCTCTTGCCGCATTAGCCGCAACGCTGGCAATCCCGCCAGGTGAAGCTAAAAGCATCACCATTGGTAGTAGAGAACTCCTCCACCCAGATGTGGTATCTCAAACCGAAGAGGTATGCCAGATTGGCTTAAACTTAGAGCCCCGTGATTGGCGACTTCCGTTTGTGGATTATGCTTTGCATGGGATATTACCAGAAAATCCTAAGGAAGCCACCTCAATAAAGAGGAAGGCCCAAAGATTTTATTATGATCATAAACTTCAGACTTTGTATAGAAAGTCAAGAGGTGGTCTATTGCTACGCTGCATATCGAAAGCAGAAGTAGAACAAGTGCTGAAAGAAACACATGATGGAATATGTGGAGCTCATCAGCCCGGTCCCAAACTTGGAGACCGTATAAGAAGGCTAGGGTACTACTGGCCGAGCATGGTTACGGAAGCAATGGCATACGCTAAACGATGTCATGCATGCCAAATACATGCCAATTTTATTCATCAACCCCAAGAATACTTGCACAATACCGTCGCAAGCTGGCCATTTGAAGCCTGGGGAATGGACATTGTGGGGCCAATAACTCCCCCGTCATCCAAAGGACATCGGTTTATTCTTGCAATAACCGATTATTTTTCAAAATAGGCCGAATCCGTGCCCATGAAAGAGGTGAAGACGACAGATGTGATCAAGTTCGTCAAGCATCATGTCATTTACCGATTTGGTGTCCCCCGACGGATTATTCATGATAATGGTCCGCAATTCATCAGTCAGGAATTCTCCAGATTCTGCAATAAATTCAGAATCAAAGATATCGCTTCTACACCATATAACCCTGCGGCTAATGGGTTGGCCGAAGCTTTCAATAAGACGATCATCAAACTCCTTCGGAAGTTCGTCTCCTCCAATAAACAAGATTGGGATGAAAAGTTGGGAGAATGTTTGTGGGCCTATCGCACCACCGTTCGCACCCCGACTAAATCTACCCCGTTTTCTTTGGTTTATGGAAGTGAGGCTGTCTTGCCTCTTGAAATCCAGATACCATCATTAAGAGTGGCTTTAGCTACAAAGATGACGACAGAAGAGCGCCATCAGCAAAGATTGCAAGAACTAGAGGCGTTAGATGAAAAACGTCTTAGGGCTCAACAACAAATTGAGTTGTATCAAGCCCGAATATCTCAAACGTTCAATAAGAACGTTAAACCAAGGACCTTTAAACAAGGAGACTTGGTTCTGGCTGTTAAAAGGCCAATGGTGCTAACCCACAAGACTAAGGGTAAGTTTGAACCCAAGTGGGAAGGACCGTTCATTGTGGAGACAGTCTACTCCAGTGGAGCTTATCGCTTAATGAATCAAGACGGTGATAGGATGATGATGCCGATCAATGGCAAATTTCTAAAGAAATACTATGCTTAATATCTCTGGGAGTATAAGCCTCCAATTTATCCAAGTTACGCGGATGAGCACTTGGACTTCTTCTATTCTGGTGATTTTAACCCACTAAACCCTGGCGCCTCTGACCTAAACCTGGTGCGTTTGGTTCTCAAGTTTGAACCACCTCCAGTCTTTTCTTAGGCATGCGCAGTTTGGCGCCTCTGACCTAAACCTGGTGCGTTTGGTTCTCAAGTTTGAACCACCTCCAGTCTTTTCTTAGGCATGCGCAGTTTGGCGCCTCTGACCTAAACCTGGTGCGTTTGGTTCTCAAGTTTGAACCACCTCCAGTCTTTTCTTAGGCATGCGCAGTTTGGCGCCTCTGACCTAAACCTGGTGCGTTTGGTTCTCAAGTTTGAACCACCTCCAGTCTTTTCTTAGGCATGCGCAGTTTGGCGCCTCTGACCGAAACCTGGTGCGTTTGGTTCTCAAGTTTGAACCACCTCCAGTCTTTTCTTAGGCATGCGCAGTTTGGCGCCTCTGACCTAAACCTGGTGCGTTTGGTTCTCAAGTTTGAACCACCTCCAGTCTTTTCTTAGGCATGCGAAGTTTGGCGCCTCTGACCTAAACCTGGTGCGTTTGGTTCTCAAGTTTGAACCACCTCCAGTCTTTTCTTAGGCATGCGCAGTTTGGCGCCTCTGACCTAAACCTGGTGCGTTTGGTTCTCAAGTTTGAACCATCTCCAGTCTTTTCTTAGGCATGCGCAGTTTGGCGCCTCTGACCTAAACCTGGTGCGTTTGGTTCTCAAGTTTGAACCACCTCCAGTCTTTTCTTAGGCATGCGCAGTTTGGCGCCTCTGACCTAAACCTGGTGCGTTTGGTTCTCAAGTTTGAACCACCTCCAGTCTTTTCTTAGGCATGCGCAGTTTAGCGCCTCTGACCTAAACCTGGTGCGTTTGGTTCTCAAGTTTGAACCACCTCCAGTCTTTTCTTAGGCATGCGCAGTTTGGCGCCTCTGACCTAAACCTGGTGCGTTTGGTTCTCAAGTTTGAACCACCATCAGTCTTTTCTTAGGCATGCGCATTGTGCGCCTCTGACCTAAACCTGGTGTGTTTGGAGTACCCAGTTCGAGTTACGCGAGAGAGCCTTGAACCGCCTCCAGTTTGGTTCTCAAGTTTGAACCACCATCAGTCTTTTCTTGGGCATGCGCATTGAGCGCCTCTGACCCAAACCTGGTGTGCTTAGTTCTCAAGTTTGAACAGCCCCCAGTCTTCTTTTAGGCATGTGTAATTAAGCGCCTCTGACCTAAAAGTACGAATTGCCCAACGCCGACTAGGCAATGGGAAGAGAACAAGTTTCTCGCCAACCCATCATGCTGGGGTAAAAGTATGAATTGCCCAACGCCAACTAGGCAATGGGAAGAGAACAAGTTTCTCGCCAACCCATCATGCTGGGGTAAAAGTACGAATTGCCCAACGCCAACTAGGCAATGGGAAGAGAACAAGTTTCTCGCCAACCCATCATACTGGGGTAAAAGTACGAATTGCCCAACGCCAACTAGGCAATGGGAAGAGAACAAGTTTCTCGCCAACCCATCATGCTGGGGTAAAAGTATGAATTGCCCAACGCTTCTGTAGCAATGGGAAGAGGAGATTAAATTCCTCGCCAACCCATCATACTGGGGTAAAAGTATGAATCGCCCAATACCGATAAAGTAAAGGGAAGAGGAAAATTTTGGCATTTAAGTCCAAACGTAGTCCTCGACAACTCACCATGTTGAGGGGAATAACATGGCTAGCCCAACTCAAACGGTAGTTGGTAAAGGCTAATCAAATCCGTTAATAGCTGGGGGTTTGCTAAAAATCCCATATTGAACTTTAATGGTTATTTCGGCTCAAGAAACTGAGCATAAACGATACCGAGATAAATCGTTTTGACGGCAGGTTATTTGTTAGGCAAGCAAATCTGTTTTGAAGCTGGCAAATAAAAGAGTCAAAAGAATCATCTTTATTAAGGTGAAGATACAAAAAGAATTTCAAAGAAACATAGTAAAATTATCTCTCTCCTGTTTACAAAGTTATTATTACAAGGACGATAAAAGTGTAAAGAGAGATGAAACTATTGGCCTCCCAGAAATCTCAATTGGTTTATTGTCTCGTCCAAATTTCTACGATGAGAAGCCTCCACGGTTTGCTGAGCTTGCCTACGCAACTCATCATCACTTATTAAAAGTTGTTGCTGACGAGATTCTTCTATGGCACGATTCCTGGCCATCTCTTCCTGCTGAATCTGCTCCTGCTGGACAAGCAACATCTCCCGTTTCTTGACAGATTCTCCTAATCGGAGTTCATTTTCTATCAAGGTGGCCCGAGCTCTCGCAATCGTTTCCTGGGCTTTAGAGATGGCCGACTGACTTTCCTCAATTCCGAAGTTTACCCTTTGCAGGTCGCCAATAACGGACTCCCGACTGGCCTGGAGCTCTGTCAGCTCCTGAGACCATCTCTCCTCCTGCTGCCTTAAAAATATTTCTTCGGGATAAGGATTCTGCTCGAAGCCGCGCCAGCTCTATCTCAGTGATCGCCTCCACATCCGCCTGACGGAGTGTGTGTAGCGTGGTCACCTGCTCTTCTAAAGCTGCAAGGCGGGCCCGGTATGGAGCTGATCGATCTTGCCCACCGAATTCTTCGATATTTCCTAAATACAGGAGTAACAGTGGACGTGCGAAGTTGAAGGAATCGTGGCCAGAACGAACCATCTCGACACATCTTCTTAACAAATACATAAAATCCTCGACAGTGAAGCCGAAAAGTCTTTCAAGAGGATTTGCAGTGTCGGTAGGCAAAGTAGGCAATGCCAAAAGAGGTGTCGTGAGCAAGGGAGCAGTAGTGGCTGGGATTGGAGAAGAGGAAGTCCGTCCCTGCATTAAATTCATGATCTGAGGGACCAGTAGAGCCAGTGCAGATCTGGAAGAACTGGAGACCCCAGACGAAGTACCGTCGGTACAGATCACTTGGGTACCCCCACCAACAGGAAGAGAAGATGGGACGACTTCGCCTGAAGTTCCTCCGGTAGGAGAAGCATCTTCGAATGAGAATTTCAAATTATTCTCCTCCCCTGCTGGAAGGCTTGGAGTTGGAAGAGTTGCAGGTATCTCAGCAGCCACGACAACAGACGACGTTAAAATCGCTGACTGAGAAGGCACTCCAACGACCGTGGGAAATGTCTCAGAAGAGCAAACGGGTGTTGGAGATGGCATGCTAGGAGAAGGTGTAGCCTCATTAGCAGCAGCTGCGATAATGACTTCTGTTCTCTCATCGCTCCCCAGTTCGTCAATTGGGGGAATTTAGGAGGAAACAGATGCAGGAGCCGGTGTGGAATAGTCAGCCACAAACTCACCAGCAGAGCTACCCATACCACCAACGGAGCCAGAATGGTCCATTCTATCGTCATACTCTACTTGGGTAGTCGAGTGCATTGGCGAAAGAAGTTGATCACCTGCATTTCAGAAGACCAGAAAAGCAGTGTTACGTTAAAATAATAACAGGCAAAAGATAAAATGCTAAAGGCCATACCAGGCGATACAAGTCCAGTTGTCGGACTTGAAGGGGGAGCCATTGTCGTTTCCAGCAATGTACCCATCTCGCTACCCGTTAGTTGCGCCCCAGGTTCTGCTACAGGCTCTACGGCCGAAGGAGCTGAAATCTCAGCAACACTTGGAGCTTTGGCAGGTTCATCCTCCCTTGCCAACGCTGGGGGTACAGCTGAAGCCAACAAGTCGGAAGCAAGTTTGATAGCCACTTCTTGGGGGGCTATCAAGGTTTCTTGTGTCAGTTTTTGCTTCTTACCCGACCTTTTCTTTAAAGTGCCGTGGCGTTTGAGAGTTGGACTCAGGGAACGACTGACAATAGGCTGAGGAACTCCACCAGCACCAGCATCATCATCATCATCATCACCGGCATCATCGTCTGATTCGCTGATGTCCGAAGGCTCAGCCGCAGCGCCAAGGAATTCTTCCATTCCTTTTATCCTTACCCTAGAAGCACCCTGACGGCTAATATAGAGGGCTTCAATCTCTTTGCAACAACTGCGATTGAGAGAGAAGCCAGGCACGTCAGCATTCGCAATGTTGAACCAATTGCAGGAGCTGAGGGTCATGGCCAATTCTGGCACCTTCTGGGGCAAGGAGAATTCAGCTTCGGTCCCGCCTGCTGCAAAATGGAACCAGCCACGAGCACCTTCGTATAAATTCCCCTCATAAGCGAGATCTTTATTTGGATTACCCACATAAAGTTGAGAATATCCAAACTGGCGAGCAAAGCGACTCGGAGTATATGGCTCAATCTGACACCTGAGATCTTGACGATACACCAAGTGTCCGGGACGGATGTTGAGAAGCCACCAGAACGCTCCTGCAGATAAAGTAGTGAACTTATCTGCTCCCATGGCATCCTTTAGCCTCGTCCCATATCCTCCACCGGGAAAGTCAGGAAAACACCGGAAGATCTCGTAATTCTGAAAGCTACGAAGAGTCTTCCGAATCTGGGACATATAATTCTGCCTCCATGAAGAACGTTCATACAGTTCTACAAGGAAGCACTTTTCGCCCGAACGACGCTCTGGCGCACTCATTAAAGAGGGACAGTGCAAGACAAGCCACGCCATCAAATAGGTGTAGGGCATCTCCACCCTAGGGTTTGGAGTTTTCGGTTGGGCAGTCTCTTTCGACTTGCCCTTTCCTTTCCCCTTGACCTTAATAGTGGGGAGGAAATCACGACAGAATACCCTCAGTCCATACTGCAGATTGCATACCATAGCGGGAAGGAGTCCAAGGGGTCGGCCGTATGCAAGAAGAACCGCTGGATATACCACAGTCACTACAATCGCTTCCTTGGGCAATGACGGCACGACGCATCTTTTGAGCCACAGCATCAGAAACCCGGCAATGAGACCTCTGTTGGAGATCGGAAATTGGGCTTGATAGTGATAGCTCTTAAATGAAGTACCAGGACCGTATCCATTCTCATTGGATTCAGTGGTATAATATAATAGATGGCGGCCCTTAGCAATACGGTGATCAATCTCTGAGCCATAGATGGGTGGATGACCATGGATAGTGGCCGAGCTATCCTTAGAATTCAGGTTGGCAAAAAGGTATTCGGCCCACTTCTTGTGGCCAATACCATGATTACGTGCACCTGTCAGGTCAGCGCAAATATGATAATGGCACATCATCTCCCAGTATGTGGCATGGATGCGCTCGTCCCTCGCCAATAGCATGTTCAACTCATCGGTGGTGGGGATATACTCCTCGTAAGGGACTTCGCCCATCGAGAGCCAGAAACCTCAAACATCTAGTGGAGAGCGAACCCTAGCTCACCCACTGGTGTAAAGAAAGTACAGGTTTCAGGGTTATACATCTCCAAGAGGCAGTAAAAGTGATAAGCACTCTGGGGAAACCCGAATTGGACATTCCTGATGGCTTTATAGAAGCCAATATCCTTTAAAAGAATCCAGCATGTACTGAACAAGGCGTGCCCACCACATATTGTTAGAAGAATGAACCCAGCCAGGCATCCTGAAGTCGCTAGCCGGGTACTGACCATCCTTCGCCAAGAACTCACTTAAGAAAGTTTGGGCACGAGATGGGACTTCTCCCACTGGAAGCTCCTTGCCAAATCGGCCTGGAAGCAAGCCAGTAATGCATCTTGGGGAACCATCTTGATAAACCCCTTTTGCACCAAATTTGCCTGTTGGGACGCCATCTTGCTCCTGAGTCAGTCCCCACTTTAATTCTCGAGGCATCGCTAGCCTCTGAAGATAGACCAGAGGATAGCTACGATCCATTCTAGGCAAAAACATCAGCATTTCGCTTGAGTTATATAACCAAACATGCTTCTCTTCAGAAAGGATCTTATCTGAGTGGTCCATCTGGTCTCCAAAGAGGAAGACGGGTTTCTCCATCACCTTTCTGTTCACATCTTCAAAAGCTGCGTCAGTTATAATTTCTCGCGCAGTAGTAGGGTGGTACTTGATCAGCTTCTCCTTGCGTTCCTTCGGGTCTGGTTTGTATGAGGGCAGGATGGTAGTGAAACGGAATTGGCCGGAGGGATCAGAACCCCCAGCAAAGCCGAAGTAGTTCTTGTGGGGAAGAGATTCCATCGAATATCCTACTGCAAAAAAAAAAAAAGCAGAATGAGAAAAGTTTCTCTAGGGCAGAAAATTTCTCCAAGTATGGACGCGCGAAGCTAAAAATTAGAACGCGCGAAGCTAAGAATAGCGCCGCGCGAAGCTAAAAATTTGACCGCGCAGAACTTAAAAGAGCCTCGCGTTTTCAGCGCGACTACTACTCAAAATAGCCTCGCGTTTTTAGCGCGACTGCTACTCAAAATAGCCTCGCGTTTTTAGCGCGACTGCTACTCAAAATAGCCTCGCGTTTTTAGCGCGACTGCTACTTAAAAGAGCATCGCTTTTTCAGCGCGACTGCTACTTAAAAGAGCCTCGCGTTTTCAGCGCGACTGATACTTAAAAGAGCCTCACGTTTTCAGCGCGACTGATACTTAAAATAGCCTCGCGTTTTCAGCGCGACTGCTACTTAAAATAGCCTCGCATTTTCAGCGCGACTGCTACTTAAAATAGCCTCGCGCTTTAAACGCGAGGATGACGCGATAACTTCGCGTAAGAAGGCAGTCAGAGACTTTTCTTCTTCTCCAAGCCTTACGGCAGGAGTACGGCGATCTCGCCGGTAATGGAGTTGATTGATCAGTTAAATTTAAGCCAAATCACTCTAGAAATGTTCTAAAGAGTCTCGATGGAGAGATTCTTACCCCCGATCGGCGAAATGTGGGCTGGCGCGTCGCTGCCTTGGCTGCCGCCACCACTGCTTGCGCCAGTCGCCGAAGATGGAGCCGCTCGAGAAGTAGCACGAGTTTTGGGTGCCATTGCTGAGAAAAATTGACTGAAAATCTAGAGAAACTCGGTCGGAAGAAGATCGGGTCGCCTGAACTCTGATCGCCTGAATCTCTAAGTTTCTGGAAAATTCTCAAATAGAGTGAGAAGGATAAGAAATAGAGATTTCTTTTAAATGGAAGGAACCGCCTCTTGGAATTCGGCGCGAATTTCGGAGAAAGTGACTGGACAGTTACTCTCCAACACGCGAAGCTATTAGCCTCGCGCGACTAAGAAAAAGCGAGGTTGATTAACTCCGCGCAACTATACAAAACGCGAGGATAGCCTGTGCCTTAGCTTCGCGTTTTCATGGAAAAACTTAGATTTTTGACGAGTGCAATTAGGCGCTTCCATCTAAGTTAAAGCGATCCTTATCCGATCATCTAAGTTGCGCAGAAGTGCCTTAGACTATTTTACCAAAATTATTAACCATCTGTCTGTTGAGCAAGCAAAATTCTTGAAGCTAACGGATAGAGAGGAAAATAATTTATCTTTATTCATGAAGCAAGAGATTACAAAGAGGGAGTTATAGCTCTCCCAAAAGCTTTTTACATGGTCAATTTGTCAATAACCATACAGTAAGATTTCTCTACGGGGTGTTGAAGCTCAGTTCCCTGGTTCACATGCAAAAGATCTCCTCTGCAAATGTCAATTCGGATCTGTCATCCGAAATGAAGCACGAGAGGAAAGGAAAGTGCTGCACTGAAGCGCAATTCTGCACTGCAAGTGCTGCAGCTCCTTATTTACAGCCCCTTCTGGAGTTTATCTCTCGGAGCCAGAGCTTGAAACTTGCAACTATGTTGTAAAGCATATGCTTCTGACTTCCTTAGAGTTACTTCTGCTGATGAAGATCGATGGATCCACATACATTCCTCTTCAGGAAGGACTGGACTTACTGCAAAAGGAACAGAGTTTCCAAAAGAGTGAAAACGCGGAGCTAAGCTAACTCCGCGCACAGTTGAAGAAATAGCCTCGCGCTTTAAACGCAGAGGATGATGCGATAACTTCGCGTAAAGGAGGACAAGATTTCTTTCTGCTCTTTCCTTCTCTTTCAAATTCATCGCGACTGCTAATCAAAGATAGCCTCGCAATTCATCGCGACTGCTAATCAAAGATAGCCTCGCAATTCATCGCGACTGCTAATCAAAGATAGCCTCGCAATTCATCGTGACTGCTAATCAAAGATAGCCTCGCAATTCATAGCGACTGCTAATCAAAGATAGCCTCGCAATTCATAGCGACTGCTAATCAAGGATAGCCTCGCAATTCATAGCGACTGCTAATCAAAGATAGCCTCGCAATTCATCGCGACTTCAAGCGCAGGGACGACACAATAAAACAGCGATCTCGCCGACAAGACAAAGCAATCGTCCAGAATAAATCAAGTCAAGACATCTCAGAATGGTTCTTAGAAAACCAGAAGATGAGGTTTTTACCTTCGAAAGACGCTGCATAGACTGGTTCGCCATCGCGTCTACCTTCACGGCTGCTGCCATCAACGCCAGCCAACTTGCGAAAAACCAAACTCCTCTGGAGAGACATCCTATGAAGAATTGATCGAAGATCAGTTGAAGATCATTCGTGAGTCACTCGAGTTCTCAGAAATTCTTCGGATGAGATGAAGAAGAAGATAAGCCGGGAGCTCTATTTAAACAGAATTTCCGTCGCTTGGTATTCGGCGTGGAAACTCAGGGTAATTAATGACATAATTACTCATTTCACTGAAGACGAAGTGAAGCTGATTAGCTCTGCGTAAGTGAGCGTAACACGAGATAGACTTGGTATTCTAACTCCGCGTTTCAGTTTAGAGATCCAAAGTATTTCAAAATTTGCTGAAGTCTAAGCCATTTTGAAAACTTTGGAGGGGGTTCTGTTGGCAGTGAAAATTTCTAAGTTAAAAGGATTTTCCACAACAGAACGCGGAGCTAATTCAATAGCCCCGCGTTTGGTTATATTAACCCTGCGTTTGAATAAAACACGGAGATGTTTAATAGCTCCGCGTTGATTCCGCAGTCTGGCTTGTATTAGCCTCGCGTTTGAGTAAAACGCGGAGATGATGAATAGCTCCGCGTTAGCTCCGCGTTTTGGTTATTTAGCGTCGCGTTTTGATGCGATTAAAGCTCCGCGTAAGCAGATAACCAGAATCTCATATTGATTGAGATTATGATTCTGGGCTTATCCAAATACCCAAATCAAGTCTAATCAGAATTCCATCAAAACTAAGATATTTGATTGGAATCCTTGATGAATGCGAGTTCTATTTAGATAGAAACTCTTGCATTAAACTGGGGCTATAAATACCTTCCTGGTGAAACCCTAGTCTTCTTCTTCTTTTTGGCATCGGAAGCCTTCTATCGATCCTTTGGCAATTCAAGTACGCGAGAGAGCCTTGAAGCCTTTGCTGATCATCTTCTGAAATCTTGGAGAATTCAAGTTACGCACAGAGCCTTGAGTTCGTGAAGATCAGAGAAAATCATCATCTTCTTTCTGGAGTTCTTGAGAAGTTCGAGTTACGCGAGAGAGCCTTGAACAAATCAAAGCCAGAGAAGATCGTCTATATTCGGCCGATATCTTTAAAAGAGAAGATTTCAACGTACCGATCGTCCAAAGGAACTGCTTGACATATCCCATCGCCACAGATCCCACAAACTATTGTAAAAGAGAGAGATTGAAATATAAAATCCTCTCGTTTGTTCTTTTTTATATCTTGTTCACTTTCATTGTAATTTAAGTTAATTCAATGGGAGGAAGCGAAGGAACTTTTGCGACGAACAATTCTCTGCTACAGTATTAGAGTTTTAAATTTCTTTGTTAATCCATTCAGTGCTAGTGTTATGTTTTGCTTTTTCTCTTGTTTGATTTATCCATGGAGTTATTTGAGTGCTCTTTCAGCTGTTCTTTGTCTTAAAAATTTTAGGTGGTCTGGTTACATATTTATACTTGAGGCAAATAGTATCTAAATTAAACCTTGACAAGAAGTTTTACTGTGGCATTTTTGTTGCTTGATATCTGTCAGTGTTAAATCTCAGTTATAGCTGAACAGTGCAAAGGCATCTGGCTAGTTTTTTTGCTTCACCACATAATTTTTCTTCCAATTATTTAAGCATACAACTTTTGATTTTACATTGAGTAATTGTACCAATAAAGGATGAAAACTTTTAGCTATTTGCATTCCTGCATGTACTTGGGAGTTAGGATACTTTTAGACTTAGTTGTTCATGTACCGAATTTAGATGTCAGGCCAACATAGTCAAAAGCCAAATAGATAATTTTACGGAATTTAGATGTCGAAAACTTTAACACTTTGCAAGATATTTTTAGCCGTGTAGGCAGTTGTCTCCAGTAAGAGGGGCAGAAACAAGAATAGTTTCCGGGTTATCCAAGGAATGGAGGAAGAGAGGGGTTGGAGGGGTTATCAATAGTATCAGTGGTGGTGATAGTGGTGGAAGCCATGAGTGCTCTGATACCAAGTTGAAAAGCAAATATTGAAAACCCAATAAGAAAATTATTATGTATTCATATGATATTTATAGTACAAAATACATAACAAAAATATCATTGCAGATTATATAGTTGTGATTTGTTTGTTTATAACAAACAACTTGGATAAAGAGAGAACCGTTTCATGGTAGTTGCATGTTGGGATATGCTAGTTAGTAACAAACAGATATCTATCAAAGTGTTAATGATAGTGATTAAGTCATTTGAAGATGGGAAAAACACCGGATCTTCTCAGTTAGTTCTGCATATAGACACTGTATTGATGGCGGTCATAGGCTATGGCAGGCATGCCATATATGGCAGACCAGATGCCGTTAAAGTTAGGGGATTCCTGTAGCTGATTGCAAAGGGAGCAATTCTAACTTGCGTAATCTACAAAGGAGGGGGTGGAAAGGGTCAGGTGTTTGTGCTCTATATCAGTCGAAAGCGGAGTCTAGTTCACATATCTTCCTAATGTGCTCCTATACTGCAAGAATTTGGGTAAAGTGCGATGCATGCTTGAACATAACAATTCAGATGGCCCAAGCATCTGATATTTAGTGTAGACCAGGTTTTGGTAGGTCCACAAACCACAGTGCCCATATACGTCGCATAATAACAACAGCCATATGTTGGAATGTGTGGAGATAAAGAAATAATAAAATTTTTAGACAGATTACCCATCCAGCCGATGTTTGTTTCTATCTAACATACCTTGATATATTCTCATGGACAGGTCTTTTATCAGAAAAAGAGTGGTTGTGTCTCTCGGATGAGCAGGACACAGATGAGGAGATGCAAGATGAATCCCCGGAGAGACCCCTACAGGGCACGGCTGACGGCGCCTGAGGGGTCAGACCTTTTGGTTCTATACTCCACTCTGAGTGGGAGTCTTTTATTTCTATGTTTTGCACTCTATCTTTTATACATGTATGATATTGCATGACTGAACTATTGGAACTTGTAGGTTCCTCGGCTTGCTTTAGTTTCCTGCTGATGATTTGACGTAAAACGGTTGTTCTGTTATTTCTCATTAATAGAACGCGGGGTATTTTGCTCACCGTTTCAACCTAAAAAAAAATGTAATAGGATTAGTTAAGATATGATTAGTTAAATCCAATACAAATAGATAATTTCACAGAATTTGAATGTCGAAAACTTTCAACACTTTGCAGCAAGAAGGACAAATTCTTGTACAAAATTGCTATGGCATAAAACGACTTGTGGGTAGTAAAGGGAAATGGGATCTAACGACTTGTGACGTATTGTTCTGAAAGCTTTAAAGATGTAATAAAATTATCGTAGCAGGGGGGGCCTATAGGTAAAGTACACAAGAAAATACAAGTGCTTTGGATGCTCACTTGCCGAGGTCAATAGTTGCTGATGGATGCAATCCTGGAGTGAGTCTTTCCTGCCAAGGACATCTTTTTTCCAATTCCATCTAACTGGTAGGTGGTTCAATGTGAATTTGTCAAATGAGGTCAGATAATTCTCTAATCTCAATCAACTGGGCATTGTGGTTGAGCAAAGCCTTAATTACCTGAAAATGCCACGAAACTACGTCTGCCAAGTGGCAGCTAGATTTTTTAGCAAGAGAATGGGTCCTTGATAACTAGCTTACGGGTTTTATGTTAATGTTTTAGTTAATTAATATTTAGCTTACGGGTTTTCCAGGTATCCTCTCTCTCATCCATAGAAGAAGTGATCTCCATCTCTCAGGTATGCTGAAAGTGCCTCTTTTTTTTTTGTTTTTTCCCCCTTATTGCAGGTATGCTGAAACTCTCCTTTCTTTTGTTTAGCAGCTAGAAGCGCCGGCATTGATACCTCCATATCACTTCATAGAATCTAGTGAGAAAGGCTTTCTCCATATCGCTCCAGGAATTGATGGTTCCCGGTTCTAATCTCCGGAACCATTCAAAAGCTAGCCCGGTTAAGGTACTAACAAATATTCTTGTAATAATAGGGTCATTTCCGGATAAATGCCCTATCTGCGACTTAAAATAGTAGAGGTGTTGGTTTGGCGATCTCTACCATCAAAAGATTTGAGTTTCAACGGTTTGTAGCTTTCTT
This sequence comes from Dracaena cambodiana, assembly GCA_036321105.1. Taxonomy (NCBI): domain Eukaryota; kingdom Viridiplantae; phylum Streptophyta; class Magnoliopsida; order Asparagales; family Asparagaceae; genus Dracaena; species Dracaena cambodiana. Next base: position 3,133,733 of record JAYEPQ010000012.1, on the reverse strand, counting down.
AGAATGGCACCGTTTCCCACTCCATGGGATATGGCCTTACCACACCTAGTTCTTGTAGGTCGCCCTTATGTACGAGGGCATTCAGTTGGTTCTGAAAGCTCTCCATCCAGACAGTATTTGTGTTTCCCTCCTGGTGCATAGAGCGGTTGTCATAATCTTTATGATGTTCTTCCTCTTCTCGATTGTTATGAGGACGATGACTTCTTCTTCGGTCTTCTTTCCTGTATTCTTCAGTTTAGCTTTTTCTAACTCCATCAGAACGTGTAGCATATTTTTAAGCTCGCTGATGGCATTCTACTGTTGCTGGATGTGCCTATCTTGCTCCTCTATTCTCCGCATGAACTCTTGTGGGATATTGTTCTGCGTTATGCCGAGGCGGAGTCTTCTAAGAATGAATCAGCTGTTTGTGATTCAGCCATAGCAGACTTGGCTATATCTTCTTCGTCAAATGAGATCCCCGCCATCTGTCTATAATTCATAGGGATCGTCACCCCACTTTTGAGTCAAGTGTGCCAAAAAACTCCTCGCTCTTCGTTGGATGGGTCTTTCGAACTCGAAGAGAGCTTTGAGTCAGAAGTTTCTTCTTCGGAGACTTTCTTCGCCTTCTTTTTCTTCTTCTTTTCTCCAACGCTTATCATGTTGGAGGTCATTGCGGGGTATTCCGGCTCAGAAAACTCGAACCCGCATAGTCTCCTTTTTGCCAATTGGGATGACGATGCTGATAGAGATGACAATCGATAAAACACAGAGGATCGGGCATGAGTTGAACAATGATAGTGAGACAGTACTGCATTGATCAGTCGTTCACAGTGGCACTGAGATACATGGGATTCTTCTCTTCTTCTGTTTAGAAGTTCCCTAAGATCTCTTGCACTGGAGTCCCTTGCAATGGGCTCATTTGTGAGAGATAACTTCAGGGACGGTGGAGTTTTAGCCTCGCGGATAGGCATGCTCCTTCTGCGAATTTGAGATTCGCGAGCTTTTTCATATTTTCCCCTTGGGACACGAATATATGCCCCACGTCGACCATGGACAACTTTGACGGACATCTTGACCAACCTTGCCCTTAGGCTTCCATATTTGGATGGTAGGTTTCTGCTAAGATAAGTTGGCAGTTCTCTCTTGTTGCGCGTTCCTGTGAAGGGCATGAGCTTTGCTTCTCCTCATGTTTCTTTTCGTTGTACGAGTGGGAGGAACCTTCTTCTCTGCATGACAGGTTTGCGGAGCGGGTAGTGGTCGTTTCCCCTTGTTGAAGCGGGGACTTTGGTCCACCTTACTTGAGAGATCAAGAGTCTTTGTGGGAACTGGCAGAGAGCCCGTTGTTAAGAAAGGGGATTTCGGACTATCTTGATCCTTTGATTCCCTTAACTGGGCTATTGCCATCTCCTTGGGAATTGACCCTTTGGAGATTTTATGTTATCCCCTTAGGGAAGTAGGGCTCTTGGAGCCTGAAGAAAGAAATTCTTCATACCTTTCCTAGTCGACGGAAATGGTGAGCGAGTCGACCATGCTACCAACTGGAATGTTGTCGGATTGAGCTACCACCAAATCACCGGAGGTGATGGTAGTCCCCAGCAGAGTCGCCAATCTTCTGTTCGCCATGAAAGTTGCACGCTCTTTATATCGAAGTCTTTTCAATAAAAGGGTTATAATTGGACGGTTTCCCGTTTACAGAAGATGAGGAAGATAGGTTTTCCTCTTTGTTTAAGGCTGGGTTTCTAGGTAGCTATGGAGGACGATCCTGCTCTCCATTGACACTCCGTACAATCTCTCTCAGTTGACTAAAGGAAAGAAAAATGACTTTTTACTCTTGATCACAAGGGGTAATTTCTGGGAGAAGACGTCCATCTCTGTCTGTGTCTTCGTCTCTTTCGCTCCCCGCCCTTTATAGGGGGCTTGGAGTAACGTCCCGCCATATTTTTGCTCGACCGTTAACTCCCACTACTGGAGAAGTGCCGCCATATTTGTTAGGTGGTTATTCCCACGATCGAAGTAACGCCGCTGCATTTGTTTAGCAGTTATTCCCACGATCCGTGATGGCAATTCTTCCGTTCGGGTCAGTTGACTTTGTATTAAACCCCCATCCGAAAGCTATGGGTAGTGTCGCGAATCTCAGTTTTAGATTCGCGAACCTGTTCCGTCGTCTGGATCGCGGACCTCAGTTTCTTAGATTCGCGGACCTCAGTTTCTTAGATTCGCGGATCCGATGAGTTGCGGGCTTCTGTCTCTGAATTCGTGGATTCGCTTTGCTTTTCCAGAATTTTTCGCCGACAACAGCCTCTGTTTAACAGCACCGATTGGATCTACTTTTCAAACTGTTAGCTGCCCATGTGCATTTCACATAGGAAAAAAACAAGTCATAAATGGTCAATCTGTAACTGTAAATAGCAATGGAAAGGACCTGTCATTAGGTACTGCATCAGATTCTAATTTGTGACGATGACCCTGTTATCACATAGCTAGGGCAAAGTTAAATCTTCTATAGTGCTTTTAGCCTACGTATCTATTTATTTCCTTCCATCTTTAACCCCCATCACCATATTAACCTTGTATGCTGATCTGACTGAGTATTTATCCATGACCTTCCCATCCCTACTCCCTAATATCATAGTCGCTCTTGGGATCAAGAACCATATTTTTGAGAAGTACTCTTATTCCCTTAGGCTGTGTTTGCATTGAGGGAAAATGAAGGAAAAGAAAAGAAAAAGAAATAGAAAGTTGCTTTCCAATGTTTGGTTAGAGGGAAAATTAGAGAGAAAATAAAACGGAAAGAAAGTGAGAGAAAATGTATTAAGTTTTTTTTTTCTTTTTCATTTTCTTCCTCAAATCCAAGAGAAAATGAAAGAAAAGGAAAGTTGAGAGAAAAAGGAAAAAAGGTGAGAAATTTTTGCATAAATTTTCTTGTAATTTTAGTCTCAAAATATTTTTAATTTTTATGAAGTTTGGACCATTTGGTTATTATATGGTTAATTATTTAAAAATTAAAAATTATATCAATAATATGTAAATTAATATTAAAATTCTCTATAGTTTAATTTGAATTATATTTTCCTTTTAATTTTCTATTGAGCAACCAAACATAAGAAACTACTTTATTTTTAAATTTCCTTGAGATTTTCTTCTTTATTTTCTTTCTAACCAAACATAAAAAGAAAACCAATTTCCATATCCTTTTCTTCCCTTTTCTCTTTCCCTTTCCTTTTCTTTTCTTTTCTTTCATTTTCCCTCAATCCAAACGCAGCCTTAGAGTTCCTCTTATTGGATCTTCTGTGACTGGTTGTTCCATTTTGTTTTTATACTGACCTCCACTGGCTACTAATAATATTCTTACGGCCTGAAGCGGCCCTCATATGTATGGGAATACTGCAGAGAATTATAAGACAATAGTGCATCATTGCAGCCATATTTATTTTAAGTTATCACTTGTAAAGACAATTTTGTATGACAAGCAAATAAAGAAGATGCATTTTTAGGCAAATATGCTGTCAAGCAGAGTTCGGCAATGGACCAGCAAATATCATCCACAGTGATTTCTTTGATCATTATCAAAAGAGTTGATTTGCCAGCAAGGAATCTGAACATTCAGAATCCAGAATTTTGCCTGTAAGAGAGAGAGAGAGAGAGATGGAAGGCAGGAAAAAACAGGTGCAACTATCAATATGAGTAGAATGATGATCAGTGAGAGTAACAAAAGGCTAATTGAAGTGGTAGATAAGCTTACTTTGAATACCTCAACAATTTAGGTTCCTGTTTGTTCCTTGGTGATCTTTTTGGAGAGGCTAATTAGCGATGTGATAGCTATCAGAGAGGATTCAGGCAAGGTTTCTTCTTTCATTCAGTTCTACTATTAAGATGATAATACCAAAAATGTTTAATTATGACATGTCAGTAGAATATAATAGCAGTTTTCTTTGAATTAAAGAACTAGCTATGTTCATCCCTTACAATTAACGTTCCTAATGGCTTTTGATGGTTATGACCTACAGTAATACTTTACCCTAGAACCTCATTTATATGTTCATTAATGCACCGTGAGAAGGCAGTAGAATATGTGAACTGAGGAAGCTGGAAAGAAGATGAATAGGTTTTCCGATTGAGTCGTACTCCCAATACCTTTATCCTTCTCCAGGTATAAAAAGATGTTCCAATTTCTGAAGAAACTTGACAGACGGAACCTGTTAGGGCAAACGCGCTTAAGGAGTGATTACAATTATTTTTAAATGTTGTCTATTCGGCCCAGTGAGTCAACTAGGATTCTCACATATTGTTATTTTAAATAGAAAGATTGCTACATGAGAGCATGCAGTGACCTTATATATTTAATCATGTAGTTTGAAGGACAATTATGCAGCAAATGACATTTATATTGCTATGAACGCCAGTTTCAGAATTGATATAACATCAGGGCACCTCTAGCTTATGATTCTCAGATAGGAAGCTCCCAGCGTATGATTGTAATGTCTTTAATTCTTTATGGTGCTTGCACCATTTGAGTACCTTATATATTTGTTTAAAACTTCCTTGAGCAAATAGGAGAGGTAGAATAGTGTACGCTTAAGAGCACTGTTGTTATGTTAAACATGCATATTATAGTCACTTTCCACTTCATAAATAGTTATGTAATGAATATTATATCTTTATTTCCTATTGCTATGGCCTATTAGCCTTCAGATTTTGAGCAATTTTTTCCTATTTGCAAAATTTTCAACATAATTATTTATAGAAGTATGTATTTAGAATTTTGTAGTGCCCTTGTCATGTGTTTATCTTCTCCATATATAGTTAATATGGTGCATTACATGCTTTTTGGTTTGGGGCCTGAATAACCTCTGCAACCAACCTTGCAAATTCTACACTTCACTTTTTTCCTCCTTTTTCAAGTTTACAAAGTTTTGCCATCTTCAGATATCATTTTAATATTACTGATTCATATAAAATGACAGTTGGTTACACCCAACTTATGCTTATGATCATACCGACAGAAGAAACTAGTTCATTTTAAAGTTCTGTTTATCAATGTTTTCAAAGTGTCATCCAGAGAGAAGCAAATCAATGTTTTACATTTGTTTATGCCTTCCTCTCCCACTGTTGTTAAGAGGGAAATGTTATTGTTAAGAGACCTCTCATCCCTTGTTTTAGTTAACCTTGTGTTGGTTTTCAAATATACTGCATATAAACATTGCCAATATTTCAACTTGCAGCATGCTGTAACATACATCCTTGTGATCCCTTTATGCTGAGAACTGACATGGGATTGTATGTCATTGCCCCTGTGCTGATCACAAACCGTGAGTGCCTCTGAACTGATTAGAAGTCTCAAGTATTTCTTATGATTGCCTGTCTACTTAATTTTGGACTCTGACACGTAGCAAAAATGATGCCTTTTACACAGTTTATATGTCGGCATTATGCAATTAGGAGTTGAAGTTTGCAGGCTATATTGTTGTTACTCAAGGAGCATTTTTTTTGGTTTTTTTTTTTTTTTTCGTTTTGTTTGTGTTTAGCTTAGTCAGTATATGCCCTTGTGTTGTGGCAGCTTCAAGAATGACCTGTGTCTCCTCCAAAGCTCTTAACTGAATACAACAGTTTGCCCTTACCACACCAAGTATCATCTCAAAAAACAACAGTTTGCCCTTACCCACTTTGTACGTAATCCCCTATGCTGGTCTATTCTTGCTTTTTTTTTTTTGGTAGATTCATTTCATACATGGTTACTATTTTGCCACATCCTTGGATTACCTATGGTTGTATACTGATCACATCGTCTTTTTTTTTTTAAATTTTTATGGATATTACGTACTCTTACTTTGCATGGTTCTTATTTGTTCAGAAAATACTTCTTAGTTTTGTTAGCAAAGACGGCTTCAGTTCATTATGCTTTAATTAGTTCTCAAATATCTTGGTCTACTTTTGAACTCGTACTAGAGCCATCTGACATAGAATCCTCTAATTTTGACTGCTGCCCTTTAATTTGTACATATTGATAACTATGTATTTCGAAGAAAACTTTGAATACTTTGAGAAACTTCAAACTAACCACTGCAATAATGCATAATGCACCAGAGATTTAAAATTGTGAGTATAAATTTTTTTGGGGTAGAAAACAGTGTGCATATGCTTTGCTTCTTCAGTTCCTTGCAAATGCACGCATGATGGATGGGTGCAAATACTTTTGCTATTTCTCCTTTATCCGTTAACCATGCCTCTCTTTGTCTTAGAAGATGAGCTGTAAGGCATTCTTCTTGTGGCGAAGAAGGGTTTCTAGCATGTGCTCAACTCCAGTATACTGCACACTGTAGCATGAAAAAATTGAACTCAAAAGAATTTAGCCACACAGGCCAAATAGCCTCGCGCATGCGAGGCTTAATTGACCTGCGCAAGGCTAAATAGCCTCGCGTGGGGATGACAACCTCGCGTGCACGGGGCTGAGTCAGCACAGGGTTGGCTTCCTTTAGGATTTTCACCAGAATTCCAAGTTTAATTATATCAAATTACTCCGAATTGAAGATTTCAAATCCAACTGATATACATGTTCAGAAATTGAATTGCAATATAATTCTATCCTTATCTTTTAGAGCAACCCTTATAACTACCTCATGATTATAAATGGGGGTCAACAGGAGAGTTTTGAAACTTTAGAGACATTTGGCAAATTGATTTACGCACGAGGATATACTTACCAGTAGCAAGAGGTCGCCGGCCAGCAAGTGTTCTCCATCAATTCTTCACGTTCAAGATCAATTCAAGCATCAGATTGTTAACGAAGTACAAGGTTAGCGCTCCATAGTCACGTTGAGAACAAACGAGGAAAAAAACGAGTATTTTTGGATAAAAATATTAATACTCTAAAACATCCAGATTTGGGTTGTTCTCAAAACACTCCAAAATACCATCAAGACACTTCTCCAAGAATTTACAAGTGTTCTTATGAACATTTTATAAGGTACATCACTCCAAAACGTCCTAATACACTCCAAAACTAATCTTCCAAGCATAACCTAAGGCTATGTTACAAGTTCAAGACTATGTTTGGTTTGATAGAAAAAAAAAGAAAGAAAAAAAATGTAGAAGAAAAGAAAAAGAAACAAATGATAAAAAAAAAAAAAAGAGGAGGATTTATTTTGTTTAGAAAGGAACACTATAAGCAGCAGGGTCCACACGGTCCCATCTCTATGCATTCTCTCCTCCCCATCTCTCCCTCTCTGTGTGTGTGGATTTATGTTTAGTGCGCGCGTCTCGGACTCTCGGGCGAACCTGACACACCAACAAATCAACAATACAGTGGCGTGTTCGGTCCTCTGGCCGGGGAGTGGGCCCCATCCTCCCCCCCCCCCCCCCCCCCCCCGCGATCCCTACTGTGTACATCATTTCAAACTCTAATTTCATTTTGTGGGGACACAATTTCACTTCCTGCCATGCTAGGGTCTCTCTCTCTCTCTCTCTCTCTCTCTCTCTCTCAACTCTATTTTCTCTTTTGTGGCCACGAAAATTAAGCGAGAGAGAGAGAGAGGCCTTTATTTATTAGTGTTGCTGGAGATGAACAGTGGTGAAGATTGCATCACACACACGCACACGAATACAGTTGGCTATTTCGGACATAATAGACACGCCAAGTACTACTCCGCCATCAATGAAGAAAATCAATATAATGCGTGGCAGGAAGGAAACATGACTCTTGTCATTAATCTCATTATTTTCATTAAATCAAAAAAAAAAAAATCCTTTCTTTCTTTCTATATATATATATATATATATATATATATATATATATAACATAACAATTAGGATTAGTCTTGAGCTACAATGCAGGGAGGCAAGCTGGTGGGAAACCAAACCAAGAAAAACAAACAAATAATAATGTACCCCTACAATAGATAGTGTGTAGAAATTTATTGTAAAGAGACTTGAATGATGTGCTGGTATGACGATAAATTTTACATAATGCCAAGCACTTTGTCTTTTATCATCAAAGATCTACCGATATTTTTATAATGTGAAGGGCTCTTAGATGTTAGGTTATAAACATTATGTAATCTATCATATATTAATAAATAAATTTAAATATTAATGACCATAAAGAAAAATAGATGCAGGAGAAAAATGCCCAAACACATCGGCTTCACCCCCGTAGGTCATAATCTGAGCTGATACCAGGCCTAAATACAAAACTGAGTAACCAAAAGGCTTAAACCCTTAGGTCAAGGCCTCAACTTTGTATTTAAACCCGTAAACTTTTTTTTGTCCTATCCGATATGGGAATATACTCACATATGAACTAACTTAACAAATTCTTGTGTCAAGGTTAGCTGATTGATATGGCACAAGGAGCATGCGAGAGAAAAAAGAAAACAAAAAAAAAAAAAACGTTCATCAATCTATCTCAAATCTGTTTAAGTTTGCCTCTCAAGTAATTGTATGCATAGAATTTGGGCATATCCCTCACAAGTGTATTTTCTCTGATTTTATCGTGGATCGCTTAGAATACCTCTCTACAAATGCATTTTCTCTGCGTAAATCGTGAATCATTTAGAATTTGTGATATAACTTCATACTAAATAAGTTATAATGTTTGCTTCAGGAGACTGCTGCCTTGTGATTGGAGATCCCATTACTCTGCCTGTGACACTGCTTCAACTTCGAACTATTGGATGCCTCTAGCATAAGGGCATGAAGGATGCAATTATGGAGGAGGAGGTTCCAAGCAGGAACCCTACTCTTATACAGCATCCAAAAGTGATAATGACCTAGAATCACCATGAATATTGATGTTGTTCGTTTTAAATTTTGAAGGTGAATAATAATCTGCAGATTATAAATTCTCTGCTACAGTATTAGAGTTTAAAATTTCTTTGTTAATGCATTCAGTGCTAGTGTTATGTTTTGCTTTTTCTCTCGTTTGATTTATCCATGGAATTATTTGAGTGCCCTGTCAGCTGTTCCTTGTCTTAAAAATTTTAGGTGGTCTGGTTACATATTTATACTTGAGGCAATTAGTATCTAAATTAAACCTTGACAAGAAGTTTTACTGTGGCATTTTTGATGCTTGATATCTGTCAGTGTTAAATCTCAGCTATAGCTGAACAATGCAGAGGCATCTGGCTAGTTTTTTTGCTTCACCACATAATTTTTCTTCCAATTATTTAAGCATACAACTTTTGATTTTACACTGAGTAATTGAGCCCATGAGAGGATGAAAACTTTTAGCTATATATTTGCATTCCTGCATGTACTTGGGAGTTAGGATATTTTTAGACTTAGTTGTTCATGTACCGAATTTAGATGTCAGGCCAACATAGTCAAAAGCCAAATAAATAATTTTACGGAATTTAGATGTCGAAAACTTTAACACTTTGCAGGATATTTTTAGCCGTGTAGGCAGTTGTCTCCAGTAAGAGGGGCAGAAACAAGAATAGTTTCCGGATTATTCGAGGAATGGAGGAAGAGAGGGGTTGGAGGGGTTATCAATAGTATCAGTGGTGGTGATAGTGACGGAAGCCATGAGTGCTCTGATACCAAGTTGAAAAACAAATATTAAAAACCCAATAAGAAAATTATTATGTATTCATATGATATTTATAGTACAAAATACATAACAAAAATATCAATGCAGATTATATAGTTGTGATTTGTTTGTTTATAACAAACAACTTGGATAAGGAGAGATCCGTTTCATGGTAGTTGCGTGTTGGGATATGCTAGTTAGTAACAAACAGATATCTATCAAAGTGTTAATGATAGTGATGAAGTCATTTAGAGATGGGAAAAACACCGGATCTTCTCAGTAGTTCTGCATATAGACACTGTATTAATGGCGGTTATAGGCTATGGCAGGCATGCCATATATGGCAGACTAGATGCCCGTTAAAGTTAGGGGATTCCTGTAGCTGATTGCAAAGGGAGCAATTCTTACTTGCGTAATCTACAAAGGAGGGGGTGGAAAGGACCAGGTGTTTGTGCTCTATGTCAGTCGAAAGCGAAGTCTAGTTCACATATCTTCCTAATGTGCTCCTATACTTGTAACACCCCAAAATTATCATGTTTATTAAATTATAAATTATCAAGTTAAAAGTTTCTTTCTATACACCTTCAAATTTAATTAAGTTTCTAAGGGCACCCCTTTTGCATTTTGTGGGGATGAGTTGTTAGAAGAGAGTGAGAGGTGGCACTCTAATTGACATTTGTCATGCATGCAAGAAGCCTTTGAACTAGGCTAGAGGATAAGGTGACCAAAATGCCCTTAGGTATATATAAGCTTATTCTCTCAAAGATAATTCTTATCAAAAAACAAAATAAAAATCACTCTTTACTCTTGGTTCTTCTAGTTCGTTGAGCAAAGGAAATAGAAGGGAGACTTTGCTAAAACAAAAGAGGAGATTAAAGGGAATATAGGCAAGTATCACCTTGTTATTGTTCTCTCTTTGAATCGTATTTGAGTACAAGTAGCATATATGATCTTTCTTGGAAATTATTTGATTTTTATTATGAGTACATGATTCCTTTTTCTTTATGGATAAATTCACATCATATTGGATCTGCATACTTAGAAAAATTTCTAGACTGCATACTTAGCCTGATTTACGGATGTTGGCTATTTTTGGCTTAGCCTCGCGTTTGGCTATTTTTAGCCTCGCGTTTGGCAATTTTTAGCCTCACGTTTGGCTATTTTTAGCCTCACGTTTGGTAATTTTTAGCCTCGCGTTTGGCTATCTTTAGCCTCGCGTTTGGCTATTTTAGTCTCGCGTTTGGCAATTTTTAGCCTCGCGTTTGGCAATTTTCTGCTTCCCGTTTGGCTATTTTTTTAGCTTCGCATTTGGCCATTTTTAGCCTTGCGTTTGGCAATTTTTAGCCTCGCGTTTGGCTATTTTCTGCTTCCCGTTTGGCTATTTTTTTAGCTTCGCGTTTGGCTATTTTTAGCTTCGTATTTGGCGATTTTTAACCTCGCGTAAAAACTCCGCGTTCAAGAGAAACACGGATTTACACACTTGGCATGATTCGCGGATTTATGATAACATGACATATGAATATCAACATGATATATGAAGGCAAGATTGTTCATGAAAACAAGTTCTAGTATCTTTAGTACACGATATGATAACAAGTTCTAGTATCTTTATTACACGACATGATAACAAATTCTAGTATCTTATTTACACGACATGATAACAAGTTCTAGTATCTTTATTACACTACATGATAACAAGTTCTAGTATCTTTATTACACGACATGATAAAAAGTTCTAGTATCTTTATTACACGACATGATAACAAGTTCTAGTATCTTATTTACACGACATGATAACAAGTTCTAGTATCCTTATTACATGACATGAAGTACTCTTATGATACATGTGTACATGATTCCAAATCTTGATTCCTGAACTCTTGATTCTTGTGAAATGATATGTATACAATTTGACATGAAAGTCCACGTGTTTCCTTTAATTCACGTATATCATATGCATTACTAACATGGAAAAAACTACATGATTGATAGATAAGTACTGTATTGTACAAGGATCTTGTTGGCCAACTTCTTGATTAGGTGCTGAGGGCCTTTTTACTAGCAGCATTGGGTGGTACTGAGTCATCGTCTGATACATGAGTCACCATATGGGTGATGCCCGTTACTTGTTTCATTTAACGGGGTCTGACTTGTAGCACCTGGCGGTGTGTCATGGTTCAGCGCCATGAGTTAGATGCCGGGTCCCGGGTATGCACGGGCACTTGTACAATATGAGAAACTGCGCGCTATCTTATCCATCATTGAGTTTCAATTCCAACACTAACATGATATGGACCTGTTAAATTTTACACGAAGCTTGCGAATGATTTACATTGTTATGGTTATATGCAACATGATTGACATTTACTTCGCTTACACTTGTCACCTTTACATGATTTGTTTCTACTATTTGAATGAATAGTCTTACTCAATTCATTTTCAGGATACGTTTGTACCAACGCAATTTATTTATTCTTTTATTTATTTGTACTGTGATAGTACACGTGTTTCTTGCTTTTGTGTTACTTGCTGGGTTTAATCTCCTGGGTTTTCTTAAGCCCAGATCACGAAAGAAGAGAAGGGGAGATTGCTCCAGACAACGATCCTTACTTCATCAATCAGGTCGAGTAGAGGATACTAGCACAATACTATTTGGGTACTTCGCACTTCTTGTTCTTGTTTCCTTTGTCACTTCTTGTTCTTGTTTCCTTTTTCTGGGCACTGCTTTAATTTGTAGTATTTAACTCTTTTGTGTAAATATTTAGAGCAGTGTGCCATTCTATGTAATCAACTCTCTGTATAAATGAAATTCTTTCAGTTTCAGACATGGTTATTCATCTTGACATGGCAGTAGTTACGGTTATTCCAAGATCATGGGACTGTTGGGTTATTTATAGTATTTAAGCGGCGTCCCCTATTTTGAAAAAAAAAAAAGAGCTGAATTGGGGGCGTTACAATACTGCAAGAATTTGGGTACAGTGCGATGCATGCTTGAACATAACAATTCAGATGGCCCAAACATCTGATATTTGGTGTAGAGCAGGTTTTGGTAGGTCCACAAACCACGGTGCCCATATACGTCGCATAATAACAACAACCATATGTTGGAACGTGTGGAGATAAAAAAATAATAGAATTTTTAGACAGATTACCCATCCAACCGATGTTTGTTTCTATCTAATGTACCTTGATATATTCTCATGAACAGGTCTTCTATCAGAAAAAGAGTGGTTGTGTCTCTTGGATGAGCAGGACACTGATGAGGAGATGCAAGATGAATTCCCGAAGAGACTCCCACAGGGCACGGCTGACGGCGCCTGAGGGGTCAGGCCTTTTGGTCCTATACTCCACTCTGAGTGGGAGTCTTTTATTTCTATGTTTTGCACTCTATCTTTTATACATTTTTGATGTTGTATGACCGAACTATTGGAACTTGTAGGTTTTTCGGCTTGCTTTAGTTTCCTGCTGTTGATTTGACGTAAAACGGTTGTTTTGTTATTTCTCATTAATAGAATGCGGGGTAGTTTGCTCACCGTTTCAACATAAAAAAAAGTGATAGGATTAGTTAAGATATGATTAGTTAAATCCAATACAAATAGATAATTTCACAGAATTTGAATGTCGAAAACTTTCAACAATTTGTAGCAAGAAGGACAAATTATTGTACAAAATTGCTGTGGCATAAAACGACTAGTGGGTAGTAAAGGGAAATGGGATCTAATTGTTCTATGATCCAAACCAAAAAATGGAGATGCTCTGTGACGCATTGTTCTGAAAGCTTTAGAGATGTAATAAAATTATTGTAGCAGGGGGGGCCTATATGTAAAGTGCACAAGAAAATACAAGTGCTTTGGATGCTCACTTGCCTAGGTCAATACTTGCTGATGGATGCAGTCCTGGAGTGAGTATTTCCTGCCAAGGACATCTTTTTTCCAGTTCCATCTAACTGGTGGGTGGTTCAATGTGAATTTGTCAAATGAGGTCAGAAAATTCTCTAATCTCAATCAACTGGGCATTGTGATTGAGCAAAGCCATAATTGCCTGAAAATGCCATGAAACTACGTCTGCCAAGTGGCAGCTAGATTTTTGAGCAAGAGAATGGGTCCTTGATTACTGTTTAGTATTTCTATGGTAATACACTGTTTCTTACGGGTTTTATGTTAATGTTTTAGTTAATTAATATTTAGCTTACGGGTTTTCCAGGTATCCTCTCTCTCCTCCACAGAAGAAGTGATCTCCATCTCTCAGGTATGCTGAAAGTGCCTCTCTCTTTTTATTTTTATTTTTTCCTCATTGCAGTAGAGAATTCCTTTCTTTTTTCACTTCTTCTTTTGAGATATAGCTGTTGTTTGTGATGAATTTGACAAATAGGCACTTTGCTATATGCATGGATGATCTTGTGATAATTGTTTATTTAGTTTATCACTTGTTATTTTGGATGCTTTGGCAGAATTTTTGTGGGTTTATTGGATCTCTACATGCAGCAAAAAAGAGTGAGTGAGAAATGCGAGTGGATCTTTCTAATATGAGACAGAAGCAATAATATAATCATATACTATCCAATACACTTACCAGATCTAGCTGCTTTCAATTGTTCATGTTCAATTATAACTCCATTTTTCAAACTTTTCACATAACATAAAATTCCCTTTTATTTATTTATTTTGCATAAATAATTGCAAAAAAACTTCCCTCTTTGTTTATAATCTTAATTACTTATGTTTTATAATTGAATTTCAACCTCTCAAGAAATCCAAGAGTCGAGACTGCTAAGGTTGGCAACAAATCCTCACCAAAGAGGAAGACACTCGATCTGTAGATAATTTAGGCACCAAATACAAATAATTTAAAGCACATAAAGGGAAAAAAAAAAAAACACACTACACAACAATGTATTAATGCGACCTGAACTCCTCCCATCGTTGTTTTTGTTTTTTTTTTTTTTTTTTTTAATACTAAAAAAGCCCATAGGATACAACCAATGTCAATATCTCCGGTATATAGTCCCATGGGCATCTGCTTCAGCCATTAAGTAAAGGTCTACAGTGAAATTCGAAATAACATAGATACACAATTCAAGAATTTTTCTAGATTAACAGTCTAGTTGGCGCAAGAGTTTGCTTTTTCGAAAGATATGCTCAAATTCACAATGGGTGAGCACATCCATTAAAGTTTTAACATCACGAAGTAATGGATCATCATTCCATAAGTCACGAGTTATTTCTTGGATCGCCATGAAAAAGTCACCTTGATTCTAAGCTTTGAAATATGCATAGTCTGAACAGCCACTCTCAAACCAAAGCACAACCCTCTCCTTTCTACATCATTAACGGAGGTGGATGAGAGAGAGTCGCACCGATAGCTCTAAGACGAGCTACTTCATCTCTAATCACAAGTCATCCAGAATCCCTAGCAGTCGTAGAACCAAAAAAGCCATCAAAAGATAGGGTCCATACATCACCTTTGGGTAACTTCCAAACAACTTGTGTGGGCAAGGTCGGCTCAACCACATCTACATGTCAAAATGCCAAGTTTGGCAACAAGAGCATTTGAGTGCGCTACCCTTGTTGGTTATCTCTTTGACAACTCTCTCGGAGATCTTCTCTATGCACATTAAACTCTAAATCTTACCTCCTTTCTAGAAATTTATAATAGATAGAATCCTCTGACAGTTAGTGACCAAATACAACACCTTAATTAATCCTAGGAAAACCAGTGCAAAATGAATTACATAACAGACGTGAACTTGTAATCAAATCCCAACTGGAAACTCCGCCGACTAGTCAAATCGTTTGCTTCTGCATGATATAAAACAAGCCATTGTCTATATCTTTTTTTTAATAGACTTTAGTGTAATCCCCCGCATTCTATTATTAAGGATTTAACAGAGCATGATAATGCATAAGTGATTTCCTTTTTAGCTAGGTGAGTCAGTCGTTTTCCTCAAGCAACAAAGATGACCCTTCAAATGAAAACAAAAGGTGGTCATTCTATGGCTGAGAGGGTTCCTCTTAGGTAGGTAGGAAGTGCTTTCCTCAGTGGAAGGCATTCCCTTAGTGTAAAGAGTTGGTTGAGTTCATTCAAGGGGTTTATCCATGTACACAATTTTATTATCAAGTCTTAAGCCACTTCTTTTCCGTGGTTAATTTTTATTTTTTCTCCGTTTTTTTTGTGAGAACACAATAAAAAAGATATTGGCGTGTCTGGAGAAGAGGGGCAGTAGGTTATTCTTTTTACAAAGAAGTTAGAGTTGACATTCTTTGTAAAGAAATTTCGTATCTTTGATTACCAAGTAATTTACTTGCCTGAATGCCTGTTGATGTAGGTTAGATTTGACCAAACTACATTAGTCCTTTAGTATTCATCGTCTGTATATGCTTGTTTTCTCTATAACTCTTCTTGTGTATGCATGCGTCTTCATTTACACATTATGTGATTTCTTGAAGGTTACTAGGGCTTGAGTAGCTTCTTGTGATCGCTTTCTAAAATGATTAGTACTTTCTCATTTCTTTTCATAGTTTTGATTTTTTTTTTTTTTTTTTTGGAGGTAAATAGTTTTGTTGAAGTTAGTTTCTAAGCTTATTTTTTACCCACGTTTGGCGTGTTTTTTGGTTTCATAAAGATACTAATAGTGATTCCTGCTTAACATGCTTTCATTGTTCTATTAATACTATAGATTTCTATGTAATTGATTTGTTGACTGTTAGATCTTATTATACATCGCACAACAAATTTCAGGTTAACATGAAAATTACCTTGATTATTTCTTGTATACACAAATTTTCTCCGGATATTAATTACCAAATTATTTACCAGAGGTTGTGAGATGTTTTCCACAAGTTTCAATAGTTACAAAGGTCATCCACCATCATTATTTATTAACAGAACTTGCATCTTTTCATTATTTTATTCCAAACAATTGTACTGAATTACCTTGGTAATGATGGCTTTCCCGTCTCTCAGCTCTTAATCTAGGCATCATGATGGCATCATGCTTTTCCCAAGCTGGAGGTGAGATGGCATCTAATCTTGGTAATGATATTGTTCGGTACATTTGGGGTCATTTGAAGTCTAGGGTTGGTTATCTAGTACACTATGTAAAGAAAGTTGATGAACTCAAAGAAATTTTTGTGGATTTAGAAAGGAAAAGGAATGACCTACAAAGAAGAGTAGAGGCAGCTGAGAGAAATGGAGAAGTGGTCGATGATGTAGTCACTGCATGGCTAAATGAATTCAAAGAATTTGAGGGAGCAGTTCGTAGAATGTTGGCGGAGGTTGGAGAGAACAAAAAATGCTTCAAGGATTGCTGCCCAAATTTTGCCTGGCGTTATAATCTTGGCAAGGAGGCTGCAAAGAAAATGGTTGATCCTGATAAACTCAAAAAAGAAGGAAAGTTCGAAACGGTGTCTCAGTCTCCTCCTCCCCTTTCTGTTGTTGACTCAATGCCCGCAGGCGATTTCATGGCTTTCACCTCCATCAAGGTTGTCCTCGACAAAGTCTTGGAGGCAATGAGGGACGAGAAGAAGCAGTTGATTGGAATATATGGTATGGGCGGAGTGGGTAAGACAACCTTGATGGATGCACTGGGTAGGCAGTTCTCCAAGGATGAGGAGTTTGGGAAAGTGGTGAAGGTGGTGGTGTCACAAAACCCCAGCATAGCAAAGATACGCCGTGATATTGCAAGCACGCTTGGCTTGGAACTCTCTGGAGAGGGTGAACTTGCTGCTCAAGCACAATTGAGAGCTAGGTTGAAGAAAGAAGCCAAAATTGTCATAATGATGGACGATATATGGGCCAGGTTAGAGCTGAGAGACGTAGGGATTCCAACCGGGGACGAGCACAGAGGCTGTAAAATCTTATTCACCACTAGGACACTGGAAACGTGCCAACAAATGGAAAGCCATGCTTCAATCAAATTTGATGTCTTGTCTGAAGAAGATTCTTGGACTCTCTTCAAAAGAAAAGTTGGAGATGTCTTCAATTCTGCGGATCTCGAGTCTGTTGCAAGGAAAGTGGCTGCCGAGTGTGGGGGACTGCCTCTGGCAATCGTTGTGGTTGGAAGAGCTCTACGCGGATGTAACCAGAGAGTATGGGATAGTGCACTGGTGCGGTTAAAAAGATCCATCCCTGACGAGCTGCCAGGTGTGGAGGAACAACTGTACAAATCTCTTGAACTGAGTTACAACTACATTGAGAATGCAGAGAAGAGATTGTTGTTCTTGTTTTGTTGCTTATTTCCAGAAGACTGTGAAATAAGTGAAGAGAAGCTTACATGGTATGCGGTGGGGGAAGGTTTCTTGAAAGAAGTATACACTTTGGATGAAGCACGTAGAGAAGTTCATTTGCTGGTGCAGGGTCTGATAACCTCTTGCTTGTTGATAAGTACCCAAAGTATTATCAAAAGAGAAAGATTCGTGAAGATGCATGATGTAGTTCGTGACGTAGCCATTTATATTGCATCCAAGGGGGGTGACTGTTTCTTCGTTAAGGCTGGACTTGGAATGAGGGATTGGCCTGAGAGCAGAGCCTTGGAGGTGTGCAAGAGAGTTTCACTGATGAACAATTACATAAGAACACTTCCGGATCAGCCAAATTGCCCCGAGCTACTCACTCTCTTGTTGAATTTCAATCCTTCTTTAAGTGCCGTGCCAGATAGTTTCTTCCAACGTATGTCAGCACTAACCGTTCTGGATTTAAGCGACACATCTATCGAGTCGTTGCCTTCCTCTCTTGCTCTCCTAACTAATCTTGGGTCACTTCGTCTTGACCGGTGCAACAATCTCCGTGATATCTCTTTAATCGGGCAACTAAACAAACTCAAAATACGTGGCCTGAAGAGATGTCCAGTTACTATTTTGCCAGAGGCACTAGAAACTTTGACTGATCTGAAACTCTTGGATTTATCTTACTCTACTTCTCTCGTCATTCCTCCAAATCTTCTGTGCAAACTATCTCGGCTGGAAGAGTTGTTCATGATTGGTTATGATTTGAAAGAAGCTCTCCTTGAACAGATTGGTTCCATGGACCGATTGGCCAACTTGCAGGTGTACATAAGTGATGCCAAATACCTCTCTCAAGATGTCAAAGCCTTTGACGGTTGGAAGAATTTGAAGAACTTCTTCATTAATGCTGGATGGAAGTGGCAACTGCCGGATAGTTCTAATGAGTGATATATTAATTTCTGGACTAAGTTCACTGATTAACTTTGCCAATAGTTCTAATGAATTTTTTTTTTTTTTTTTTTTTTCCTGAATGACAGTAGAAGTCCGTTTTTCCGTCCAGTGAGGGTGGGGTGAGGGTGGACGGACGTACCCGGCGTGTCATGCCTTAAATGGTTGTCCATTCAATTTCATTTGGGGATTCACTCGGCAATTCTCTGGAAGAAATAGCATAATGTATGCATGTGTATCTCAGCTCAGCTCAGCTCTATTGTATGGACTCAGAGTGTCCTAGCAGTTCGCATTGTAGTTAATTCTACCTCCCTTTGATTTGTATCACAATATTAAGGTGTGATTTGCTATAATTTTTTGTCTCGATTGTTCAAAATATATTATATATAATGAGAAATGTGTTAATTGTTCATTTAGTAGCTGTGTACTCTCAAACAAGTTAATAAGAAATGCATTTAAACAAGTACTTTTAGGGATGATAATGGGTCGGGCGGAGCCGAGCCAGATCCATTTATTGTCTAAACTAAAATTTTAAAATTTATTCTAATCCAAAGTCCAAATAAGCCATTGTGAAAAAAACTCAATCCAGCCCAATGGGCTTTGGATAGTCCATCTATTATAATCAAGTGAGATCTTTTTATAGATAGAACTTCAATAACATTATTTATCCACCCTCTACAAAAAATTCAGACCAAGAAATTGAACCTAAGATTTCAAATCAGCAATAGTAGCAACCCATATAAATAAGTCAACTGTTAATAAAGCCTTTAACAACACATATCCACCCACCTACATGCACATAATCCCTTTATATGTTCTCATTTTTAGCAACAGTAGAATGTATAGTTGCTATCAAATCTTATGAATTAAATGAAATATAAAGAATATGGCTGGCTCAGAACAATGCCCTACTCACATGGCCGGCACTACAAAGGAGGGGTTTGTTAGTCCCAATTTTTTGTGCCCTATGTAGTAAGGATGGGGAATCCACTAGCCATCTAATGTTGAGCTGCAGCTTCACTAAGGATCTCTGGGTTTATTGTGCAAGAAATCTAGGGATCAATCTCAATATGGAGGAAGAAATGTATATTGGGAGTAGATTGAGTCTCGATAGCTGACCTTCAGTTAGGTCTAGAACACTAGCCGTGGCAATACGTTGGAATGTTCGGTTAGAAAGAAATAAAAGAATTTTTAATTCTTCAGCTTGTTCTTTTCATAGTTATTTTAGACTAACAATGCATGATATTGACTTTTGGATAAATATTCCTTCCGATGAGGAGCGAGTACAGATCTCAGTTGGTTCGTCAGGAGATGACTTGGACACCCTAAAATAAACATGATCCACTTCTGTTAGTTTGGAGAAGATTCTTACCATAACACTCATGAAGAGAGATATATACTTCAGATTTTCTTTTATGTATTTTTTTCATTTTAATTTTATATAAAAACTAATATATTATGAAAATCACTCGTACTAATGATTGAACTCTTTAAAAAAAAAAATTACAATATTTTTGCTTGCCATATAAATACATACAGAGACCTTTACCAAACTAAACCGCCTCGTCTCTTCCAAATTCATCTCTCTCTCTCTCTCTCTCTCACTCTCTGTGGTTGTCTCTCTTTCTGGATCCCAAACCCTAATTTAAAACCTAAACCCTAGCCGATCGGTTGATCGACCGGTCGATCAAGAAGAGACTAACAAGCGTGAGGGAGCCGGGGGCGGCGCGACGGCGATTCTCACTCGCAGTGACGTGAATTTTCTACAATCTCTCTTTCTCCTTCATCTGTTGGTCGGATCTAAGGTTTATTATTGTCTTCTTCGTTTGAATCAGTCATATTTCCAAAACCCTAAATGCGAGCCTGACAAGGTGGCGTCAGCGTTTCAACTTCAGTTTCGCCTTCAGGTAACTTTGTCGCATCTTCTCAAATTCACTTCCCTCCATTTCGATTCTGCTATTGGCTTCGTATTTATCTGTCTATATATTTCAGTTTAGGTTCTGTTTGATTATCAGATATATTTGCCTACTTCTTTGATGCAAATTAGTCATTTGTTTGTTGAAATCGTGGACATTATTGAAACTGGTAAAGTATTTGAAGCAAAGTAGTTATTTTTCTAGATGGGACTTCAGAGAGTTTGGCTTCTTTCAATTTGTCAATTTGAGAACTCTTAATTTTTTTTTTCCTCCCCCTTTAATATAAACGGTTAAAATTATAACTCCATTGTTTCCAAATTATGGCTCCATACATGATATTATAATCTTTTTCTGCTGTTCTAGTATACAAAATACCTTATAAGACAGTGACACCCTTTTATAACAGAAGACAAAATGAAATAAGTATCTGTTCCCTCAATGCTGAAACAAATTAAGAATAAGGTTTATGAAGACATATCACTTTTTCCTTCCTCAGTATGGGAATGGAGAACTTATGTTGGAATTATTGTTTGAGACTAGAGTTTGTACGCGGCACTTCTCCTGGAACAGTGCACTCATCTTGCTTCTCGTGATCATGTGCCGTATAGAACCTCAATGTTAGAGAAAATTCAGTAGAGGAGTAGAATAATCATGTGATAAGCTTCAAACCATCTAGAATTTCTCTCTGTCTAAATATTCCAGAGTAACTCCTAACACAGCCTCTGTTTAACAACACCGATTGGATCTACTTTTCAAACTGTTAACTGCCCATGTGCACTTTGCATAGGAAAAAAACAAGTCATAAATGGTCAATCTGTAACTGTAAATAGCAATCGCAAGTACCTGTCATTAGGTACTGCATCAGATTCTAATTTGTGATGATGGCCTTGTTATCACATAGCTAGGGCAAAGTTAAATCTTCTATAGTGCTTTTGGGAAATTCTATTTGCGCACGGCATTTTACTCTTGGCGTCCTGATCTCTCTTTATACCAAACTCATATTTTGAAATACTGTCATTTTACTTTCTGCATCCAAATTTTTTTTCTAAAAATACTCCTCTTTTTCTCTAACTCCTCACCCGTCCAATTCTATTTAGCAAAAAAATATTTTGGTCGGGTATTAATACCCGACTAAGAAACTTTCTGGTCGGATATTAATATCCGACCAGCAAGCGAAGTCTAAAAAAAAAAAAACTAATTAACGATAAATTTCAAACAAATACGTATAAAATCTAAAAAAAATTCAAATCGTACCTTAGATTTGTTCTCTGACACCAATTATATGTTAGAATTTTCTATTTGCATAAGAAAACTCAAATGCAAATTCTAAACTCAAATTTCACTTGTCATGGTGAAATTGAAAAATTTAAAATTCTTCTAATCTTTTCAGGAACGTTAATTAAAAAATTTTAAGGGTTCAAGAAATCAGATAGATGATTTTGTAGGAGATGTGTTTTTATTAAATATCAAAAAAAATCATTTAGAGTTTTAGAGAAAAAATAGAGGAAGACGATGAGTCGTAGTTCCAAATTTTAAAAATTCTTAGTTTGAAATTTATAAGGGCAATTTAGTCCAAAAAAATAATGGCAAACTTGTAATTATTTTTAAGTTTTAAAACCGTGCGTCAAGAGTAAAATGCCGTGTGCAAATAGAATTTCCCAGTGCTTTTAGCCTTTGTATCTATTTATTTCCTTCCATCTTTAACCCCCATCACCATATTAACCTTGTATGCTGATCTGACTGAGTATTTATCCATGACCTTCCCATCCCTACTCCCTAATATCATAGTCGCTCTTGGGATCAAGAACCATATTTTTGAGAAGTATCCTTATTCCCTTAGAGTTCCTTTTATTGGATCTTCTGTGACTGGTTGTTCCATTTTGTTTTAATACTGACCTCCACTGGCTACTAATAATATTCTTACGGCCTGAAGCGGCCCTCATATGTTTGGGAATGCTGCAGAGAATTATAAGACAATAGTGCATCTTTGCAGCCATATGTATCGCTTGTAAAGACAATTTTGTATGACAAGCAAATAAAGAAGA
This sequence comes from Dracaena cambodiana, assembly GCA_036321105.1. Lineage (NCBI taxonomy): Eukaryota > Viridiplantae > Streptophyta > Magnoliopsida > Asparagales > Asparagaceae > Dracaena > Dracaena cambodiana. The sequence continues at coordinate 3,111,100 of JAYEPQ010000012.1, read as the reverse complement.
TGCATTTTTAGGCTAATATGCCGTCAAGTAGAGTTCGGCAATGGACCAGAAAATATCATCCACAGGGATTTCTTTGATCATTATCTAAAGAGTTGATTTGTCAGCAAGGAATCTGAACATTCAGAATCCAGAATTTTGCCTGAGAGAGAGAGAGAGAGAGAGAGAGAGAGAGAGAGATGGAAGGCAGGAAAAAACAGGTGCAACTATCAATATGAGTAGAATGATGATCAGTACAAAAGGCTAATTGAAGTGGTAGATAAGCTTACTTTGAATACCTCAACAATTTAGGTTCCTGTTTGTTCCTTGGTGATCTTTTTGGAGAGACTAATTAGCAATGTGATAGCTATCATCGAGGATTCAGGGAAGGGTTTCTTCTTTCGTTCAGTTCTGCTATTAAGATGATAATACCAAAAATGTTTAATTATGACATGTCAGTAGAATATAATAGCAGTTTTCTTTGAATTAAAGAACTAGCTAAGTTCATCCCTAACAATTAACGTTCCTAATGGCTTTTGATGGTTATGACATACAGTAATACTTTACCCTAGAACCTCATTTATATGTTCATTAATGCACCGTGAGAAGGTAATAGAATATGTGAATTGGGGAAGCTGGAAAGATGATGAATAGGTTTTCCGATTGAGTCGTACTCCCAATACCTTTATCCTTCTCCAGGTATAAAAAGATGTTCCAATTTCTGAAGAAACTTGACAGACGGAACCTGTTAGGGCAAACGCGCTTAAGGAGTGATTACAATTATTTTCAAATGTTGTCTATTCGACCCAGTGAGTCAACTAAGATTCTCACATATTGTTATTTTAAATAGAAAGATTGCTACATGAGAGCGTGCAGTGACCTTATATATTTAATCATGTAGTTTGAAGGACAATTATGCAGCTAATGACATTAATATTGCTATGAATGCCAGTTTCAGAATTGATATAACATCAGGGCACCTCTAGCTTATGATTCTAAGACAGGAAGCTCCCAGCGAATGATTGTAATGTCTTTAATTCTTTATGGTACTTGCACCATTTGAGTACCTTATTTATTTGTTTAAAACTTCCTTGAGCAAATAGGAGAGGTGGAATAGTGTATGCTTAAGAGCACTGTTGTTATGTTAAACATGCATATTATAGTCACTTTCCACTTCATAAATAGTTATGGAATAAATATTATATCTTTATTTCCTGTTGCTATTGCCTGTTAGCCTTCAGATTTTGAGCAATTTTTTTCTATTTGCAAAATTTTCAACATAATTCTTTATAGAAGTATGTATTTAGAATTTTGTAGTGCCCTTGTCACGTGTTTATCTTCTCCATATATAGTTAATATGGTACATTACATGCTTTTTGGTTTGGGGCCTGAATAACTTCTGCAACCCACCTTGCAAATTCTACACTTCACTTTTTTCCTCCTTTTTCAAGTTTACAGAGTTTTGCCATCTTCAGATATCATTTTAATATTACTGATTCATATAAAATGAGAGTTTGTTACACCCAACTTATGCTTATGATCATAACGACACAAGAAACTACTTCATTTTTAAGTTCTGTTTATCAATGTTTTCAAAGTGTCTTTCAGAGAGAAGCAAATCAATGTTTTACATTTGTTTATGCCTTCCTCTCCCACTGTTGTTAAGAGGGAAATGTTATTGTTAAGAGACCGCTTATCCCTTGTTTTAGTTAACCTCTTGTTGGTTTTCAAATATACTGCATATAAACATTGCCTATATTTCAACTTGCAGCATGCTGTAAACATACATCCTTGTGATCCCTTTATGCTGAGAACTGAAATGGGATTGTATGTCATTGCCCCCTGTGCTCACAAACGGTGAGTGCCTCTGAACCGATTAGAAGTCTCAAGTATTTCTTATGATTGCCTGTCTACTTAATTTTGGACTCTGACACGTAGCAAAAATGATGCCTTTTACCCAGTTTATATGTCGTTGCATTATGCAATTAGGAGTTGAAATTAGGAGTTGAAGTTTGCAAGCTATATTGATGTTACTGTTCGCAGCAGAAATTCGTTGCTTTCCTTCCATTGAATTAACTTAAATTACAATGAAAGTGAACAAGAAAAAGAACAAACGAGAGGATTTATAAATTATCTCTCTTTTACAATAAAGTGTGGGATCTATGTGGCGATGAGATCTATCGAAATAGCTCCTTTGGACGATCTGACAACGATGGTTTTCTTACTCTTGATGAAGAAGATGCCGGCCGACTTTTGAATTGATCTTCTCTGGTCTTGATTTGTTCAAGGCTCTCACGCGTAACTCGAACTTCACAAAACTTCAAAAAAATCCTCTAAGAATTCCTCAAGAGGGTATTTCTAGCCTTAGGTCCATATGAGAGTTTCTATCTGAATAGAATTTGTATTCATCAAGAATTCCAATCAAATATCTTAGTTTTGATTTAAATCTCTTGATTTAGAGTTCTGATCGGACTTTATTTGGGTTTGATAAGCCCAAATTTTAATCTCAATCAATTTAAGATTCTCGTTATCTGCTCACGCGGAGTAAATCTCATTAAAATGCGAAGCTAAGAAACCAGAACGCGGAGCTATTGAATAGCTCCGCGTTTTTCTTAAATGCGAGGCTAAAATAGCCAAATGCGGAGCTATAGAGTTAGCTCCGCGTTCTGTTGTGGAAAATCCTTTTTACATAGAAATTTTCACTGCCAACAGAACTCCCCTAAAGTTTTCAAAATGGTTTAGAATTTAGCAAATTTTGAAATACTTTGGACTTTCAAACTGAAATGCGGAGTTAAAATACCAAGTTATCTTCGCGTTTTGTTCACTTGCGCGGAGCTAATAGCTTCGCGTTTTAGTGAGTAACTACTCAGTAATTGCTTCGAACCTCGCTCCGAATACCAAGGGGTGGGTTTTTTCATTTAAATAGAGTCTCTTCTTCTTCTTCCTCACTTCATTCGAAGATTTCAAGAACCCAACAAACCCAGGCTCCTTTAGAAGGGAGACTTTGCTAAAACAAAGGAGGAGATTAAAGGGAATAGAGGCAAGTAACACCTTGATTCTTGTTTTCTCTTTTGAATCGTATTTGAGTACAAGTAGCATGCATGATCTTTTCTTGGAAATTATTGATTTCTGTTGTGAGAATACAATTCTTTTATGGATTTGATGCAAGTAGTATCTGTTATTGTTCTCTCTTTGAAACGTATTTGAGTACAAGTAACATGCATATTCTTTCTTGGGAGTTATTTAATTTATATTATGAGTACATGATTCCTTTTTCTTTATGGATAATAGCTTTGCGTTCTGGTTCCTTAACCTCCGCGTTTTGCTATTTTTAGATTCGCATTCTGGTTCCTTAAGCTCCGTGTTTTGCTATCTTTAGCTTCGCGTTCTGGTCCTTAAGCTCCGCATTTTGCTATTTTTAGCTTCGCGTTCTGATTCCTCAAGCTCCGCGTTTGGCTATTTTTTTTTACTCCGCGTCCAAGAGAAACACGGATTTATACATTTGGCCTTATTCGCGGATTTACACATTTGGCATGATTCACGGATTTACAGACATAGCCTGATTCGCGGATTTATGATAACATGACATGTGAATATCAACATGATACATGAAGGCAAGATTATTCATGAATGCAAGATAATTCATGAGAGCAAGTTCTAATATCTTTATTACATGACATGATAACAAGTTCTAGTATCTTTATTACATGACGTGAAAACAAGTTCTAGTATCTTTATTACATGACATGAAAACAAGTTCTAGTATTTTTATTACATGACATGAAAATAAGTTCTAGTATCTTTATTTACATGACATGAGAATAAGTTCTAGTATCTTATTTACATGACATGATAACAAATTCTAGTATCTTTATTGCACGACATGAAGTATTCTTATGATACATGTGTACATGTTTTCGAATCTTGATTCCTGAACTCTTGATTCTTGTGAGATGATATGTATACAATTTGACATGAAAGTCTACGTATTTCCTTTAATTCACGTATATCATATGCATTACTAACATGGGAAAAACTACATGATGGATAGATAAGTGCCGTATTGTACAAGTATCTTGTTGGCCAACTTCTTGATTAGGTGCTGAGGGCCTTTTACTAGCAGCACTGGGTGGTACTGAGCCACCGTCTGATACATGAGTCACCATATGGGTGATGCCTGTTACTTGTTTCATTTAACGGGGTCTGACTTGTAGCACCTAGCGATGTGTCATGGTTCAGTGCCATGAGTTAGAGGCCGGGTCCCGGGTATGCAGAGACACTTGTACAATATGAGAAACTGCGCGTTATCTTATCCATCATTAAGTTCCAATTCCAACGCTAACATGATATAGACTTGTTAAATTTTACATGAATCTTGTGGATGACTTACATGAATCTTGTGGATGACTTATGTTGGTAGTGAAAATTTCTAAGTTAAAAAGGATTTCCACAACAGAACGCGGAGCCAATTCAGTAGCCCCGCGTGTGGTTATATTAACCCTGCGTTTGAACAAAACGCGGAGATGTTTAATAGCTCCGCTTTGATTCCGCAGTCTGGCTAGTATTTGCATCGCGTTTGAGTGAAACGCAAAGATGATCAATAGCTCCGCGTTAGCTCCGCGTCTTGGTTATTTAGCGCCGCGTTTTGATGCGATTAAAGCTCCGCGTGAGCAGATAACCAGAATCTCAAATTGATTGAGATTATGATTTTGGGCTTATCCAAATACCCGAATCAAGTCTAATCAGAATTCCATCAAAACTAAGATATTTGATTGGAATCCTTGATGAATGCGAGTTCTATTTAGATAGAAACTCTTGCATTAACCTGGGGCTATAAATACCTTCCTGGTGAAACCCTAGAGGATCTTTTTCGGCAATCTTCTTTTCGGCAATTATCTTCTTTGTGATCCTTCGGCAATTCAAGTACGCGAGAGAGCCTTGAAGCCTTTTTTTTTTGTGATCATCTTCCTCTCAGAGAATTCAAGTTACGCACAGAGCCTTGGATTCGTGAAGAGTAAAGACCAAGAAGATCGTCTACAATCGGCCGATATCTTCAAGAGAGAAGAGTTCGACGTACCGATCGTCCAAAGGAACAACTATAGATCCCATCGCCACTGATCCCACGATTATATTGTAAAAGAGAGAGATTGAACTATAAAATCCTCTCGTTTGTTCTTTTTTTTATCTTGTTCACTTTCATTGTAATTCAAGCTTATTCAATGGAAGGAAGCAAAGGAACTTTTGCGACGAACAAACTGACGACCACAGTGGGAGCCATCTCTTTCACTGATGAAGAGATTGTGGCGCAATCGGATGTTGACTTGATCGGATCCGAAGTAGACACGCTGGTCGTTGAAATCGACCAGCAGAAGTATGAGGAGTTCCTCTCTTCCGGATCAGGTGACTTGGATGAGACACGACACTATCGTCGCATGTACTCCAATGCCCGAGTGACGGGTAGAAAGGTATCCACCGAGAGACGGGGATCCTTGGAGACTGCGGCTATAGAGCCGGAGTTCACACAAGAAATCCTAACCGAGGATGAGCTTCCGACTGCCGAAGAAGACCTGGGGACTGGACTGACCAGGACCCAACTCCGGAACAGGAACCGGAGAGCGAGGCGTAGAGCCCTCAAAGCCCGCCTTGGACGCGGAGCTAACACCAGAGGACGCGAGGCTATGGTCCCTCGCAAACTGGCTCGCGCTACCTTCGAGACCAGTCTCTACCGCGTTAAACGCGAAAATACAACTTGCCTTAAAAGTAAGGAAAAGTCAGCGTGTGATTTTCCACGCGAGGCTATTACTGAGCCTAGCGAGAGACGCGAAGCCAGTAAGGGTTGCGCTAGTGGCAGAATACCCGACACTCGCGAGTTACGCGAGTATAAAAATTCTTCAAAGCCAGCGTGTGATTTTCCACGCGAGGCTATTACTGAGCCTACCGAGAGATGCGAAGCCAGTAAGGGTTGCGCTAGTCGCAGAATACCCGACACTCGCGAGTTACGCGAGTATAAAAATTCTTCAAAGCCAGCATGTGATTTTCCATGCAAGGCTAGTACTGAGCCTAGCGAGAGACGCGAAGCCAGCAAGGGTTGCGCTAGTCGCAGAATACCTGACACTCGCGAGTTACGCGAGTATAAAAATTCTTTAAAGCCAGCGTGTGATTCTCCACGCGAGGCTGATACTGAGCCAAGCGAGAAACGCGAGGTCAGTAATACTTGCAATAAACGCAAGACTTCTGATACCCGCGAAGAACGCAAGGATGATTGGCAAATAGTTGTCAGTCGTAAAAATCGTGCTAGGCGCAAAGCTATGATCTGCGTTAATCGCAAAGATAAGCCAGCGTGCAAGAACTTCCCTTCACGCGGGGCTACTATTCCAGAAGCTAAATTTCTGAAGACACACCAAGCCAGCGAGAGACGCGAGGTTAGTGTGGATAAGCGCAGAGCTATTCTTCAGGCCCGCAATGTGAAACGCGAGGCTATTCCTAAGCCACGCGAGGATCGGTCCGCCCCCAGAGTCAGGGTTGATCAGTCAAAGAAGCTTCAATGGGTTCCCAGACCTTCTCAAGAGTTGAATGGACCTCCTGACTCCACGGCTAAAAGCGCTGATCTCAGTGAGTATCTCTCTAAGAAGAGAAGTATAGAACAACTTCAAGCTGTACCTGTCTGTCACTGCCAGCAACTGATGACTGCGGTGTCCGCTGTAATGGACAACTGTAGTTGCAGCCAGAGCAGGATATCTGTGTTCGACCGATTAAACGAGTCAAACCAGAACCCTGCTAAGAAGACAAAAACCACTTCCCTGAAGCAATGGAGGGTTGTAACTTCCTACATGGTGGGAAAAGGAAAGAAAATTATAGAAACGGATGATGATTCAGAGTCGAGCGATGAAGAACCTCATCGTGTTACTCGACTAAAATCAGGAGCCGTCCCGCCTCGAAATTATAAGAGGCTCGCAGGGGGTTCTTACGACGAGGATAGCGATAACTCCGCTATAGCCTCGCCTCCATCCTCTACATCATCTCGGCTACAAAAGTCAGCATCGCATATGGCAGATAAGTCTGACGATATCAATCAGAGATTTGAAGCTCAAGAAAAGATGATTCGAGAGCAGCAAAAGATGATTGAAGATCTTAAGATGATGCTCTCAAAGTTTGTTGAGAATAATGCTAGAAAGGGCAAAGAAACTCTGAATGAAGAAGAACAGGAAGAGAAAGCCCACTCAATGCATGAGGATGACGATAGATTTTCTTTCCATGACCCGCATGGGGAAAAAATAGAGAAGCTACAGAATCAACTCGAAGGTTTAATGCATAAGAAGGAGTTGAAAGATTCAGGGATCTCAATACCGTATCCTCCTGAATGGGATACGATACCATACCCACAGAAATATAAGCCGCTCAAGTTAGAGCCATACGACGGGAAGGGATCGCCCAGTCAGCATATATATTACTTCCTGTCCCAAGCAGGACATTTAATGGGTAATGACCCCATCATAACCAAAGTATTCGCAAGTACTTTGCGAGGGCCTGCCTTTACTTGGTTCATGCAGCTGTCCCCAGGTACTATTAATACCTGGTTAGATGTAGAGAAATTATTTCTCTCACGTTTCTTTGAGGATGACACCGAGATTACGGTTCATTCCCTCCTTGCAACTAGAAAAGGAGAACAAGAAACGGTTAAAGATTTCATAGAAAGGTTCCGGGAGAAGTCCGTACATTGCAAACACGGAATGATCCAGGAAACTCTAGTCGAGACCTGTCGACACAATCTTAAGACCAATGTGCTCCTCAAAATGGGGGCCGTAGAGTCTAAGACGTGGAGGGACCTGCTCAAACAAGGAGAGCAAGCTGAAGACTTGATTCGCCGAGTTGAAGAGTCCCGCTGGTCAAGAAGTGCTGGGGGTAGTAAGTCATATACCCAAAACAACAGCAACAAGAATAAAGGGAAAGCAGTAATGTCGTCAGAAGCTGCTCCTAAGAAAACTAATCCTCTACCAAACCCAAAGCTTCAAAATCAGCAGGGTACGAGGCAAAATAGGCCTCAGCATGAGAGAAATTATACTTTCAAGGCGGAACAGACGCCTGTCCTCTTTCACCTGCTCCAAAAGAAGGGAATGCTGAAACTTCCGGAGAACAGGAAGCCAGAAGACGCTGGCAAGACCAATGATCCTAATTACTGTCTTTATCACCGAAATGTTGGGCACCCTACCAGGGATTGTTTTCCCCTTAAGAACAGAATCCAAGTATTAATAGAAGCTGGAGTTCTGATGCTTAAGGAAGAGCAGAAGAAGGTCACTGCCAATATGGCAACCATAGTGGTTGAAACCCACGAGTTCCCCGCAGGAGTGACCCCAATCCCAAAAGGTAAGATGGTCACGAACAACCTTAATCCTCACAACAAAGCCCGAGAAGGACTTGTCCCCATAACAACCCAAAAGGGGGAAGTTATGTGGGTTCACCCTGATTTGCTGGAAGATGGATAATGGACTACTTCAAGAGGTCAAAAGAAGAAGCGAACTGTTAATGCCATTTTTGCAGATATAAAGGAAGAATATATAGCTTCGGGAGCCTTCACAGATTCTGAAGAAGAACCTGAAACTATGGCCACTCATCAAGATGGGGCAGGCCCTTCCGGTACTCGATCCGGGAAGACATATCTTAAGGATTACACTAGAGTAGATCCAAAAGACATCTATGCAGAACTCGCAAGGCCTGCGAAGCAGAAAGGACTTCGTTTCCAGAAGAATCCTATTCGAGAGGAAGGAGCCAGCGAGACTACCTTCAAGTTTGACATAATTGCTCAGTTGGCGAATATCCCAGCACGAGTAACGCTTTACGAATTGTTGAGATTATCAAAATCAACACGTGAAGCTCTAAGAGAGGCTTTGGCAGACTCTGAGTCATTCTTAACTCAGATAGTCGAGCCGGCCGACGAAGAACAGGACTCTTGCCTCTGCTGTCACCAAGTGAGGAGGCATGTCCCACAAATCATCTTCTCTCCAGAAGACATGCAGGTGAGGAATATAAAGCATAACAGGCCTTTATATTTCACCGGATATGTCGGATCCACAAAAGTGGACCGAATTCAGATTGATCCGAGTTCTGCACTAAGTGTCGTACCCAGAAGGTTGATGCAGCTGTTAGGAATCTTCCTCCATCGCCTGACACCAACCAACACAATGATATACGGGTTCAACGCCAATAATAGCCGTCCCCTCGGGAAAATCCGACTCCGATGTCAAATCGGGGATTTGAGGACAGAAGCTACATGCTACGTCATCGATGCAGACACCTCCTACAACATTCTGTTGGGGCGGCCATGGATCCATGCTCACATGATAGTCCCGTCGATCCTCCACCAATGCATGAAATACTGCGATGAGGAAGGAGAGGTCCGGACGGTAATTGCCGACAAGTAACCATTCAAAGGGTTGGAGAATTACTTCACGGATGCTGCACTGTATAAACCAGCCCATGAAGTTTCCAATGACGATCCTAGCAAACCTGCAAAGCCCGAGGACAGTGGCAACGAAGCCGACACTGAGTACGAGCTTCCTGGAGAAGATGATGGGGGTGATTACGAAATCAACCCTCACTTAGATTTTAGTCTGAGTATTGATAATGATGTAAACGATGTAATAGAGAGTGAATGGGTTATTAATGAAAGTATAAGGTTAGTCTACGAGCATGCTGTACATACTGAATCTGAACCCTCTTGTACTTCTACTGAAGTGGATGGCCTATCCGAACTTGAAGTTCTGGCGGCATATCATTTGCCACTTAGGTCATCCCTCCTCTCCCAGTCTAAAATAGCTAAGGAAAAAGGTCACTACTTTGAAGTGCCTCCTCGGAGAGGATCCCAAAAGCCGATTATGTTTGGCAAGGTAATTACGTCACCCCGGCGAAAGCAAAGCAGCGAAAGTGATGAACAAACATCACCACAATTTCATCTGTACGAACAAAAATTCCGACAGATGATGGAGAAAATGGGTTATAATCTTACCCAGAAACCGGGATTGAACTTTGGAAAAGGGCGACGGAACCTTATACCCTCGTTCAGACCGAGAGGAAAGAGCCATGATTATTATCAAAAGACCCGCAGGGGGTTGGGCTATGTGTCTACTCCACCCTCATCGCCATCCAAGGATGAAGAGAGTTCTGCGGCCAAAGAAGAAACATCTTCACCCGACCATGATTCGGATATAAGTACCGGTGCTTGGTTTCAATCCTTGACAGCCAATATGGTTTCAGCCGCGCCAGAAAGCGACGAGGAACCAATTGACGTTCAAGATGATGCTTGGGCTAGGCATATGTATACTCTATGGGATGTCCGCTTTGAACAGCGTGATCCGCCCACTGAAGACAAATTAATACAAGTTAATATGGGAACGGAAGAAAATCCGAAATCCATCTTCATAAGCGATACGCTAACTCCATCAGAAAAGGAGGAACTTATATCTCTTATTAAAGAGTATATAGATGTGTTCGCATGGAATTATGAAGACATGCCTGGACTTGACCCTCAAATTGCCACACACCGGTTAAATATAAAAGAAGATGCCAAACCTGTTAAACAACAACAGAGGCGTTTTCGATCCGAGTTGATGGAGGCAATAGTTGTTGAGATCAACAAACTTATAAGATCCGGATTCATCCGTGAAGAACAGCATCCGGATTGGGTTGCCAACATAGTGCCAGTTCGTAAAAAGAACGGCGAAATCCGGATATGCATCGACTTTCGGGATCTCAATGCTGCATGTCCCAAAGATGAGTTTCCACTTCCCATCACCGACGTGATGATAGACAATTCTTATGGCTACGAGAGGATGTCCTTTATGGATGGCTTCTCAAGATATAACGAGATCAAGATGCACCCAGATGATGAAAAGCATACAGCTTTCAGAACGCTGCTGGGGGTATACTGTTATACGGTGATGCCATTTGGACTGAAGAATGCCGGTGCCACTTATCAGCGTGCGATAAGCATTATATTCAAAAAACATCTGCGCAAGACGGTAGAGTGCTACGTGGATGACTTAGCAGTCAAAAGCAAAAACAAAGAAGATCATCTTCATGATTTAAGAGTGGTCTTCGATCTTATGAGGAAATATCATCTGAAGATGAATCCTACTAAGTCGTTCATGGGGGTATCCAGGGGGAAATTCCTTGGGTTCATAATCACCTCAAAAGGAATTTTTCTCGACCCTGAAAAGGCAAAAGCGATCAACGAGATGCCACCTCCCCGCAATCTTAAAGAGTTGAGGGGGTTACAAGGAAAGCTCGCCTATATTCGACGCTTCATTTCCAACCTATCTGGACGATGCCAGCCATTCTCAGAACTTATGAAAAAGGGAGTGTCTTTCATATGGGATGAGGCATATCAGTAGGCATTTGATGACCTCAAGGAATACCTTACTAAGCCTCCTGTACTAATGGCACCAGCCCCTGGGCAGCCTTTCCTTATATATGTAAGGGCCATGGATAATGCTTTAGGAGCATTACTTGCTCAATATAATGAGCACGACCATGAACATGCCCTCTACTATTTAAGCAGAACAATGATTGGGGCTGAACAGCGGTACACCCCGATTGAAAAGGAATGTTTAGCCCTAGTGTTTGCTGTTCAGAAAATGCGACACTACCTTTCGGGGCAAACAATTCATGTCATATCACGGGTTAACCCCTTGACGATTCTGATGACCAAACCGGGATCCTTAAATGGCCGATTGGCAAATTAGGCGCTATTACTATCGCCCTATGACATACATTTTGTCCCTCAAAAGGCTATGAAGGGACAGGCAATCGCCGACTTCCTTGCAGATCATCCAATTTGGTCCAAATTAAAGCAGACATCAGAAGTCAACACAGTTACCGGAGAACAGCCTTGGCAAATGTTCTTTGATGGTGCCGCGAGACGATCTGCTGCTGGAGTGGGGGTTGTGCTTATATCCCCACATAAACATATATTGCCTAACGGTTACTCATTAACAGAACCGTGCACGAATAATGTAGCGGAATACAACGCGCTCATTATCGGCTTAAAAATAGCTCTGCAGCGGGGGGTGAACCATCTAGAGGCATATGGAGACTCTAAGCTCATCGTCAATCAAATGACAGGTGAGTATGAAGTCAGACATAAAGCCCTCATCCTCTATCATCAGCTAGCTATTGAGCTAGCAGGATACTTTGAACAATTTTACATATACCACGTATCTCGAAATGAGAACGTCTATGCAGATGCTCTTGCCGCGTTAGCCGCAACACTGTCAATCCCGCCAGGTGAAGCTAAAAGCATCACCATCGGTAGCAGAGAACTCCTCCACCCAGACGCGGTGTCTCAAACCGAAGAAGTATGCCAGATAGGCTTAAAATTAGAGCCCCGTGATTGGCGATTTCCGTTTGTGGATTATGCTTTATATGGGATATTACCAGAAGATCCAAAGGAAGCCACCTCGATAAAGAGGAAGGCCCAGAGATTTTATTATGACCATAAACTTCAGACTTTGTGTAGAAAGTCAAGAGACGGTCTACTGCTACGCTGCATATCAAAAGCAGAAGCAGAAGAAGTGCTGAGAGAAACTCACGATGGAGTATGTGGAGCTCATCAGCCCGGTCTAAAACTCGGAGACCGTATAAAAAGGCTAGGGTACTACTGGCCGAATATGATCACGGAAGCAATGGCATACGCTAAACGATGCCATGCATGCCAGGTTCACGCCAATTTTATTCATCAACCCCAAGAATACTTGCACAATACTGTCGCAAGTTGGCCATTCGAGGCATGGGGGATGGATATTGTGGGTCTTATAACTCCCCCGTCATCCAAAGGACACCGGTTTATTCTTGCAATAACCGATTATTTTTCAAAGTGGGTCGAAGCCGTGCCCATGAAAGAGGTGAAAACAACGGATGTGATCAAGTTTATCAAGCATCATGTCATTTACCGTTTCGGCATCCCTCGACGGATCATTCATGATAATGGTCCGCAATTCATTAGTCAGGGATTCTCCAGATTCTGCAATAAGTTCAGAATCAAAGATATCGCTTCTACACCATATAACCTTGCGGCTAATGGGTTAGCAGAAACTTTCAACAAGACGATCATCAAACTCCTTCGGAAGTTCGTCTCTTCCAATAAACAAGATTGGGATGAAAAGTTGGGAGAATGTTTGTGGGCTTATCGTACCACCGTTCGCACCCCGACCAAAGCTACCCCGTTCTCTTTGGTTTATGGAAGCGAGGCTGTCTTGCCTCTTGAAATCCAGATACCATCATTAAGAGTGGCTTTAGCCACAAAGATGACGACAGAAGAGCGACATCAGCAAAGATTGCAAGAACTAGAGGCGTTAGATGAAAAACGTCTCAGGGCTCAACAACAAATTGAGTTGTATCAAGCCCGAATATCTCAAACATTCAATAAGAACGTTAAACCAAGGATCTTTCAGCAAGGAGACTTGGTTCTGGCTGTTAAAAGGCCAATGGTGCTAACCCACAAGACTAAGGATAAGTTTGAACCCAAGTGGGAAGAATCGTTTATTGTGGAGACAGTATACTCCAGTGGAGCCTATCGCTTAATGAATCAAGATGGCGACAGAATGATGATGCCGATCAATGGCAAATTTCTGAAGAAATACTATTCTTAGTATCCCTGGAGATACGCATCTTCTTTTCTTAGGCATGCGCAGTTTGGCACCTCTGACCTAAACCTGGTGTGTTTGGTTCTCAAGTTTGAACCACCTCCAGTCTTTTCTTAGGCATGCGCAGTTTGGCGCCTCTGACCTAAACCCTGGTTTGTTTGGTTCTCAAGTTTGAACCACCTCCAGTCTTTTCTTAGGCATGCGTAGTTTGGCGCCTCTGACCTAAACCTGGTGTATTTGGTCCTCAAGTTTGAACCACCTCCAGTCTTTTCTTAGGCATGCGCAGTTTGGCGCCTCTGACCTAAACCTGGTGTGTTTGGTTCTCAAGTTTGAACCACCTCCAGTCTTTTCTTAGGCATGCGTAGTTTGGCGCCTCTGACCTAAACCTGGTGTGTTTGGTGTGCCCAGTTAAAGTTACACGAGAGAGCCTTGAACCGCCTCCTGTTTGGTTCTCAAGTTTGAACCAGATCCAGTCTTTTCTTAGGCATGCGCAGTTTGGCGCCTCTGACCTAAACCTGGTGTGTTTGGTGTGCCCAGTTCAAGTTACGCGAGAGAGCCTTGAACCGCCTCATGTTTGGTTCTCAAGTCTGAACTACCACCAATCTTTTCTTAGGCATGCGCAGTTTGGCGCCTCTGACCTAAACCTGGTGTTTAGCTCTCAAGTTTGAGCAGCCGCCAGCCTTTTCTTTAGGCATGCGCAGTTTGGCGCCTCTGACCTAAACCTGGTGTGCCAGTTCTCAAGTTTGAACAGTCACCAATCTTTCTTTTAGGCATGCGCAGTTTAGCGCCTCTGACCTAAAAGGTGTGAATTGCCCAACGCCGTAGGCAATGGGAAGAGAACCAGTTTCTCGCCAACCCATCATACTGGGATAAAAGTATGAATTGCCCAACGCCGTAGGCAATGGGAAGAGAACCAGTTTCTCGCCCACCCATCATACTGGGGTAAAAGTATGAATTGCCCAACGCCGTAGGCAATGGGAAGAGAACCAGTTTCTTGCCAACCCATCATACTGGGGTAAAAGTATGAATCGCCCAATACCGATAAGGTAAAAGGGAAGAAGAAAAGTTTGGCATTTAAGCCCAAACGAAATCTTCGACAACTCACCATGTTGAGGGGAATAACATGGCAAGCCCAACTCAAACGGTAGTGAGTAAAGGCTAATCAAATCTGTTAATAGCTGGGGGTTTGCTAAAAATCCCATAAAATCTTAAACTCTTACCTCGGTTCAAAAAAAAAAAATTGTGCATAACTGATGCCTGAGAGATAAATCATTTTGACGACAAGTTATTTGTTAGGCAAGCAAATCTGTTTTGAAGCCGACAAATAAAAGAGTCAAAAGAGTCATCTTTATTAAAAAGGTGAAAAGTACAAAAAAGAATCTCAAAAGAACCCACAAAAGGTTATTTCTCCCCTATTTGTGGAGTTCTTACTACAGGAGAGGGCTATGGGTCTCCCAGGAGTTTCAATTTATTCATTGTCTCGTCCAAATTGCGACGATGAGATGACTCCACGGTGTGTTGAGCCTGTCTACGTAGCTCATCGTCGTTTATCGCAAGTTGTTGCTGACGAGACTCTTCTATGGCACGATTCCTGACCGTCTCTTCCTGCTGAATCTGCTCTTGCTGGATAAGCAACATCCCCCGCTTCTTAACAGACTCTCCTAATCGGAGTTCATTCTCTATCAAGATGGCCCGAGCCTTGGCAATCGTCTCCTGGGCTCTAGACATGGCAGCCTGGCTTTTCCCAATTTCTGAGTCCATCCTCCGCAGGTCGCCGAGAACGGATTCCCGACTGGCCTGGAGCTCTGTCAGCTCCTGAGACCATCTCTCCTCCTGCTGCCTTAAAGCATTTCTTCGAGATAAGTATTCTGCCCGAAGCCACGCCAGCTCTATCTCAGTGATCGTCTCCACATCCGCCTGACGGAGTGTGTGTAGCATGGTCACCTGCTCTTCTAAAGCTACAAGGCGGGCCCAGTAGGGAGCTGCTTGATCTCGTCCACCAACTTCTTCAATATTCCCTAGATAGCGGAATAACAGTGGACGTGCGAAGTTGAAGAAATCGTGGCCAGCAAGAACCATCTCGACACACCTCCTCAGCAAACACATAAAATTTACGACAGTGAAGTTGAAAAGTTCTTCGAGAGGATTTGCAGTGTTAGTAGGCAAAGCAGGTAATGCCAAGGAAGATGTCGTAGGCAAGGAAGCAGCAGCTACCGGAGTTGGAGAAGAAGAAGTCCGCCCCTGCATCAAGCTCACGATATGGGGAACCAGTAGAGCCAGTGTAAATCTGGAAGAGCTGGGGACCCCAGGGGAAACACCACCAGTACCAATCACTTGGGTACTCCCGCCGGCAAGAGTAGAAGACGGAATAACTTCGCCTGAAGCTCCTCCGGTAGGAGAAGCATCTTCGAACGAAAATTTCAAATTCTCCTCCTCTCCTGCTGGAAGGCTTGAAGTCGGAGGAGTTGCAGGTATCTCAGCAGCCACGACAACAGACGACATTAAAATCGCTGACTGAGAAGGCACGCCAACGACCATGGGAAATGTCTCAGTGGAGCAAACTGGTGTTGGAGATGGCATACTAGGAGACGGTGTGGCCTCTTTGGCGGCAGCTGCAATAATAATTTCTGTTCTCTCATCACTCCCAAGTTCATCAATGGGGGGAATTGAAGAGGGAACAGAGGCAGGAGCCGGTGTGAAATAATCAGCGTTAAAATCATTCGTAGAGCTACCAGCGCCCGAATGGTCTACTCTCTCGTCAGATTCCACCTGAGTAATTGAGTGCATTGGCGAGAGAAGTTGACCACCTGCATTTCAGAAAACCAGAAAAGCAGTGTTACGATAAAATAATAGCGGGCAAAGATAAAATGCTAAGGGCCATACCAGGCGATACAAGTCCAGTTGTCGGACTTGAAGGGAGAGCCATTGTCGTTTCCAGCAAAGTACCCGTCTCGCTACCCGTTAGTTGCGCCACAGGTTCTGCCACAGGCTCTATGGCCGAAGGAGCCGAAACCTCAGCGACACTTGGAGCTTTAGTAGGTTCATCATCCCTTGCCGACGCTGGGGCTAGAGCTGAAGCCAACAAGTCTGAAGCAAGTTCGACAGCCACTTCTTGGGGGGCTATCAAAGTTTCCTGTGCCAATTTTTGCTTCTTACCAGGCCGCGCCGCGGCGCTTGAGAGTTGGACTACAGGGTTGAATAACAACAGGTTGGGGAGCACCTCCAGCACCAGTGTTATCATCATCATTATCGTCATCATCGTCGGACTCACTGGCGTCTGAAGGCTCAGCCGCGGCGCCAAGGAATTCTTCCATTCCTTTTATTCTTACTCTAGAAGCACCCTGGCGGCTAATGTAGAGGGCTTAAATCTCTTTGCAACAACTGCGATTGAGAGAGAAACCGGGCACGTCAGCATTCGCAATGCTGAACCAGTTGCAGAAGCAGAGAGTTGTGGCCAATACTGGCGCCTTCTGGGGCAAGGAGAATTCAGCCTCGGTTCCGCCTGCTGCAAAATGGAACCAACCACGAGCGCCTTTGTATAAATTCCCCTCGTAAGCAAGATCTTTATTTGGATTGCCCAAATAAAGTTGGGAGTATCCAAACTGGCGAGCAAAGCGACTCGGAGTGTATGGCTCGATCCGACACCTGAGATCTTGACGATACACCAAGTGTCCGGGACGGATGTTGAGAAGCCACCAGAACGCTCCTGCAGATAAAGTAGTGAACTTATCTGCTCCTACGGCGTCCTTCAGCCTCAACCCGTATTCTCCGCCAGGAAAGTCGGGGAAACACCGGAAGATCTCATAGTTCTGAAAGCCACGAAGAGTCTTCCGAATTTAAGAC
Organism: Dracaena cambodiana; assembly: GCA_036321105.1. Taxonomy (NCBI): domain Eukaryota; kingdom Viridiplantae; phylum Streptophyta; class Magnoliopsida; order Asparagales; family Asparagaceae; genus Dracaena; species Dracaena cambodiana. The sequence continues at coordinate 3,093,644 of JAYEPQ010000012.1, read as the reverse complement.
ATATAATTCTGCTTCCATGAAGAGCGTTCATACAGCTCTACAAAGAAGCACTTTTCGCCCGAACGATGCCCTGGTGCACTCATTAAAGAAGGACAGTGTAAGATGAGCCACGCCATCAAATAAGTGTAGGGCATCTCCACCCTAGGGTTTGGAGTTTTCGGCTGGGCAATCTCTTTCAACTTGCCCTTTCCTTTCCCCTTGACCTTAACAGTGGGAAGGAAATCAAGACAAAGCACCTGCAGTCCACGCTGCAGATTGCACACCATAGCAGGAAGAAGTCCAAGGGGACGGCCATGTGCGAGAAGAACCGCTGGATATACCACAGTCATTGCAATTGCTTCTTTGGGCAACGACGGCACGACGCATCTCTTAAGCCACAACATAAAAAACCCGGCAATGAGACCTCTGTTGGAAACTGGAAACTGGGCTTGATAGTGATAGCTCTTGAATGAAGTACCGGGACCGTATTCGTTCTCATTGGAGTCTGTAGTATAATACAGACGGTAATGGCCCCTGGCTACACGTTGGTCAATCTCTGAGATGGGGACAGGAGAACGACCATGGATAGCCGAGCTATCCTTAGAATTTAAGCTGGCAAAGAGGTACTCGGCCCATTTCTTGTTGCCGATACCGTGATTACGCGCATCTGTCAGGTCAGGACAAATATGATAATGGTACATCATCCCCAGTACGTGGCGTAGATGCGCTCATCCTTAGCCATCAATATGTTTAACTCCTCGGTGGAAGGGATGTATTCTTCATAGGGGACTTCACCCATGGAAAGCCCGGAAACCTCGAATATCTCATGGAGAGCGAACCCTAGCTCACCCACTGGTATAAAGAGAGTACAAGTCTCAGGGTTATACATCTCCAAGAGGCAGTAAAAGTGATAAGCACTATGGGAAAACCCGAATTGGACATTCTTGATGGCTTTATACAAGCCAATATCCTTTAAAATGGGCTCGTGGGAATCCAGCATGTACTGAACGAGGCGGGCCCACCACATATTGTTAGAGGAGTAAACCCAGTCGGGCATTCTGAAATCACTAGTCGGGTATTGACCATCTCTTGCCAAGAACTCGGTCAAGAAAGTTCGGGCACGAGATGGGACTTCCCCTACTGGAAGCTCATTGCCAAATCGGTCTGGAAGCAAGCCAGTAATGCATCTGGGGGGGACCATCTTGATAAACCCCTTGTGCACCAAATTTGCCCGTTGGGATGCCATCTTGCTCTTGAGTTAGTCCCCACTTTAATTCCCGAGAAATCGCCAGCCTCTGAAGATAGACCAGGGGATAGCTACGATCCATTCTAGGCAGAAACATCAGCATTTCGCCTGAGTTATATAACCAAACGCACTCCTCTTCAAAAAAGATTCATCTGATCGATCCATCTGGTCTCCAAAGAGGAAGGCGGGTTTCTCCATCGCTTCTCTATTCAAAGTTTCGAAGGCTGCATTATAATTTCTCGCGCAGTAGTGGGGTGATACTTGATCAACTTCTCCTTGCGCTCCTTCGGGTCTGGCTTATATGAAGCCAAGATAATGGTGAAGCGAAATTGGCCTGAAGGATCAGAACCCCCAGCAAAGCCGAGGTAGTTCTTGTGGGGAAGAGCCTCCATCGAATACCCTACTGCAAAAAGAAGCACCAGAGTTAGAGAAATTTCTATAAGACAGAAAAATTCTCTAAGTAGGGACGCTCGAAGCTAAAAATTAGAACGCGCGAAGCTAAGAATAGCGCCGCGCGAAGCTAAAGATTAGACCGAGCAGAAGTTAAAGTAGCCTCGCGTTTCAGCGCGACTGCTACTCAAAATAGCCTCGCGTTTCAGCGCGACTGCTACTCAAAATAGCCTCGCGTTTCAACGCGACTGCTACTCAAAATAGCCTCGCATTTCACCGCGACTGCTACTCAAAATAGCCTCGCGTTTCAACGCGACTGCTAAATCAGATAGCCCCGCACTTCAAAACGCGAGGATGACGCGATAACTTCGCGTAAGAAGAAAGTCAGAGACTTTTCTTTTTCTCCAAGCCTTACAGCAGGAGTACGGCGATCTCGCCGGTAAAAGAGTTGATTAATCAATTAAAATTAAGCCAAATCACTCTAGAAATGTTCTAAAGAGTCTCGATGGAAAGATTCTTACCTCCGATAGGCGAAATATGGGCTGGCGTGTCGCTGCCATGGCCGCCGCCACCACTGCTTGTCCCAGCCGCCGATGATGAAGCCGCGCGAGAAGTAGCACGAGTTTTGGGTGCCATTGCTGAGGAGAATCGACGGGAAATCGGGAGAAACTCGGTCGGAAAAAGCTCGGGTCGCCTGAAGTATAATCGCCTGAATCTCTAAGTCTCTGGAAAATTCTCGAGTAGAGTGAGAAGGATAAGGAATAGAGATTTCATTTAAATGAAAGAAACCGCCTCTTGAAGTTCGGTGCGAGTTTCAGAGAAAATGACTGGTCAGTTACTCTCCAAAATGCGAAGTCATTTAGCCTCGCGTGATGATAGAAAACGCGAAGTTATTAACTCCGCGCAACTGTTCAAAACGCGAGGACAATCCGATGTCTTAGCTTCACGTTCTTATGAAAAACTTGGACTTTTGGTGAGTGCAATTAGGCGCTTCCATCTAAGTTAAAATGATCCTTATCCGATCATTTGGGTATTAGTAGTCTAAGTTACGCAGAAGAGCCTTAGACTATTTTATCAAAATTATTGACCATCTGTTTGTTGAGCAAGCGAAATTATTGAAGCCAACAGATAGAGATGAAAATAATTTGCCCTTTATTGATAAAAAAAAAAGGATTATAAAGAGGGAGTTTTAGCTTTCCCAAAAGCTTTTACATGATCAACTCATCAATAACCGAACAGTAAGATTTCTCGACGGGGTGTTGAAGCTCAGTTCCCTGGTTCACATGCAAAAGAACTCCAGATTTCTCGACGGGGTGTTGAAGCTCAGTTCCCTGGTTCACATGCAAAAGATCTCCTCTGCAAATGCCAATTTTGATCTGTCATCTGAAATAGAGCACGAGAGGAAAGGGAAGTGCTACAATGAAGCACAAGCTGAACTGCAAGTGCTGCATTGAAGCACAAGCTGAACTGCAAGTGCTGCAATTCCTTACTTGAGCATACGGCTCCTTAAAGAGTTTGTCTCTCGGAGCCAGAGCTTCAAACCTGCAACTATGTTGTAAAGCATATACTTCTGGCTTCCTTAGAGCTACTTTTGCTGATGAAGATCGATGGACCCGCATACACTCGTCTTCAGAAAGGATTAGACTTACTACAAAAGGAACAGAGTTTCTAAAAGTGTGAAAACGCGAAGCTAAACTAACTCCGCGTGCAGATAAAGAAATAGCCTCGCGTTTTAAACGCAGAGGATGACGCGATAACTTCGCGTAAAGGAAAGATAGAGTTTCTCTCTGCTGTTTCCTTCTCTTTCATAGCCTCGGGACATGAAGCGACTGCTAATCAAAGATAGCCTCGCAATTCCTCGCGACTGCTAATCAAAAATAGCCTCGCAATTCCTCGCGACTGCTAATCAAAGATAGCCTCGCAGATTCATCGAGACTGCTAGTCAGATAAGCCCCGCGTTTCAAGTGCAGGGATGACGCGATAACTTCGCGTAGAAAAAGAACAAGAGTTCCTCTATAACTTCTCCTTCTCCTTTAAGCCTTACGGCCGGAGAACGGCGGTCTCGCCGGTAAAGTAAACAATTGGCCGGATTAAACAAAGCCAAAACATCTCAAGTTGGTTCTTATAAGCCCAAGAGTTAAGGTTTTTACCTTCGAAAGACGCTGCATAGACTGGTTCGCCGTCGTGTCTACTTTCACGGCTGCTGCCATTAACGCTGGCCAACGTGCATCTAGCCAAACTCCTCTGAAAAGACATCCTAGTGATGAAAATCTATGGAGAGTTAAAGGGAGATCAATTGAAGATCGCTCGTTGACATCACTCACTCAGTTGCAGGAGTTGAGAACTCTTCAAAAATCTCCGGATGAAGAAGAAGATGAGCCGAAAGCTCTATTTAAACAGAATTTCCGTCGCTTGGTATTCGGCGTAGAAATTCAGGGTAATTAATGACATAATTACTCATTTCACTGAAGACAAAGTGAAGCTGATTTGCTCCGCGTAAGTGAGCATAACGCGAGAGAGACTTGGTATTCTAACTCTGCGTTTCAGTTTAAAAGATCCAAAGTATTTCAAAATCTGCTGAAGTCTAAACCATTTTGAAAACTTTGGAGGGGGTTCTGTTGGCAGTGAAAATTTCTAAGTTAAAAGGATTTTCCACAACAGAACGTGGAGCTAATTCAATAGCCCCGCGTTTGGTTACATTAACCCTGCGTTTGAATAAAACGCGGAGATGTCTAATAGCTCCGCGTTGATTCCGCAGTTTGGCTTGTATTAGCCTCACGTTTGAGTGAAACGCGGAGCTGATCAATAGCTCCGCGTTAGCTCCGCGTTTTGGTTATTTAGCGCCGCGTTTTGATGTGATTAAAGCTCCGCATAAGTAGATAACCAGAATCTCAAATTGATTGAGATTATGATTCTGGGCCTATCCAAATACCCAAATCAAGTCTAATCAGAATTCCATCAAAACTAAGATATTTGATTGGAATCCCTGATAATGACGAGTTCTATCGATAATGACGAGTTCTATTTAGATAGAAACTCTTGTATTAACCTGGGGCTATAAATAGCTTCATGGTGAAACCCTAGGGGTCTTCTTTTTGGGCATCGGAAGTTTCCTATTGATCCTTTGGCAATTCAAGTACGCGAGAGAGCCTTGAAGCCTTTGTTGATGATCTTCCTTTCGGCAATTGAGATATTTTTCTGAAATCTTGGAGAATTCGAGTTACGCACAGAGCCTTGAGTTCGTGAAGATCAGAGAAAATCACCATCTTCTTTCTGGAGTTCTTGAGAAGTTCGAGTTACGCGAGAGAGCCTTGAACAAATCAAAACCAGAGAAGATCGTCTATAGTCGGCCGATATCTTTAAAAGAGAAGATTTCAACGTACCGATCGTTCACGGGAACTACTATAGATCCCATCACCACAGATCCCACAATATTGTAAAAAAGAGAGATTGAAGTATAAAATCCTCTCGTTTGTTCTCTATATATATCTTGTTCACTTCCGTTGTAATCTAAGATGTGTTCAATGGAAGGAAGCGAAGAAACTTTTGCGACGAACAGAGAGAGAGATGGATCGGGCTGGGGGAGGGAGGCGGGTGAGAGAAAGATTGGGCGCGCTGCTTTATGCCCTAACTTTGGTTAACTGGGGGCATTTTGGACTTTTAAAATATGTGCACATCACGTAGCCTGCTTATTCACGGTCAGTTAACGCCGTTAGGAAGTTTATGGGGGTTTTTTTGAGAGTTTTAAACTTTAGGGATGTTAAGTGATACACCCCTGATACTACAGAGGGTCTAACTATAATTAACCATTCTCAAAATTATAATATCATCTGATATTGAGTTCTGTATTATCTTCAACATAATTACTATATCAATCAACACCATATCAAAATATTATATTTCATCATGCTTTAAATTCCATCCAAATCACGTTAGTTTAAAATATTACATTATATTGTACTTTAATTCCATCCCAATTATCATTCTATTAAAATATTATATCTCTATCCCAATTAATTTCATCTCAATCATCAAGCCACTAAAACACTACATCTTACCATACATAAAATTATTTCTTTATTTTTTAAAAAAGATAATTGAAATGGAGAGAATTTATTATAATATTGAATGATGATTCATTTAAGAATCATTTGGTGATTCACGGATTGCAATTTTTTTTTACTGACTTAGCGTCACTCCCGGTAATTATGCTAGACATATATTAAAAACTTGATTAATAAGCAAATCATCAAAATTTTGTGATTTAGGCTCGTAAGAGATGATTAAGATGGTAGGATAATTGGGCTAGTCAAACTATTGGTAGTCGCTTCGCTGATCTTTTTATGATTATTGATTAGAAAGTAAGAAAAGGCAACAATATAATCAAAATTGTTGTTTTATTAATCGCCAATCAAATAGATGAATAAACAAATAGGTGGATATTTGTTTTGTTTCTTGTTGGGAGGCTCGACTCTAACTAGCTTAGTTACGAAACATAGGAGCGTTACCTCGAGTTGAACTTAAAATCTGGCTATCTCTGTTCGTCGCAAAAATCTTGCTTCCTTTCATTGAATACAATTTGATTACAATGAAAGAGAACAATAGGAAAACAAACGAGATGATTTATAATGTTCTACGTGGCGATGGGATCTATCAAGTAGCTCCTTTTGACGATCTGGCATGGAAATCTTCTTTCTCGATGAAGAAGATGGCTGGCCCTAGATCTTCTCTGCTGGTCTTCACAAATTCAAGGCTCTCTCGCGTAACTCGAATTCTTTAAAGATGCAAAAGATTCGAAAAAGATCTACTAAAGATTGAAGATCTGATGATTGATCTATTAAAGATTGATGATCATAGATCCCAAAAGTCTCCTCAAAGAGGGTATTTATAAACTTTGGTGGTTATGAGAGTTTCCATATGAATAGGAATAAAGATTTCCATAGGACTAGCAAAAGAAGGTTTTGTATTCATTAAGTATTCTAATCAAATATTTGATTTTGATTTAAATCTCTTGAATTGGAATCCTAATTGGACTCAACTTGGGTATTAGATAAGCCCAAATCTCAATCACAATCAGTTTAATATTCTAATTGGACTCAATTTGGATATTTGATAAGTCCAAATCTCAATCACAATCAATTTAGGATTCTGATTGGACTCAATTTGGGTATTGGATAAGTCCAAATCTCAATCACAATCAGTTTAAGATTCTAATGAAACCTACTCACACGGAGTTATCTTCGTCAAAATGCAGAGTTATACATTAACTCAGCGTTCTGTGTGGAAAATTTCCTTTTATTTAGAAATTTTCACTACCAACAATCTCAAACCCTAACCCTAAATTGATAAGATAAGTCTTTTCAAGCTTTCTAACTATCTTATGCTTTAGAATGTTGTTATTATTTTGTTTCTTGCAACTGCAGAGATTATATATATATATATATATATATATATATATATGGAAATGAGCTGACAGCTCATGCAAGTTATCTGAGTTGTAATTCATTTTCACTATCTCCAATAATCCTTGTTTAAAATTTTCTTTTGGATTATGATCTTAACCACCAGCTTTTATATATATATATATATATATATATATATATATATATTAAAAAAGATTGTCTTGACTAGTCAACGAACAAATCTTTTCCACTAGCTCCATCCGGTGCTATGACAGTAGATCGATCTTTTAAGACTGTTTGTTTATTATTTGTAATGCTTTAGATTAATATGGGCAGGTTTGTTTAGTTAACAGAATATCTTACACAAAATTGCTACTGTAATCATTCACAAGATTGTTACAGGTTTAAGTGTTATATATTTCTATTAGAAATAAAGTTGGAGAATGAGAATTACGAAATTATTTAGTCTATATCTTTCTGCTTTAAATTAGAAGAAGACTGCTATTACTGTTTACAGAAAATAGAAAACTATTAAACTGTTCTTCTTTTAACTAGTTTACTAACCTAAATAGAAAAAAGAAGATACTGGATTATGAAAAACTTGTTTCAGATACTTGAAGGAAGACAGGAAGACGACAGGAAGATGAGAGGATGATGATCGAGGCTAGTATTGAACAATATTTCCTTAAAATCGATTCGTCCACCACAGTTTGCTTCTGAATTTCTTAGACGTCGATCTCGCAGGATACAACGATCGGTCTGCAGAGGGAAGGAAGCCACAATCACCCTGCTCTGGCGAATCTGATAAAGGTTCTATCTGGTTGATGTAATGCAGGACTGGACTGTTGAACAGAAGTCTTCTGTAGACAAAAATTCAGGAACTTCTGTCTGCAGAAGAAGAAAGGAAACAGAAAAGAAAAGACCCTATTTATAGCTTTCAACAGTCACAACGGTTGGCCGTTTCAACAGTTGTGATCGTTTAACGGCAACTGTTGACGGCGACCGGTGACGTGCAAAGTGCGCCCATTCGCCCTCGCACACGCGCGTGCGCGTGCACCACCCGTGGTGCTCAAGGTTTTCCTCTTGTTACATAAGCAAAGTAATGGAACAAGTTACCATATATAAACCCACATCCTTACAATTCTCTATCCAATGTGGGACTATCTTTTCATCTTCCCTTTTGTTCCTTTGCTATGTACTCAACTTTTGAAGCCAATTTCAATTCACTTAATTCATTTAATTTGAACTAGTGAATTGGCTCAATTTAATGTTCAAATTAGTGAATGAATTCAACAATAAATACTTTGAGGCGAGCTGGACAGGTGAAGGGTGAATTCTAAGGATACTCCTCAAAGTGCATGGTTTTGGGATTTGAGCCTATGGCGGAGACAGTTTCGCCGTGTACTCTGCAAAGGTCGTCTGACAAAAAACAAAAAAAAAATGGTGCATAACAAAGTTAAAGTCAAATACATTAGAAGGTAAATTAAAGGCGAGGCCGTGGAGTTCTCCTGTGCATTAGGATCCACAAAGGTGAGCTAAGATGGAGATTATCATATGTATTTCTTATCGGTTAAAAGCATCCAAGTTAAGGATTTAATAGAGTTAAAGTTTAGTCTTATATTTGATACAAAAATGAAAACTTGAGTGCTTAGTATGTGATTGGGATCCAATACCTATTAGGGTTAATCTTCTAGTTCAAAATGCTCTCATTCTATTATGTCTCGGGAGGCTCCGTAACATAAAGCTATTTACTCTTCTTTCTTTTCTAAAAAGTGTATTTTAGTGGATAAAATTTTCTTAACTATAAAAATCCGAACTGGGATGTTAACGTTTAAGATGAATCTATGCATTTGTTCACATAGTAAAGGAGTTTTTATCATTTAAGCAAGATTTCAGTTTGGCCATTGCTCAGCCGCTGCATTAGTTGTAATGGAAAACAGCAGGGCAAGGGCAAGGGACAGAGGTGACAGACTCATTAGGGTTTCACGAGCGCCCAAGCGGGAGCCAGCTCACCCAACTCCTCTTCTCTCTTTACTCGCTCTTCTCCAATCTTTGCCTCCTCTCTCCTTCGTTTCTCTTTTTCATCTTTAGTAATTTTTGTAAGAAAAAGAGACAAAAAAAAAAAAAAAAAGGACCCAGGAGGACACATAGATTTGACGGCTCATTGCACAGATTTTCATGACATATATATTTTCATCGATAGGTTAAACGGTGCATGTTGGTTTGGGATCCCCTCTCGGCTCTCCCCACCCCTCTCCACTTGCATCTTAATAAATAAAACACTACATCTTACCCTAAGTAAAATTATTTTTTTATTTTTAAAAAAAAGCTAATAATTGAAGGGGTATTTACTGATTTGTCCTCAAATCTTTATATATGGAGAGAATTTATTATAATGATGATTCGTTTAAGAATCATTTGGTGATTGACGTACTGTAAATTTTTTTCACTGACTTAGCGTCACTCACAGTAGTTATGCTAGGCATAATTAAAAGGATTAATTACAGACTTCTTAAATATTTGGATGTGTAACTTAATATCCATGAAGTTTGAAACTTTAAAAAAATTTTCTAAACTTAGTTATTTTCACTCTTCCTTTTTACTAAATGCACTCTTGTCCCTCAAATTCCTATTATATACTCATCCCTCTCTTTAATGGTTAAAAAGGAGGAATGATGGTAGAATATGAATTTGAGAGAGAAGAATACATTTTAGTAAAAAAAAACGAGTGAAAATAACTAAGTTCAGGATTTTTTTGAGAGTTTCAAACTCTAGAGGTGTTAAATTACACATCCACAATACTACAGGGGTTTAACTGTAATTAATCCTAATTAAAAACTTGATTAATAAGCAAATCATCAAAATTTTGTGATTTAATTATGATATCTCATAAGAAGGCTCTTAAGAGGTAGACTAAGATGGCAGGATAATTGGGCTAGTCAAACAATCGGTAGTTGATTAGAAAATAAAAAAAAGGCAACAATATAATCAAACCACAATTTTCTATTTCTCCTTTAAAAAGATTAACTATAATTAACTTTTGAGTTCATGGAAATCATTATAAACTATACTAGTTCTTGTGGGACTATTCAGCTAGGGTTTACAATTTTGCGAGTTTTTTCCATTTTTTAAGTTGGCAGAGTATGCACCACATAAAAAAGAATCCTTTGTGATTTCATATTGCTCAAGTATGCCTACTGCCTCTTCTCATTTAAATGTGAAAGGCATGAGCATGCATACAATCTAATTTATAATTTGGTGCATTGGTGAAAAATGATGGCCATTGTACAGTATAACATATTCTGCAGATTGTATAATTCCATGGTTTTCGCGCATAGTCAACTGTCAGGTCAGAACTAACATTACATAAGTAAATTAAAGGATAGAGTACACAAAATTGAGGTATGGCCCAAAGACGTCATACATACAAGTGTCTTACGTTGTCCAATGGGTTTCAGGGAAGTTAAAATGTGAGAAATGATTGTGGAAAATTTCAACTGGCATTTAGGACCAAAATAACAAAATTAGAGAGAAGATATTTATTGCTGGAACTTCTTTAAAAAAAAATAATAATAATAATAATCACTGCCACTTACCAAGACATAAAGAAACCCCTCCATCATCTAGAAGAAATTTTCAGAGCATTGCTATCTAAGAATTCAGAATTCTAAAATGACGCCAGCATAATTTAAAAATACATTATAATTAAGAAGAAAACAAAAAAATAAAATGAAATCACAAAAAAAATATTGGCAACTTCTACAGATTCGAAAAAGTCAATCTACTGAACAACAAATGAATGAGCTAGAAAGATAATCATGAGAACACTGTATGCAATGTAATAAGCTTTAGGAGATTTCCAAATAACATAAATGTCTAATTCTATTATATGTAAAACACTTCCCCAACCATAAATTGGCATGTACAAGGCACCCACACTTGACACTTATGTCCAAGGTGTTAAATATTAACTATAGTGAATATATCGGATGAATAATTCCATTGCGGGTAATTATTATCCGATATAAATAACATATTATACATATATATCTTATTGTGAAGCAAATATGAACAAGGTAATACATGCATACATAGAAAACTATATAAAACATTATATATATATATATAGAGAGAGAGAGAAAACAGGAAATTTACCGGCGGTGAAGGAAGTTCCTTCACCGCCGCTTAGGTGGCCCAATAAAATTATTACACGTGACGCCACTCAAGATAACAAATAAAAAAAACTCTCTTAACCCCACTTTGACTAGCGCCACATGTAATAATTTTATTGGGCCATCTAAGCGGCGGTGAAGGAACTCCCTTCACCGCCGGTGAATTTCCCGTTTGCTCTTTTATATATGTTCAGAATAAACAAAATAAACCTACCACGACAACTTGCATTAAGTGATGAATACATAATCACTGGACACTAATAAATAAGTTCTATTATGGTTATAATTTTACTATAAATTTGATATTATTTTTTTGATTTTACTGTAAGTTAAGTATTCAACCGTAACTTTATTGTTATTTAATCTAAATCATTGACTAGGAACCCGTGAAACAATCTTTAAAAGAGATTTAAAAAAGAAACTACTCAATTTAAAGTACAAGCTGAGATCATTAGATATACAATTTGCTCAAATAACTAAGAAAACGTATACTACATTAAACAAGTCAAACAAGATCGCAAGTTTTTGCACAGTCGGCAACTATATCAATGGATAAACGCATTGCGATATTCAATATCGTAGCAACTAGATTTTTAAACTGCACTTATTGTTTACAACCTGGCCTATATCAATACAAGTCCTACACTAGAAACTGTATAAACTACTAAGCCTAAAAGATTATATATAAGATGGCCTATGTTACACTACCTTTTTAAAAAAACTAAATATTCTATATGTCATCTTATTTAAATTAGGTCTTTTTGAATATGAATAGCAACTAATACAAAATAGATAATTTCGCATTAGGAAGCCAACATCTTAAAAAGCCAAAATAGATAATTTCGCAGAATTTGAATGTCGAAAACTTTTATCAGTTTGCAGCAAGAAGGACAAATTCTTGTACAAAATTGCTAAGGGCATCTGTTTTTCCAGCTGCATCGAACTGGTAGGTGGTTCTATGTGAATTTCTTAAATGAGGTCAGAAGATTCCCTAATCTCAATCAAGTGGGCATTGCGGTTGAGCTAAAAAGTCCCATAACCTACCCTCCTTGATTACCTGTTTCCATGGTAATACACAGTTTATAACTAGCTGACGACGGGTTTTATGTTAATGTTTTAGTTAGTTAATATTTAGTGGCTGCTGACTGTGTTTATGTCACGGTTTGCTCTACGAATATGTATAATAGTATCAATAACATATTTTATTTATACATATTAAAATTTTATAATTAATTATAAATTTCTCTCTTAAAAAAATAAATTTTGATTTCTTTATGAATTCATAAAAATCATTGTAAGTCACACTAATTCTTATGTTATATATAGGATATTTGTCTATTTTGAACTGGGTATTACATTTCATATTAATAAAATATTTTTTGTAAAATTATTGAATCTCATAACAGTTACAATAGATGAAAACTAGATTACTTTTATAGATTATCAACAATTAGGTTCGGTCAACCAGCTAATTTGATATTTGGAGCATAGTTCTGTTTCTTCCAAGTTGCTTCCTTTAACGTCCTCTACTTGTTTTCCAGGTATCCTCTCTCTCCTCCATAGAAGAAGTGATCTCCATCTCTCAGGTATGCTTAAAGTGCCTTTTTCCCCCCCTTATTGCAGTAGAGAATTCCTTTCTTTTTTCCTTTTTCTTTTGAGATCTAGCTGTTGTTTGTGATGAATTTGGCAAATAGGCACTATGCTATATGCATGGATGATCTTGTGATAAACTAAATATGTATAGTAATCTATTTATGCCGGAGTTGAAATTGTGTCATAGGTTGGATTTCTGTTGAATCAAGTAGATCTGCGCATGAGCTATATATGGCCAAAAACTTCAATCTTTGTTTATAATCTTAAATACTTATGTTTTATAATTGAATTTCAGCCTCTGAAGAAACCCAAGAGTCAAGACTGCTCAGCAGAAGGTTCACACCAAATCCTCACCTAAGATGAAGACACCCGATCTGTAGATAATTTAGGCACCAAATACAAATAATTTAAAGCATATAAAGGAAGAAAAAAAAAATAACACACTACGCAACAATATTCATGTGATCTGAACTCCGCCCATTTTTTTTTGTTAATACTAAAGCCCATAGGCTACCAATGTCAATATCTCCAGAATATAGTCCCGTGAGCATCTACTTTCTCATTTTTTTTCATAGTTATTATGATTTTTTTTTTGGAGGTAAATAGTTTTGTTGAAGTTTATTATTTATCCAAAAAAAAAGAAAAAGGAAAAGAAAAAGAAAGTGCGAGGTTTGTAAGCCTTGTTCCAAAACCGAACCGTGAAGGATCATGCATACACGAAAGCAAAATAGCCTCAAAATTGTGTTGTTGAACTTTTACCCACGTTGGGTGAGCTCTACAATGGTCTCCAATATTGTTAAAATTTTTAAAGCAAACCTGAAAAACACCATTATTTAGATTTCATTCTACGACCCGTTCTGACACAAATCAAATTTAAAAACTGTGATAATTACGAAGGTCATCCACCACCATTATTTATTAACAGAACTTGCATTTTTTTTGTTACAGGATGCATTTTATCATTGCTTGCCTGTACCTTTTCGTTCTTTTATTCCAAACAATTGGCACTGAATTACCTTTGTCGTTCTCGAATCTAGTATTTAGCATTCTGTATGTGACTCTCTCTCTCTCTCTCTGCTCTTAATCCAGGCATCATGGTGATAGCATGCTTATCCCAAACTGGAGGTGGGATGGCATCTAACCTTGGTAGTGATATTGTTCGGTGCATTTGGGGTCATTTGAAGACTAGGGTTGGTTATCTAGTACACTATGTAAAGAAAGTTGACGAACTCAAAGAACTTTTTGAGGATTTAGAAAGGAAAAGGGAAGACCTACGAAGAAGAGTAGAGGCAGCTGAGAGAAATCTAGAAGTGGTCGATGATGTAGTCACTGCATGGCTAAAAGAATTCAATGATTTTGAGATAGCAGTTCGTAGAATGTTGGCGGAGGTTGAAGAGAACAAAAGATGCTTCAAGGATTGCTGCCCAAATTTTGTCTGGCGTTATAATCTTGGCAAGGAGGCTGCAGAGAAAATGGTTGATGCTGATAAACTCAAAGAAAAAGGAAATTTTGAAACGGTGGCTCAGCCTCGTCCTCCCCCTGCTGCTGTTGACGCAATGCCCGTAGGCGATTTCATGGCTTTCACCTCCAACAAGAATGCCCATGACAAAGTCTTGGAGGCAATGAGGGACGAGAAGCAGCAGTTGATTGGAATATATGGTATGGGCGGAGTGGGTAAGACAACCTTGATGGATGAACTGGGTAGGCAGTTCTTCAAGGACGGGAAGTTTGGGCAAGTGGTGAAGGTGGTGGTGTCACAAAACCCCAGCATAGCAAAGATACGCCGTGATATTGCAGATGCGCTTGACTTGAAACTCTCTAGAGAGGGTGAACTTGCTGCTCAAGCACAATTGAGAGCTAGGCTGAAGAAAGAAGCCAAAATTGTCATAATGATGGACGATATATGGGCCAGGTTACAGCTGAGAGACATAGGGATTTCAACTGGGGACGAGCACAGAGGCTGTAAAATCTTGTTCACCACTAGGACACTGGAAACGTGCCAACAAATGGAAAGCCATGCTTCAATCAAAGTTGATGTCTTGTCGGAAGAAGATTCTTGGGCTCTTTTCAAAAGCAAAGTCGGAGATGTCCTCAATTCTGCGGGTCTCGAGTCTGTTGCAAGGGAAGTGGCTGCCGAGTGCGGGGGACTGCCTCTGGCAATCGTTGTGGTTGGAAGAGCTCTACGCGGATGTAACCAGAAGAGCGTGTGGGATAGTGCACTGGAGCAGTTAAAAAGATCCATCCCTGACGAGCTGCCAGGTGTGGAGGAACAGCTGTACAAATCTCTTGCACTGAGTTACAACTACATTGAGAATGCAGAGAAGAGATTGTTGTTCTTGTTTTGTTGCTTATTTCGAGAAGACTATGAAATAAGTGAAGATGAGCTTACAAGGTATGCGGTGGGGGAAGGTTTCTTGAGAGAAGTATACACTTTGGATGAAGCACGTAGAAAAGTTCATTTGCTGGTGCAGGGTCTGATAACTTCTTGCTTGTTGATAAGTACCAAAAGTTCATTTGCTGGTGCAGGGTCCGTGAAGATGCATGATGTAGTTCGTGATGTGGCCATTTATATTGCATCCAAGGGGGATGACTGTTTCTTCGTTAAGGCTGGACTTGGAATGAGGGATTGGCCTGAGAGTAGAGACTTGGAGGGGCGCAAGAGAGTTTCGCTGATGTACAATGACATTACGACACTTCCGGATCTGCCAAATTGCCCAAAGCTACTCACTCTCTTGTTGAATTCCAATCGTTTTTTAAGTGTTGTGCCAGATAGTTTCTTCCAATGTATGTCAGCACTAACCATTCTGGACTTAAGCGACACATCTATCGTGTCGTTGCCTTCGTCTCTTGCTCTCCTAACTAATCTTGGGTCACTTCGTCTTGACCGGTGCAATTATCTCCGTGATACCTCTGTAATCGGGCAACTAAAGAAACTCAAAATACTTGGCCTGCAGCGATGTCCACTTGATATTTTGCCAGAGGAACTAGAAACTTTGACTGATCTGAAACTCTTGGATTTATCTGACTCTTCTTCTCTTGTCATTCCTCCAAATCTTCTGTGCAAGCTATCTCGGCTGGAAGAGTTGTTCATGATTGGTTGTGATTGGAACGAAGCTCTCCTTGAACAAATTGGTTCCATGGACCGATTGGTCGACTTGCAGGTGTTCATAAGTGATGTCAAATACTTCTATCAAGATGTCAAAGCATTGGATGGTTGGAAGAATTTGAAGAACTTCCTCATTAGAGCCGGACGGACTGGCAATTCGAAGGACTTCTACATTAAAGCTGGAGGGAAGAGGCAAAAAAATCTTAACCACGAGAAGTATTTGTATCTCAGGAGTGTAAGCTGTCCAGGCAATTGGACCAAGACCTTGCTGACAAAAGCTGAGGACTTGTACTTTGACGACTGTGATTTTGATCCCACTGCTTGCTGTGATTTCATCAATGTGAAGAAACTTCACCTTGTCAAGTGTGGTCGCGTAGGCACGCTAATTAAAACATCACAAGCAACACTTGCTCCGAATGCCTTTGCTGATCTAGAGCACCTAAGACTCGACCGCTTAGAGAACCTAGAAGATATCTGCCAAGGTGAGGTTCCAGCTCTATCATTCAAGAGACTGAGGACTCTGGATTTTGATCGCTGCACAAAGTTGGTCTGCGTAGTGCCATGTAATCTCCTGCAAAGATCTCATGGCACTCTAGAACGACTCTCTGTGCGTTATTGCAGCATGGTGCAGGAGATATTTAATTCCGAAGGGCTTACTGAGGAGCTTGTCATGTTTCCGGAGCTGGAATCTGTGCAGCTGACTGACTTACCAAATCTCAGCAGACTATGGGGCGGGATATTACCTCCTGGGAGCCTTCCGAAACTAACAAGTTTGCTAGTTTTTAGCTGCAATAAACTGGAATATCTGTTCTCCGAGCAGTCGTTGCAGGGTCACCAGAAGCTTTTCCCTCCCGGGACCTTTGCAAACTTGAAGGAGCTCAAAGTGGGAGGCTGCCCATGCCAACATCTCTTGCTGACAAGCTTAGCTCATGAGCTCCAGAACTTGGAGAAACTGAAGGTGATGATAAACCTGAAAATGGAGGTGATAATTGAAGCTGAAAATGGCATTGAGTTGGATACTGGTTCGTTTCCCCGGTTGAAGGAACTTGTGCTCGAGGACCTTCCAATATTAGAAAGTGTTAAGTGGCCTTCTCCCTCCTTTAGTCCCACATCGGTGAGGCTAAGAAATGAAGGGGGGGGGAGAGGGCTATATAATTAAGCCCCCCCTCTCATCCTCTCCTCACACCAAAATCAATACATATACCCAAAAATACTTTTGTATTTTGTATTTGTATTCTCCACAAATAGTGAAATTTTGGATCCTTCTCCGGCCGTGGACGTAGGTCACATTGACCGAACCACGTAAGTTCTGTGCCTCTTGTCTTTTTCAGTTATTTTCTTTACTGTCTTTGTTATATTGTAGTAGTGGCTATTAGTTCTTGTGGGGCCTGTTGCCCAACAAACTGGTATCAGAGCGCCAGATTTTTTTTTTTGAAGTGCTTATTGTATGCTCTGTGGCTGCCACTAAACGTGGATCCTCCACATCAAAAAATAAGTATCTTCTGTTAGCGGGGCCCAGCGTCACTATTCTCTTGTGGGGCCCATTGAAGTGCTTATTGTATGCTCTGTGGCTGCCACTAAACGTGGATCCTCCACATCAGAAAATAAGTACCTTCTGTTAGCGGGGCCCAGCGACACTATTCATTTGTGGGGCCCATTGTCACTATTCACCTCTTGTGGGGCCCGCGTCACTATTCATCAAGTGTCATATTTCATAGCCATCATGACAGTAACAAAGATCTCAATTGAAAAGTTTGATCGGAGTGTCAACTTCGGTATGTGGCAACTCAAAATGGAAGCCATCCTTATACAGGATGGATGTGAGTTAGCACTTGAAGGAGAGGAGAATAAGGCACCGGAGATGACGGCGAAAGAATTTGCAGATCTAAATAAAAGGGCTAGATCTGCTATTATTTTGAATCTCTCTAACGAGGTTTTGCAGGAAGTCGCCAATGAGAGGACAGCCAAAGGTATGTGGGATCGGTTGAAAACCATGTACATGAAGAAGACGGTGGAGAATCGACTTTATTTGAAACAAAAGTTGTATATGTTGAGGATGATAGAAGGTACATCTATACTCTCTCATCTTGATAAATTTGATTCCATTATTATGGATTTGGAGAATGTAGATGCTAAGATTGAAGATGAAGATCAAGCCATTTTATTATTATGTTCCCTTCCCCAGTCCTTTAAACATTTTCGGGATACTATGATTTATGGGAAAGATTCAGTCTCATATGATAGTATTAAATCTGCATTAAAATCTAAAGAGCAGATTGATAGGGACATCACAGGGGAGACTAGTGGTAGTCAAGCAGAGGGATTATTTGTTCGTGGTAGATCTGAAAATAGAGACCCTAGTAGTAGCAAATCCAAAGGAAGATCAAAATCCAGACATTACAATTTGATTTGTAATTATTGTAAGAAAAAGGGGCACATTAAGGCTAACTGCTATAAATTGAAAAATAAGGAGAAAAATGTACAAAATAGCAGTGTCACCGCTGAAGCTAGTATAGCAGCAGATGAGAATGAAGGAACTATATTTGTAGCAACAGATAATAAAGTCAGGTCTAATAATGAGTGGATCTTAGATTCGGGTTGTTCTTACCACATGAGTCCCAGTAGGGAAAACTTCTCCACATATGAACCTGTTAATGGTGGAGTTGTTTTGATGGGCAACCATACTGCCTGTAAAGTTGTTGGTAGAGGTACAGTTCGAATCAAGATGTATGATGGCATTGTCCGAACACTCACTGATGTTAGACATGTTCCAGATTTGAAGAAAAATCTCATCTCTTTAGGCACTCTCGATGTTCTTGGGTGTAGATATTCAGCTGAAGGTGGAGTTTTGAAAATTTGTAAAGGTGCCCTTGTACTGATGAAAGCTAAAAGGTCTGGAAGTTTGTATATTTTGCAGGGATCCACTGTTACAGGTACTGCAGAGGTCTCTACATCCTCAGATGTTGACATTACCAGATTGTGGCACATGCGGTTGGGACACATGGGTGAGAAAGGCTTAACGCTGTTAAGCAAGAAAGGCCTACTTTGTGGTCAAAGTACTGGTAAGATGGACTTTTGTGAGCATTGTATTTTTGGGAAGCAGAAAAGGGTTAGTTTCAATTCTCCCGCTGTCCATAAAACAAAAGGTACTTTGGACTATATTCATTCTGATCTTTGGGGGCCATCTCGTGTTCCTTCTAAGGGTGGTGCCAGGTATATGTTAACTTTTATTGATGATTATTCAAGGAAGGTTTGGGTGTATTTTGTTAAGAATAAAAGTGATGTTTTCCTGACCTTTAAACAATGGAAGGCTTTGATTGAAAAGCAGACAGGAAAACACATTAAACGGCTGCGGACAGATAATGGCTTGGAATTCTGTAGTACAGATTTCAATGAGTTTTGCAAGAGTGAAGGAATTGCTCGGCATTACACTGTCAGAATGACGCCTCAACAGAATGGTGTGGCCGAGCGCATGAACCGAACTCTTTTGGAACGAGCTCGATGTATGATCTCAAATGCAAGGTTGACAAATGATTTCTGGGCAGAAGCCATTGCTACGGCGTGCTACATTGTCAACCGTGCTCCAAGTGCTTCTATTGATTTCAAGACTCCAGAGGAGGTTTGGTCAGGTACTCCTGCTGATTACTCTAATTTAAGAATTTTTGGGTGTTCTGCTTATATGCATGTTAATGAGGGAAAATTAGAGCCTAGGGCTAAGAAATGTATTTTCCTCGGTTATGCTTCTGGAGTGAAAGGATACAGATTATGGTGTCCTGATCTCAAATCACCTAAATTTGTAATTAGCAGAGATGTTACATTTGATGAATCATCTATGTTGTATCCTAGAAAAGAGTCTTGTAATTCAGAAAAGGATGATAGTACTCAGAAGCAGGTGGAGTTGGAGATTGGAAATGCAAGTTCTTCACAAAGAGTCTCTACGAGTCAAAGAGATCAAGTTGATGAACCAGATCTTGATGAACCAGTAGAGGAATACTCCATAGCCAGAGACAGACCAAGAAGAGAGATTCGACCACCACAAAGGTATGAAGATGTTGTTGCATATGCTTTAACAGTGGCACAGGAAACAGGTGGAGACGGTGAACCTTCCACCTATTTGGAGGCAATTCAGAGTGCTGATTCAGAAAAGTGGCTGGTAGCTATGAATGAAGAAATGGAATCTCTCCACAAGAATTGTACTTGGGATCTTGTGACGCCGCCGAAGGGAAAGAAAACAGTTGGTTGCAAATGGGTCTTCAAAAGAAAGGAAGGAACTTCAGGTGTTGAAGATGTAAGGTATAAGGCATGATTGGTTGCAAAGGGCTACAGTCAGGTACAAGGTGTTGACTTTAATGATGTTTTCTCACCCGTTGTAAAACATAGCTCTATTCGTGTATTACTTGCATTGGTTGCCATGTTTGATTTCGAGTTAGAACAGCTTGACGTCAAGACAGCTTTTCTACATGGCGATTTAGATGAACAAATCTATATGAAGCAGCCTGAAGGTTTTGAAGTTGAAGGTAAGGCAGACCATGTATGTTTGTTGAAGAAATCCTTGTACGGACTGAAGCAGTCTCCAAGACAGTGGTATAAGAGGTTTGATTCCTTTATGTTGGGTCATGGTTTCTCCAGGAGCATGTATGATAGTTGCGTATACTTCCGGAAGTTAAATGATGGTTCATTTATTTATTTGCTATTATATGTTGATGACATGCTCATTGCGGCTAAGAATCTTGCAGAAATTCACCAGTTGAAGGCCTTATTAAATGGCGAATTTGAAATGAAAGATCTGGGAGCAGCTAAGAAGATTCTTGGAATGGAGATAAAACGTGATAGAGGAGTTGGAAAATTGTTCCTGACCCAGAAGAATTATATCAATAAGGTTTTGGAGAGGTTTGGCATGCGAAACGCTAAACCAGTAAGTACTCCTCTTGCTAGTCATTTTAAACTATGTGCTGCTCAATCACCACAGTCAGAGGAAGAGATTGATTATATGGCACGAGTTCCTTATTCTAGTGCCGTTGGAAGTATCATGTATGCAATGGTTTGTACTCGTCCAGATATTTCACAAGCAGTTAGTGTTGTTAGCAGGTATATGGCAAATCTAGGCAAGGAACACTGGCAGGCTGTGAAGTGGATCCTCAGATACTTGAAGGGTACTTCAAGCAATTGTTTGGAGTTTGGACATTCTAATAACTCATTGGTTGGTTTTGTAGATTCAGATTACGCCGGTGATCTCGACAAACGCAGGTCTCTTACAGGTTATGTATTTTGCATTGGAGGTTGTGCTATCAGCTGGAAAGCTACTCTACAACATGTAGTGGCTTTGTCCACTACTGAGGCAGAATATATGGCAGTTACAGAGGCTATTAAAGAAGCTTTGTGGTTGAGAGGTTTGTTCGGCGAGTTATCTCTACAGCAAGGGGTTATTATCATTTACTGTGATAGTCAAAGTGCAATTCACTTGACTAAAGATCAGATGTATCATGAGAGGACGAAACATATTGATATCAAGTATCACTTCATTCGTGATACCATTGCAGAAAAGAAGGTCCTTATTCAGAAGATCAATACAAAGGACAATCCAGCAGATATGTTTACGAAGGCTTTTCCAGTTTACAAGTTCAAACAGTGTTTGGACTTGATTGGTATTTACAGTTGGTGATTTTGCCTGTTAGGGCATTGCCGGAGAAAATGGAGTAATTCATAAATTGTTCGGGTCAAGGCCAAGGTGGAGATTTGTTAAGTGGCCTTCTCCCTCCTTTAGTCCCACATCGGTGAGGCTAAGAAATGAAGGGGGGGGGGAGAGGGCTATATAATTAAGCCCCCCCTCTCATCCTCTCCTCACACCAAAATCAATACATATACCCAAAAATACTTTTGTATTTTGTATTTGTATTCTCCACAAATAGTGAAATTTTGGATCCTTCTCCGGCCGTGGACGTAGGTCACATTGACCGAACCACGTAAGTTCTGTGCCTCTTGTCTTTTTCAGTTATTTTCTTTACTGTCTTTGTTATATTGTAGTAGTGGCTATTAGTTCTTGTGGGGCCTGTTGCCCAACAGAAAGCTTCTACCGAAACGAAACAGCAGCTACTGCTTTCAGCTGGCCTTTGTTGGAGACTGTGCAGCTGCGTTCCTTACCAGATCTCAACAGACTATGGGTCGGGATATTACCTCCTGGGAACCTTCCGAAACTAACAACTCTGATAGTTTATAACTGCAACAAACTGGAAGATCTGTTCTCCAAGCAGTCGTTGCAGGGTCACCAGAAGCTTTTCCCTCCTGGGACCTTTGCAAACTTGAAGGAGCTCGAAGTGGGAGGCTGCCCATGCCAACATCTCTTGCTAACAAGCTTAGCTCATGAGCTCCAGAACTTGGAGAAACTGAAGGTGGAGGAGAACCCGACAATGGAGGTGATAATTGAAGCTGAAAATGGCATTGAGTTGGATACTGGTTCGTTTCCCCGGTTGAAGGAACTTGTGCTCAAGGACCTTCCAAGGTTAGAAAGCTTCTACCGAAATGAAACAGCAGCTACTGCTTTCATCTGGCCTTTGTTGGAGACTGTGCAGCTGTGTTCCTTACCAAATCTCAGCAGACTATGGGGCGGGATATTACCTCCTGGGAGCCTTCCGAAACTAACAACTCTGAAAGTTTATAACTGCAACAAACTGGAAGATCTGTTCTCCAAGCAGTCGTTGCAGGGTCACCATAAGCTTTTCCCTCCTGGGACCTTTGCAAACTTGAAGGAGCTCGAAGTGGGAGGCTGCCCATGCCAACATCTCTTGCTAACAAGCTTAGCTCATGAGCTCCAGAACTTGGAGAAACTGACGGTGGAGAAGAACCCGACAATGGAGGTGATAATTGAAGCTGAAAATGGCATTGAGTTGGATACTGGTTCGTTTCCCTGGTTGAAGGAACTTGTGCTCGAGGACCTTCCAAGGTTAGAAAGCTTCTACCGAAATGAAACAGCAGCTACTGCTTTCAGCTGGCCTTTGTTGGAGTTTGTTGGGCTAAATTCCTGTCGACGCATGAAGCGGTTCCCCATTGGCTTGGGGAGTGCACCTAAGCTGAAGGAGATTCGCGTTGGAGATGATGATGATGTGGAGTGGTTCCGAGGGTTGGAATGGGGAGATGCAAGCATCCCTTCGCGCTTTGAGATTTGGTAAGAGTTGAACTATCAGTTCTTTCGTTATTTGCTATATCTAAAATTTTATCCTGAGTGATATATTAATTTCTGGAGTAAGTTCACTGATTAACTTTGCCAATAGTTCTAATGAAATTTTTTTTCCCTTGAATAACAGGAAAAAGTATTCAAGTGAAACGGATGAGGATTCTGATTGAAGTGGGCATAACTTGCAGTCTGAGGCGGCATCTACCTGAGATTGTAGCGAGCGTGCCTAGATGTATGTACCGACAGCGAAGAAATTCTGATTGCAGTGGGCATGAGAACCTTTTAATTGCTTGAAATGGTTGTCCATTCAATTTCATTTGGGGATTCATTCGGCAATTCTCTAGAAGAAATAGCATAATGTGTGCATGTATATCTCAGCTCAGCTCTATTGTGTGGACTCAGTGTCCTAGTAGTTCTCATTGTAGTTAATTCTACCTCCCTTCTATTTGTATCACAATATTAAGGTGTGATTTGCTATAATATTTTGTCTCGATTGTTCAAAATAAATTATATATAATGAGAAATGTGTTAATTGTTGATTGAGTAGTTGTGGACTCTCAAACAAGTTAATAAGAAATGCATTTAAACAAATACTTCTGGGGATGATAATGGGTCAGGTCGAGCCAAAACCATTCATTATTCAAAATAAAATTTTGAAATTTAGACTAATCCCCCAAAGCCCAAATGGGTCATTGCGAAAAATGTCCAGTCCAGCCCAATGGGCTTTGGACAGTCTATCTTAATATAATCAAGTGAGATCTTTCTATAAATAGACCTTCAACAGTAACATTATTTACTTGGATAAGGAAAATGATAAATAGAATTGGAGTTGTACGGTACAAAACCAGTCAAAATATAGCCTGGTAGTTTGGAGCCAGGTATGTAAGCCAAAAGAGGAAAAGGAGTTCGGTATTTTGGAACTGAAAACTTTTAACCTTGCACTGCTGACAAAATGGTGGTAGGCAATATTAAAAAATCCACAGGGACAGTTACAGAAGCTCCTCAGGCTCAAGTATGGCCCGAAAAAAGACGAATGGTGGGGTGAATCGCACAATATAGTCAATACATCAACCTTCTGGAATGGGGTGTTAAAGACGAAAGATATTTTCTGCTCAAATATATCTTTCAAGCCGGGCTCGAGAGGAAGAGTGTCTTTATGGAATGATCGATGGTGCATAGAAATACCGCTGAGAGTGCTATTCCCTAAGGTTTTTGCTATGGCAAAAGACATAAATGCACCCACGGGGCGGTTGTGGCATCGTAATAGGTGGAATCTGGAGCTTCATGTACATGCAGATGCTACAACTCAGCTACAAGTCACAGAACTTAGGAAACTTATTCAGAGGCACCCCCTGAGCACTAATCAAAATGATGAAGTCATATGGAGATGGGAGAAATACGGAAACTTCACAGCCAGATCTACATATAGATACTGTATAGATGGCGGACGTAGGCTACTACAGGTGCGCCACGTATGGCGGACTAGGTGACCTCTCAAAGTAAGGTGTTTTCTGTGGTTGATCGTAAAGAGTGCAACTCTAACCTGGGACAACTTACAAAGAAGGGGGTGGTAAGGACCAAGCATCTGTGTCTTGTATCAGTCGGAAGCGGAATCAATCACTCATGTTTTTCTCACATGCCCCTATACCATAAAATTATGTGTGAAGTGCGCTGCTCACCTGCACACCATGATCTGCATGGCCGAGTCGTCCGATGTATGGGTTAGAGCAAGACTTGGTAGGATCATGAGACATGGTGCCCAGCTGCGTCGCATTATGTTAGCAGCAATTTGTTGGAATGTGTGGAGAGAGAGAGAGAAACAATAGAATTTTTAGGCACATCATGCATCCCGTCGATATTTGTTTCTACTTCACATATCTTGATATATTCTAATGGACATGTTACTCTCAGAGAATGAGCTGCTATGTCTCTTAGAGGATCAGGAATCAGATAAGGAGCTGCAGAATGGATCCCTATATAGTACTCCACACGGACCTGCAGACGGGGTCTTAAGAGGCAGCGTAGATGGTTCTTATAGCCCACCCTAAGTGGGTGCCTTTTGGTTTATGATTTGTATCTTATCCTTTACGTTTGTTGTTATAAGAACATACTATTAGAACTTTGATGTAAAATAGTTGTTCTGTTATTACTTATTAATAGAACATAGGGGTTTCCCTCACCGTTTCAACCTAAAAAAAACAGTAACATTATTTATTCATTCTCTACAAAAGATACAGTCCAAGAAATTGAACCAGAGGTTCCAAATCAGCAACAGTCGCAACCCATATAAATAAGTCAATTTTTAATAAAGCCCTTAACAACACATATCCACACACTCACATGCACCTAATCCCTTTATATGTTCTCATTTTCACCAATAGTATAATGTACATTTGCTATCAAACCCTGTAAATTAAATGAAAAACAACTTGGAAAATAGAATATACATTGGCATTGATCATCTCAAGTTTCTAACTGGCTGGCAAGGAGAAAACAGATGAACAAACAGAAACTTGCACAGAGAAACCAACTTACTAAGAAAACTTATACTTTTCTTAGTCATATTATAATTACAAGTATAAAATAAATGTACAGACAACTCCAGAAAAAAGGTTAAAAATTTGTCGGCTACCAATTCAATAAAACTTCAACAGTAACATTATTTGTATAGTACTTAACCTAAGTATGTAGGACCCTGAGAAGGTTAGATGGTTTCACGGTACATTGGAGGTCATTGATTGAGTTTTCTTTTTTCTTTTTTTTTCTCTCCCTCAACAGGCTCTTGGGAACAAAGATGAAAAAAAAATGAATTTTAAAAAAAAAAATAGTAACAATAATAACTTAAAAAGTATAAGTTTAATATAATCTAATTCTCTTGATGAATTTCAGGCAATGAATAGCAAAATTCTCTACGAATATTAAGTTTAATATAATCTAGGGGTATTTACATATCTGTCCCTTAAATCTTTATAAATTATAATTTAGTCCCCCAAATCTTCATATTTAGGATTTAGTCCCCCAAATCCTTTAAGTTACTGCAATTTAGTCCTCAGTTTATATTTTGGCCCGATTTTTCCGTTTTACCCATAATTTCCTTCACTTAATTCTCCCTTCCCTCTTCTCCCTCCCTTCTTAGTTCTTATTGGGCTCCCCCTTCTTCTTCTCTTCTCCCTCTATTCATTTATTGGGTTCTCCTTCTCTATATTGAGACCAAATGTATTATTCTCCACTAAATATATTAAACTTAGAAATAAATTTATCCAATATAGAGAAGGAGAATCCAATAAATGAATTTATATTGAAACTTAAATGTTTAATATATTTAGTGAAGAATAATATATTTGGTTTCAATATAGAGAGGGAGAACCCAATAAATGAATAGAGAGAGACGAGAAGAACAAGGAAAAACCTAATAAGAACTAAGAAGATATGGGAAGAGGAATTAAGTGAAGAAAATAATGGGTAAAACGAAAAAATCGGGACAAAATATAAATTGGGGGACTAAATTATAGTAACTTAAAGGATTTGGGAGGCTAAATCCTAAATATGAAGATTTAGGGGATTAAATTATAATTTATAAAGATTCAAGGGACAGATCTGTAATACCAATATAATCTAATTTAACTCAGGCTATAAAAAGTTAACTAAAACTGTATACATGCAAATCAGTGTCTTTATGAAATCTTTTTATAAAAAAAAACAAATTTGATACAAATGAAATCAATCATGATGAATCCTAAAGTTTGAGTTTTTCATAAAGTAGGGTTTCAGTCTTCCAAAATAAATCTAGTGGAGAAGAATTTGGGAATGAGCATATCTTGAAATTGAAACTAGGGTTTCAGTTTTTTAGAAGCCCTCGAATTTGGAGATAAAGTGAGGGCGAAGATGATGGAGAGGAGAGAGAATCGAGATCTTTAAGGAGAGATTTGGAGGGTCGAGATCTCTAAGGAAAGATTTGGGGAGAGCAAGCAAGAGGAGAGAGGAGGGTCTTCGTCGTCTTTTGATGAGAGCGATGGGAAATGAGCAAGTCGTCTTTTGGTGAGAGCACTTTGCCGTCTGCAGGTGAGAGTGAAACACGGAGACAGTTCAGGAGTTGGGATGACGATTAGATACTGTGGATTTCGGAGATAGTTTACGAATTGGGATTCGATCCAGCCAAGTCCATTACCATTCCTAAGTACTTCTCTTATTAGTAAGTCAGTGGTATATAGAGAAAATTTCTATGTAGAGAAAAATTTCTACATGAATTTTTTTTTTAATTTTTTTTAAAACCATACCCTTTCAGAATCTCCTCAGACATCTAATAAAAAAAAATTTCACAACTGCAGTACTAAGACATGATACTGGAAAACTCATGCATCTAAAACTGCAACCTTTAACCTTGATAACTAACCTTAAACAAAAAGGGGGAAAAAAAAAACACAAGCACCATCAGAATCAACTGTGATACAAAGGCCAACTTTTCCATGCATCTTAACTGACTAACGAAATTTTGTTAACAAAGACACCACATACATCTTGCCTTCAGAATCTGCATCAAGAGTTGAATCGAAAGGAATTTAATCTAAATATTCTAGCAATTTTAGTAAACTGAAAAACATAGTATCTCAAGTTAAGGATTACAAACTTAGAAACAGATAAATATTATATGGAACTCGCAACACAACAAACGTCAAAACAATAAACTTTCGCACACACCCACAAGAATCCCATGATTACTACCAGATAATTTAGAGATTTTATTTAACAACCAGTGGACAAAACTACAATTTTTAAGTACTTCACATAAAAACACTACAGCAAACACAAATAGATAAAAACAAAGACAGATAAACGAGTTCAGAAACTACCAGCCATTACTTCAGCTGCCTATATCAAACAGCTAGATGTTTTTTTTTTTCAAACGATAATAAAACTTAAGAGGCCAAGTCCACACACGAACGTCCATTCAAATCCCACCACGGAGACGGAGCACCAGATTAAGGGTAGACTCCTTCTGGATGTTATAATCTGCCAGAGTGCCCCCATCCTCCAGCTGCTTTCCAGCGAAGATAAGCCTCTGCTGGTCAGGGGGGATCCCCTCCTTGTCCTGGATCTTGGCTTTGACATTATCAATGGTGTCAGAGCTCTCCACCTCGAGGGTAATGGTCTTCTCACACAAAGATCTGCATGCCTCCCCTCAGCCTGAGCACAAGATGGAGGGTAGACTCCTTCTGGATATTGTAGTCGGCAAGGGTGCGGCCGTCCTCGAGCTGCTTGCCAGCAAAGATCAACCTCTGCTGGTCCGGTGGGATCCCCTCCTTGTCCTGGATCTTGGCTTTCACATTGTCAATGGTGTCAGAGCTCTCCACCTCAAGGGTAATTGTCTTGCCAGTAAGGGTCTTCACAAAGATCTGCATGCCTCCCCTCAGCCTGAGCACAAGATGGAGCGTCGACTCCTTCTGGATGTTGTAGTCCGCAAGGGTGCGCCCATCCTCAAGCTGCTTGCCAGCAAAGATCAGCCTCTGCTGATCTGGGGGAATGCTCTCCTTGTCCTGGATCTTGGCTTTGACATTGTCAATGGTGTCAGAGCTCTCCACCTCCAGAGTGGTGGTCTTGCCGGTGAGGGTCTTAACAAAGATCTGCATCCCACCACGAAGACGCAGGACTAGGTGGAGGGTCGACTCCTTCTGAATGTTGTAGTCAGCAAGGGTACGGCCATCCTCAAGCTGCTTCCCAGCAAAGATCAGCCTCTGCTGGTCAGGGGGGATACCCTCCTTGTCCTGGATTTTGGCTTTGACATTGTCGACGGTGTCAGAGCTTTCCACCTCAAGGGTGATGGTCTTGCCGGTGAGGGTCTTGACGAATATCTGCATCTGCACTAGACCAGCAGATATACTACATTAGCAAACAATTCTAAAAAACGAAAAGTGAGATTCAAAAGACTTACTACTACACTAATCAAGAGACCTACTATGGAACGTCAAAGAATTAGAACTCAAATTTTTTTTAAAAAATTAACAACAAAAATTAACTCCAAATTTTGAAGTGCCAGACTTTACAAGGTAACAAGGAAAACCTACCAAAACATCAACTATGAAAAAGTTGCAAAGGATTGATGAAACAATTTGGCGATCCGCCAGAGACTAGAACATAAATGTAACAATAACAAAACTTGATCTAATACAATAAATTTAACTAAATAACAAAATTTCAAATAGTGACAGAAAAGAAAAGTTGAAGACTTGTCGTAGTACATAAAATCTAAAAGATCACATCACATCTACTCCAAGAGAAAAACATAATCTCATATTACACTTTGTAATAAAATTCAAAGATCAAGTATTGATAACAGAAAAATTAATAATAGAGGCCTTTATTTTTTAGCTAATATATAATTTAGACTACAAAAGAACCTTCACAAAATTTGGTGAGTATCCGAATCCATATGTTCGGCTGTATCTAAAGTCGGATCTTCAACGATATAAGACAAGCATATGCCTCATAAGATACGATCAAAATCAACACATCAAATGCAAGAGAATTTTATAAAACTTGATTAAAATACTACAACTAAATAATAACCTTGACAGTTATGTATACATCTAAGATCAACATATATTCAAGTATTTTCCAATAAATACGTCCATATTTAAAATAAATTAAAAAAAAACAAGGATTTGATAACATAAGACTTCGATCTATATCATTAAAAGGTCAAAGATTAGTTCAGATCTCATACAAGACAATACTGTTTCAGAACTTATTTTATTAACAAAATCCAAAGGGCCTTCCTACTCGAGGAAGAAAAATACATTATAGATTCAAGTATTTGGTGATCAATTTAAAAGCCTAGCAACGGATCAAAGGAACCGATAATTTCTATAAATATTATTAAAAATTCCTTGATTCAATAAAATCTAAATATCTACAATAAAAGAAGTTAAAAGATCAGATATAAGATGTTACCAAACCTCCGATTCTATAATTTCACAACATAATTACCGTAAACAATAACCCTAGATCATACGGATCTAATTTAATCGTAGAAAAAAAAATGAAAAACAACAAATCTAAGCAATAACACAAAAAACAAATCAATAACAAAACAAACTAAATATATAAAATCAAGAAATAAGAAAAATTAGAAAAGAGAGATCGAAATCTAACCTTGAAGAACAAGGAATCCTTTCGCTTTGCTATGGGAGAGAATTTGTTTTGATGAGAGCAGAGGGATCGAATGGGGGGTACTTTTATTTATGAGGTTGCCGACCTATAACATCGAACCAAAGGGAGGGAATTTCTAGATGGGCACAGGTTTTTTCCCAGTGAGCCCACTTTTCCTAGTGTGCGCACTCCTCCTTTTAAAAAATCTTATTTTTTCGCAGTGAGCACACCTAGATACCCAACTTACCCGCACCATCTCCCTCTCTTTCTCTCCTACCGTTCCCAAACCCATCACCTATATACCCAAAATTAACACCTCTCTCCCAATCCATCTCTCTCACTTTCTCCTCCTTTATTAAATTCATCTCTCCCATCTTTTCCTCCTTCATTAAATCCAATTTCTCTCCCAAGACTTCGCCGGATCACCTATTGCTTCCCGCACCCTGTCCGGACTAGCCAGTCCGAACCAGTGCAGTTGATCCGGGCTATTAGTCCCTGACCAACTGTACTGGTCCGGACTGGCTAGACTGGACAGGCGGCCAGAATCTTCAGCCCCTGATCCGAGCTAGCCAGTCCAGACCAGGGCTTAATAAAATGGCTAGCGTTGGTACTCACATATGGAACGGCCACTGATGAACTGCACGGAGTATCACCAGGTAAAAACGGTGGAAGGCTCAACTAACTAAACAAAAAAAAAAAATGAATTCGGATGAATACTTCGGAGAATAAAGAGATAGTGGGCATGCTTACCTTTCCTCCTTTTTGGCAGAGAGATTTTAGTAGGGCACTTTGCACTGCTCCAGCAATCATTCCTACAATACTCAACTCTGCAGCCTTGTAGAAGAATGACTGCACTCTTTTCTGCAGATCAAACCCTCTTAATGGGTAACTCTTTTCAAAAATATTATTTGGAAGCTTTTGTATTGAATTTTGCAAGTCAAAACGGAATGTATTCCCGTAGGAACGACAAGGTGCGAGGGATCAAACAACAGCCTGGGTCAAAACGGAATGTATTCCCGTAGGAACGACAAGGTGCGAGGGATCAAACAACAGCAGCATTGCAGGCTGTTGCGGTGATAATATTTATAAGAGCTAAATCCCATTCTTGTTTAACCCTAAACACAGCAAAGCAAATTATTTTATGATAAAACTGCATGCTAAATACTTCTTTTCTAATTATTTTAGTGTCAGATGAATACCTCTCCTTTCGATTCTTCAGCTCCCACCAAATAGAACAACCAATAGTCGTAGCCTGCTCTGGGAATAGTTGATATAGGAAAGATGGATCAACAATCATCCTGCATGGAAAAAAAATAATTACAAAAAAGGCAAAAAGATGGTTGCTTGTAATGAATACCTGCACATGTTAAATATAAGCTATCAGCATAGAATCACTTAGCATCTAACCACAATTTTGTAACTAAATTTATGGCATTTGGCAACTAAATCACTTAGCATCACGATTAACAGTTCCGGATGGATCGAAGGAACAGTTTTGATCAAGAAATTTAATGGTAAAATGGTAAATAAAAAAAATATTTTAAGTGCACTCACTGGGAAAAGCTGTGCCCATCTAAAAATTCCCCAAAGGGAAGGTGAACGAACGAACCAAGGAAATTCGAACCAATGGGAGTAAGACACGTGTGCGGAGTGAGCACAAAATCCTGGGCTTAAACGGCAGACTCCGTGTCCGGTGAGGGTCGGAAAGGTCAAATCAAAGGGACGCAAGTTAAGTTGCCGTTAGTTGACGCTGCTAGTCTAATCTGCGTTTGAGATTTTTTTATAGAGGAGCCTCCAATAATGGATGGTCCACAATCTTTTTCAATTCTTTTTTTTTTTTTGCAATTCTAAATATAAAAAAAAAAACTATATTCTTTTCTTAGGTATTGCTTTTTTCTACGAAAATATTGTAAAGTTAGCAAGGGGAAATTCTAAATGCGCACCACACCTGACTTAGTGACCAGCATTATCTACTTTACAGTGGTGCTCACTAAGTAAAATGTGGTGCGCACTTAGATTTTCGTATTAGCAAGTTATGTCCACATTCAAATTTGTATTAACAAAAAATATATAAAAGAATTAATCCGAACGAGTTAAATATCCCGATAATACTTTAGAAAAGGTTGTCACATTTTTGTAATAATCCAAATAAAAACTTTATTTATCTCAAATTGGGGAAAAAATAAGAAGGAAGTCAGTTATATCATAAGAAAATAAAATTCCAAATATGAAATGTTGTGTTAGATTGCACATCGAACTCACAAAAACTACTATAATCGGAAGGATATCATTATTAAGTTGGATATGTTATGGATATTCACTAAAATGAGATGAGCACAAATAAATATATTATTTTTTTTCTAATTCAACTAGTTTTAAACAATTCCAATTGGATCGCAAGTTCACAATCGAGTCAAATGGCACACTAAAATAAGTATAAATTAAATAAATAACTTCTTTGGTGAACTTCTTGTTTTGAATTAGGCAGCTAACCTCACCCATGTTTTATTATATTGCTGATTTTGGTCCTCATCATCATTATTATTCTTTTATTTTTAAAAATTAATCATCTTATTAATATTTAAGCAAACGGATATATCCATCCTTTTATTATTCGTAATGGGATTAATTAATTTATTAATTAAGTAATTAAATCATACCCTTCCTTCCGAGCTCGTCATCCGCTGCGCTCTCAGCAAATATTGTGAGATATAACGGCATGGGCCTGTTACCACAGTTTATGGGCTTGGCGGCCCATGAACTGCTCGAAGTCCATTTATCCGTATGCAACCACTTAGTAATAAACTACTCGTCGAGTTGCAGCGGCGGCGAGGCGGTCGCAGGTGGCGGAAGCGGTGGCGGTGCAACAAAGGCGAGTCCTTTACTCTTCTTCTATTGTTTTTGTCGGGTAACAAGTCCCCTTCTCTTACATAAAATTCGTTTTTCCCCCTTCTTTTACTCAACTAAATTAGCTGACTTTATTTGTTTAAGTTTCTGATTTACTAGTATAAACATCTAAAGATAGCGGTTCCGAACCCTAATTTTTAAAATTACTTATAAAGTTTTAATCTTTTTAGTTAGTTTTGTCTTTTATTTTTTGCCTTATTTTTTATAAAAAAAATTGCAACTATAATCAGTCTTATATGAATTGAATGAAATTTTAACGATTAACCTGCGCGATAACTGTTTGTAGACATGTCTCAATGATTATTATGCATTATTCTCTATAGACGTTTGTAGTTGGCTGAAGCAGCAGACCTGAGGCTTTGCTTAAATCTAGATTTTCAATTTCTTCGTCTCCTTACACAGGATAAAGAATTAGGAGGATCATATATTGTGAAATGAGCCAAAAATCGAAAAGAATGAATGGAGAAGGATGATGACTGATGTGATCGATTAGGTGTGATTCTCTTTTGGTTCCTGAATAGTGGAGATCATGGAGGGAGAAACTAGAGATTCTGAAGATTTTCTCGAATCTTCGGTTCTTTTAGATGAAACCCAGTACGAGGAAGGCTACAGAGATTGTTATAGTGATGGTTTGGCCACAGGAAAGGAAGAAGGGAGGGAGGTGGGATTGAAGCTGGGGTTCCAAGTGTTTTCGTTGAAAATAGTTGATTTTCTATTGCCATTGAGAAAAATTACAGATTATCAAAATTTCTTTTTTTCGATTAAAATGAAAAGAAAAATAAAAACAGAAAGAGAGAATTTATAGAACACGTCGCTCTTTTTTAATCAGAAGATCGTGAGATCGAGACAACTATGAGAATTGGTCATTTTCTCGTTGACTATCTGATGGCAGATATGAGGATTGGTCCTTATCGTGAGATCGAGACAGCTATGAGGATTGGTTCTTTCCTCGTTGACTATCCTACTTCATTGATTGGAGATAGTGGAGAGGATTGGTTCTTTTCTCGTTGACTATCCTACTTCATTGATTGGAGACAGTGGAGATTTTTTGAGCTCGTTCTTCTTCGAACTCTTGCGCATGAAAGATTTGGCCAAAGGGGTTTTTTTTTTTGCATTCCTCTCTCTGTCGATTTCGAGATTTCAAGTCTCTCGATCGTAGCTTGAATTGCCAAAAGATGTTTTTTGAGTTCTCTTGAGGGGTATTTATAGACCCCAAGTTGTTTAGCGAGTTTCCTTGTAGATAGGAATATAATTTTCTTGTAATCTTGATAAGATATTTGAATTTTCTTTTAATTAGATTTGCTCCGAAATTCGTTGTATCTGGTCATATTTCTGCATCCAAAAATTAATTAAACTCAAATTAGAATTTATAGAATTATCAAACTCAAATAGAATCAATTTAGAATCTGCATACAAAAATTAATTTGATTTTGATTAAAATTTGGATATGAGTCAGAAATTGCAAAATTATCGAGGCGGGGCCGAATAAATTGTGCACAAGATCGAAGTTCACCGTGTGCGAGGCTGGCCAAAGGCCAATTATTTATTTATTTATTTATTTATTTTTCTTTTGCTTTTCTTTTCTTTTCTCAGCCTCGCGAACGCGAGGCTTTCTTTTTTTCCTTTTTTTTTTTTGGTTAATCACAGTCAGACCCTCTATAGTATGAGGTTTGTAACTTTTAACATCCTTAAAATTTAAAACTCTGAAAAAATCCTCATGCACGGTCAGATGAAGTGAATTAGACGTCAGTTTTTCTCTCACGTGATTTACGCGTGTCATGAAAAGTCTAAAATACCCCCAACCCAAATTGAGCTGTAGAAAGAGGAGTTGGAGCGGGCGACTCTAGGGCATAGAGCAGAGCGTTCTCGGGCACTTGTAGCGGGAAGAACACGAAGCAGATCACGTGGGTCCTGCTGCTGAAAGCCCACCGCGCCGCGGGCTGCCTTACGTCCCTCGCCTCCGCCACCTTCGACCTCGCCGTCGCCGCCGGCCACCGTCCGCCGCCAAGTCAGCTCTGGCCGGACGGTCTCCGACCCCGACCCGGCACTGAACCGGGCCACGGAAAGCCCCGCCCTCCGCAGTCGCTTCTACGGCTGCATCAAGATATTTCTCTGGCTCTCCGTCGTCCTTCTCGGCTTCGAGATCGCAGCCTATTTCAAAGGGTGGCATATTGGGACTCCTGATCTTCGGAAGCTAATGGCGTTCTCTTCTTCCTTCAGCGTGCAAGACGCCTTCGATTCGGTGTATTCGACTTGGGTTCGGTTCCAAGTCGACTACATAGTTCCCATTCTCCAGTTCCTCGCTAATGCCTGCATCGCCCTGTTGCTTATGGATCAAGTTCAAGAGGATCAAGCCGTCATAAAAGAGATCCAAGATCCAAACACCGACGGCGAGGACTTCCCGATGGTGTTGATTCAGATGCCCATGTGCAATGAGAAGGAGGTAATGGGTCAAAGATCCAATCTTTGTTGCTTTTTGACAAATTTGTGATGGGCTCTGCGAAATTTGTGTGCAGGTTTATCAGCAGTCGATTGCTGCGGTATGCAATTTGGATTGGCCGAGGACGAACGTGTTGGTTCAGGTGTTGGATGATTCCAATGATCCGACGACGCAAATGCTGATCAAGGATGAGGTTGAGAAGTGGAAACAGACCGGGACTCAGATAGTTTACAGGCACAGGATCATCCGAGATGGCTATAAGGCCGGAAATCTCAAATCGGCCATGAATCCTCTCGTTGATCGAGCCACTACCTCGCAGGCATCACCGTGAAAACTCCTTGCCCAACCTTGATGCAATCTCGAAGGAAGAATCTAGGAAGCAGAAGGAGGAGTCGAAGAGGAAGAAGAAGAAGCACAACAGGATCTATCGGAAGGATTGGGGGGATGGAAAAGGAGGAGAGAAGTTCATATTGGAGCATGCTTGCTGCTGCTTGCTACTGATTGGAGAATTTTTTTTAATCTGATGTATTATCATTGAAATTATGTATCAATTGTGCTGAAGTATCAATTGTATTATCATGCTAGCAGTAGTTGTTGCTTGCTACTGCTGCTTTTCTGACATTATGATTAATTGTATTGCTGAAGTATCAATCTCATAACAATGCTGCATTATATTATGTACTAAAATTTGATGTTATGGACATTGGTGTAGATATATAGTGCATGTGCACATGCACATGCACATTCTACTGCATGCTGGTTATCTGCTATACATGCCTATGTTATCTGCTATGAATTCTGCTGCCTGGATATAGTGCATGTGCACATAGACATTATAATGCTATGTTAGCAGCAGCACCTGATGAGTTGCATTCATCATTTGTGTTAACTGATGAATAGTAATGCTATGCTATCTGCTATGCAGCTGTGTGCTTGCTTGCTGAGCAAGCAGCAGCTGTGCTTGCTGCTGCAGTTGCTGCACACCAATGTTATGGTTTTTCTAGCAATTGTAATATTGAACTATTATAGCTCTGTTCAATGTTCTGTTTTTTTCAGCAAATGAAGTCTTTGAGGAGGTTGCAAGCTGTGGGCTTCTGGCAAATATGATCATCTACCTCAAGACAGCGTACCATATGGCTGTACCATCGGAGCTAGAGGCATAAGACCTTGTTCCCTAATCTTTGGTGCACATCAATTGGCAGAGAAGGATGATCCACAGAATGATAGGACATTGCAATCCTTCTTTAATTTTTACTACACATCTGTTACAATCTCCATTATAGTTGCAGTCACTGTCATCGTCTACATACAAGATCATAAAGGATTTAACATGGGTTTCGGCATTCCAGTCGTGCTCATGATGTTTTCAGCGACCATCTTCTTGCTCAGATCACCTCTTTACAAAAAGGTGACAGTGAATAAGAGCATTTTGTCAAGGTCTTGCTCAAGTAATTGTAGTTCCTGTGAAGAATCGTTGTCTCACTTCGCCAGCCAAGACCACTGAAGGGGGTATCATTGCAAGAAGGGATCTAGTTTTACAGTTCCCTCGGACAAACTGATGTAGAATCAACAGCCTTTCCAAGTTTTTTCATATCTAGCACATTGTCAATTTATACTCTTTATAAGGGATCAGCCTTGAAGACTTCAGTTACTGCACACCAGAAGAGGAGAAACTCGACGCCATTCTCGATCAAACCTGAAACTAAAAGAAAAATTATTGTACAATAAAAAAGCAACATTAGTAAGGAAAATCAAGTATGAAAATCATGAGTAACACTACAACACAATCTTATTTCTTACTTACTGTTATGAAGCTCGACGTCATTCTCGATCAAACCTGAAACTAAAAGAAAAATTATTGTACAATAAAAAAGCAACATTAGTAAGGAAAATCAAGTATAAAATCATGAGTAACACTATAACACAATCTTTTGAGGGTGAGAGAGAGAGGAAGG
This sequence comes from Dracaena cambodiana, assembly GCA_036321105.1. Taxonomy (NCBI): domain Eukaryota; kingdom Viridiplantae; phylum Streptophyta; class Magnoliopsida; order Asparagales; family Asparagaceae; genus Dracaena; species Dracaena cambodiana. The sequence goes on along the minus strand of JAYEPQ010000012.1, from coordinate 3,056,137 downwards.
GGGGGGGGGGGGGGGGGTGGGGGGGTGGGGTGGGATGAAGAGAGGAAGTGAGGGCATGAGTGATTGAGAGAGAGAGAGATGGGAAGGAGAGAGGGCGTGAGGAAGTGAAGAGTGCTCACTCAGTGAAGGAGAAAGAGGGAGAGTTGACTTAAAGAGATGGGTGAGAGTAAAATATGAATTAGAGAAAAGGAGTGTCTTTTAGTCTAAAAAGAGATGATAGTAGTTAACTGCTCAATAATAGGGGTAACAGTCCAGAAGATTTTATGAGAGTTCCAAATTTCAGATCTGATAATTTACAGACACCCATATTAGACATCCATATTACAGGATCTGATTGTGATTAACCCTTTCTTTTTTTTGCTCCCCTGTTTTGTCAAGGCTGGGTTCCCAACCTCACATCCGCGAGGCCCCTCTTCTCTTTTATTTATTCATTATTTTATTTATTTATTTTATACTCCTACACCAAGCAGGAGAGGAGCTGGGCTTATACCGTGGATGTGTTGACGTATGGAAATATGTGGCTCGTGTTGATCCTGCAGGATTCTCCTTGTCGGAGCCCATTGCCCATGTCGAAACTGAAGCGTTGTTGTCGAGGCTTCAGAAGAACATGAAGAGGATCGAGCAGCTGGGCGAGCTGGTTGACAAGTATCCACTGTAGAATGAGGAGATTCAGCTGGAGATGATGAATGGCTCTGAAGTTATTTCGAACATATATTGCCATGGTAAGATTGTGAGTGTTTGGAGTTGTCTATATAGTTCCTGATAATTACATGTGCATGCATTTGCATTTATAGCCATGGCCCATGGGAATGAGCTCAAAGAAAGAAGATTGATCTTATTCTTAAAGATTTATGGAGTTTTGTGTCAATATTTGATACGGTTGCATCTCAATAATTTTTACTAAACACAAAAGTCTTACCAACAAATTATTGTTGAGTTACGGCAATCCTTCATCGAAAAAAAAGTACGTTTCCAGTGAGGGTACAGGCTCAAATGAGAGCAAAGCTCGATCTTGTCTCATAATCGATGTAGAATTATTAAGCTAGGGGTATTACGTTAACTTTTCTCACAATAATAGTAGGTTGAAAATCAATCAACTATAAACTATTACTTTAAAGGAAAACCACAAAAAGAAGTGCAACAATTTTTTTTCAAGCTTGAATGATGGATATATCTCCCATATTTTATTAAGTAGGAGTTAACAAAACAAAATTTACAAATAATAATACATAAGATAAGGCCCGCAGTAACACAATAAAATTTCTCACCACACATATTTTCTTTGGGTCCATATTTACTTTATTTTCTTACTATTATTCACTTTTTTCCCCTAATCAAAAGGCCACATGAATCCTTCTTGAGAAAATCAGACAACTCTAAAGGCATCGAAGAAAATTGCAAATTTCTTTTCATCTTGGCTGCTTCCATGGCTATTCAATGTGCAAATTTATTAGATTCCTTCCATCTGCGTGAAACAACAACTTTTTGTAAGCACAAGAATATTTGTTTGGGCTTCCATATAATTAGGAACGAGAATAGATTAAACAGATCCAAGGATTAATCCTTTGTATGTCCTATTCAAAATTTTGAATTAGAAGATTAGCACAAATACAATCAAAGTACTACTACTCACTATTTGAAAATAATTGATCCGCTTACATTCTAAATGCAAATTGTATATATATATATATATATATATATATATATATATATATATATATATATATATATATATATATATATATATATATATATATATATATATATATATGTATGTATATGTATATATATATGAGAAAAATGGAAATGAGCTGACAGCTTACGCAAATTACCTGAGTTGCAGTTCGTTTCCACTATTTCTAATAATCTTTTTTTAAAAAATTCTTTTGGATTATGATCTCGACCCTCTAGGGTTTACTCATACCCAATTTCTTGGGTTTTAGTTTTGATTTGGTCCTTCATCAAGTTAACACAAAATTAACGGTTTTCAATGAATAAAACATTTTGTATGCACTTGATGAAAATGTAAATGAGTTATAAATTTATGAAATTCAATCCAAAAGAAGTTAAGGAGGTAGAGATAATAATTACTAAAAAAATGAAGAAAAATCATTAGATCATTATAGTTTTGCCGCTAGCTCACGTAATTTTTTCTGAGCTGGCGGCTCACCTACAGTAATCCATATATATGTGTGTGTGTGTGTGTGTGACGCGCGCGCACACACATATAGGGATTATTGTATATAAGCTGTCAATTCAGGTAAATTACGTGAGTTGGAGTTATTTTCAACTTTTTTTTTAGAATCATGATCTCTACATGCTTAGTTTTCTTATGATCAAATTGAAGTTAATTTATCCCTTCATCAAGTAGATATAAAATATTGTATTAACTAAAAACCGTTATTTTTGTATTTACTTGATCGAAGACCAAATCAAAATTAAAATCCAAGAAATTGGGTATGAGTAAACCCTACGGGGACGAGATTATAATCCATGAGAAATCTATTAAAAGAAATTATTAGAAATATCACAAATGAATCCCAGCTCAGGTAACTTGCATGAAGCGGCAGTTCATGCCAGCCCTATTCTTACTTACAAAACTGTCCGTGCTTAGATAAAAGTATGTGAGCTTTATTTTAGATAGCTCCTTAATTTCTGAATAGTTTTAAGCGTATCAAAAATGTCTATATACTAAGAGAGGTGAAGACAATTTCGAAATATAAAATACATACTAATTTATTATTTTTTAAGCATAAACAGTGCGCTAAATCCATACGGACCATACCAATCTATTTCTTGAGGAGGGCTCTTGGCGTTTTTCTTGAAGGCATCCTCCTTAGAAGGCCCAAAGGGATTGAAGGATGTAGAGAGAGTGTCCTGAAATTGGCACATTATTATATAATAGATAAGTATTTTAATTATACACTTATACAATGAAATACTGTTAAAAAAAATGGATTTTGCATTTTTATGAAAATAAAACTGAAAATTATTGCCCTTTATAAATTGGTGACAGTATCTTAATTAGCAATATATACCCGACAGCAGCAGGCGCATACTCTAGAAGCTGCTGTAGCAGTACAGTATTTCCAACAACACTTGGCCTAAAAATCAACAAGTGCATGTAATTAGTAAAAAAGTAAATAAATTAAATGTTTAATTTGATAGCAAACTTAATGTCGTTAATATTGTTATTAGTAATTAGCATTGTACTTCCCCTTGTTTTTATAGCTCGCTATAGCTATATTTGTGTAATTTATATATGTAGCATATTTCGTTAACATTTAATTAATGGAATGCCGAGAGATTACATGTTGGATAGAACTAGGAAATTTTTTTTTGAAGAAATTCATATCTTAAAATTAGGTTTCTTAATCCAATTGGAGTAATTATTATAATAAATTGTATATATATATATATATATATATATATATATATATATATATATATATATATATATATATATATATATATATATATATATATATATATATATATATATATATATATATAAATCAAAGCTAGCTAACAAAAGATAAGAAATCTTATTTTTAAATGAAAAAGAGACTTGACCAATTGATGACAAAAACATGGATATTCATATTATGACATTGTAATCATAACGAATGGGCTGAAAGTATTATTAAGTAAGCATTAATTGATAGTTTAATCACAAATTAATTTATTATATAGCATAAACAGGAGGGAGAACGCAACTCAAGTCAAGATCGGGTAGAGTAGAGTGACCATAAAATTCTAACAATCTCACACTTTTTTCTTGCACTTGAACCCTACCATGTCAATTCCTCTCCCTTAGGATTTATTCATACCAAAAACCAAAAGATAATATTTTATTCATCAATAGAAATAAAATATTATCTTTTGTAAAACCGTGAATTTTCTTTTTATGGGATATATTGAAGCTCATAATTTATTTTATTTTCTTATTTTCTATGAGTGAATCACAAAGAATGGAGATGGTCATTTTAGATAGAGTGACACACCGTAACTTTTGATGATTTGCTCTATTAAATTTAATTTAATTCGCTGTAAAAACGTTGGCAAGACATCAAATAGCAAGGAGAGGCTAAATTTATAAGCTTACCAGTGATGGTTCTGGACAAACCAGCTTCTTTTTCTTCCGGCGGTGGGTGCAGACATAATTGATGAGATCAGATGCTAAATAATTACGAACTAGCTCAAGAATGATTAATTAATTTCAAGCATTCGACATGCTACATATCGATCGCCTCGCTACTTATAAGAACCCTAATTAAGCTGGTCTCATTGCAAGAAACGAATATATTCATTTTGTATTATTTTTCATTTTATTGATTAATTAAAATGAAATTAAGTAGCAGCTTAATTGAATTGAGTAGCAGCTGCAGATTGTTTTAATAATAATAATAATAAGGTGGAGTATCGGGAGACATATAAAACAGTGACGTGAACGAGAGTTCAAATATTATATTCTATGATCACGTAAAGAGGTTCGGCATGCAAAAGGTATTTCTAAACATAGAAGTGATTCGCTGCAGAACAAACAAAGTCAAGTATTTTTAAAGCTTTTGGAATCGAGAACGAATATATTTTTTTTTTTTTTTTGCTTCTGCAAGCATTTGAAAGCTTTTTGGAATAGTGAAGTGCAAGAGACAACGTATATATACGGTCTAAATCAAAGCTAATATATACTTTATAATTTGAACTTTATGGCATGTTCTGCTATATTTTGTTGTAGTCAGAATGGATAGATTTTAATGTGGTATAAGAACAACTCGTGTTTAAATCTCACTGGATTAATATTTAATTACATTTATATTTTAAAAATTAATATGTCGTTACTTAAAGTTCGATTTTCAGCCCAAAAGAACTCGTCATGTTAGGACGTGTTAGAAGCAAAATAATAATAATAATAATAATAATAATAATAATAAAAATAATAATAACAATAATAATAATAATAATAATAATAATATTTAACTTAATTTTACTTAACTTCAACTTGAGAATTTTGAATGTTTTCATTATTTCAGTTATGATAAATAAGCATTGACATATAAATTTGTGCAAGTAAGAGTCATGGCAAAGGCCCAGTAGACAGAAAGCCTACAAAACCCAACATCAACAGGCAATTAATATATTTGAGAGCCAAATAAACAGAATATACATATTAATTCAAGAATTTGTTGTAACTTTGCAAAGGCCGTAAGTGGGGATGAAACTGGCTAATCTTATGAAGATCTACAATGACTCCTAAGAATTCTTTTATTAAGCCCCATTCATCTAAATGTATTTGCATATTCATATGCATGAGACTAAATCCATATATATATATATATATATATATATATATATATATATATATATATATATATATATATATATATATATATATATATATATATATATATATATATATATATATATATATATATATATATGAGAAAACAGGAAATTCACATGTGCTAAAGGGAGTTCTTTCACTGTCATTTAAGTGATCCAATAAAATTATTGCACGTTGTGTCATTTAAAGTAACAAATAAAGGAACTTATTTGATCACTCAAATCACTCTTTTTTTAGTGATGCTCACGTGTAATAATTTTATTGGACTATCTAAGCGGCGATGAAGAAACTTCATTCCCACCTCTCTCTCTCTCTCTATATATATATATATAAAAGCTAGATCCACTTCTCACCAATATTACGAGACTAAACTCCACTTGCCATCTAATGAGTCCCCATAGTTATAACTCGATCCATCTACTGTCATAGCACAAGATAGAGACTCATTATCTACAATCTACACTTGTTCTTAGGAACATTTTTTTTTTTAATTTAGGAAAAGAAATTCAGGAAGGCTATGAATGCTCATGATGAAATGCTGAGGTTGGGCCTCAAGCCTGATGATGCGACATACAAACACCTGATCTCAGGATTTATATAAAGTAAGATGCATTTATAAAACTATATTTGGTATGGTGATTTCTCTGTCACGATCGAATTCGTCCAATATCAATATCCTGATCTTTCCGGATTCACTAGGGCCTGTGTATTTCTTATAGCAATGCATAAAAAGACTGCATATTGCATACATCCCATAAAGGAAAATATAATAACATATGCTTGTGAAGGGAAAGTTATGCTTACCTTCATCGAGTTTGTTCACCATGCAGTATATGCTTTCACATGTCTCAATATGTTTGGTGCAATGCTTGTATATATTTTCTCATGTCATCAGTGGAGCAGTTTTGAGTCGCAAGTACCCAATTGTCATCCCAACATCTCCCCCCACAGATAACATAAATAAATAAATTTTACATTGATGTGTACTGATATAGAACAGTAGAAGGTCTCTGATTTGGCTCGAAATCATCCAATTAGCTTCCTTTATGAAATGCATATAATGTTTAGTAAATATATTCCTTGAAAGAGGACATGAGAATATGTACTTGCTTAACTTGTTATTTATAATAACTCTGATTAGTAAGGTTTTTTCTATTTTTGAGGATCATCATGCATCCTGGTTGTAGAATTTGAGAATACTTATCTTATTGATGGATAAGTCAAGTATCCAACTTTTACTTCAATATAAATAGTAGGGATGCATAGTCAGTCAGAGAGAACGGAGTTTGGGAAAATCTTACGCATTCCGAAGGGACAGAGGAGGCAGGACTCCGATCTCTGAGCAAAGCTAGAATTTGATCAAATTCCGACTGCTTCTGGGTCGGATGCAGCTAGATGCCAACAGAGTTGGTCGGAGTCTTAACTAGCTGACGAGGCTCGTACTGCTGAGGTTCAGGCCATGGGCTTGGCCACCTTGGGGCTGCTAGCAAACGACGCCTGTCAAGTGCGGAGAGCAGAGCAGTGGCATTGGTCCAGTTGCTTAATGAGCCTGTCGGCCTCGATTGGCGATTTCTTAAATTTCAGGATAGATGAGGTATTCTGTACTTGACCAATAGTAATAGTAAAAAATCTTTTTTCATTCTATTATTCTATTTTTCCGTTGTGAAAAAAAAAATTGTGATGGATGTTGAAACTATTTTATTTTTTAGAAAGTAGGAAATTTGAAGTTTTCATTGCCAAACACATGCCCTTCACATTTTCGACATTATTTGATCATGTAAAAGAAATTCAATTGAAAATTTATCAACCTGTTGATGAATAAAAATTACCCAAACCAAAAACACGATCCAAATTGAGAAATAAATATTGAAGATTGGTTGAATAGAAAGACCGGGCACTCACTAATTGGTAAAAGAGTAAGAAGTTGAGATTAAATATTGAAGATTGGTTGAATAGAAAGATTGGGCACTCACTAATTGTTAAAAGAGTAAGAAGTTGAGATTGAATTCAACATATATTTATCTCAAAAACCAGCAACCTAGGCGATATAAAAAACAACCATTATCAGAAATCAAATCTTTTAAAGCAATAGATGATAAGGAACACTTAATTTGCATGAAAAGAACCTAACCATTTTTGACTTTGAGAACCAATTAAACTTAAATTTTTAGTGGTATCTTCAACCATGTAGAACCTACAGATGAAAGAAACATAGCCCACAACAAAAATTTGGATCTTTTGAAGATACAGAGATTGAAACGTGATTGGTTTCAAGTACAAAACTCTCCTTTGCAAAGCTTTTTGAGTAGCTTCCCAAGCTTGAAGAAGAGAAAGAAGACGAAGAGTATAAGTTAGAAAAGGAGAGAGAAAGAAGAGGAAAGAAATTAGGGAAATTTTTTTGATATTATTTTAAGTTAGGGTTTTGGTAGTCGGTCCAACCGACTCTGACTTGCTCCCCTTTCTAATATTTGACTTAAACCACACTAAGCCCCAACTCAAAAAGCATGCAAATTTTTAGCTTAACTTTTAATGTATTAAGCCAAGCCTGTCCTCTTCCTATTTCTTGAATTGTCTTCTGTAAGATTTGCTCACAATCTCCAGTTTCTTGGTCGATTGTCTTTTGAGGTTTGAACAGTCCAAGTAAGATTCATTACAAGACATAACAGCAAGTGTCAAAATGATGGTTACACTGGGCATGTAAGGTTCACCTCTTCAGTTGCCTTGGTCCCAGTTATTGTTTTGAGTAAATCAATTAGAAGTTAGACCAAAAGAAAATTAGAGAGAACGTAATTTTAGCACAAGGATTTGAAGCCTATAGACCCTTCTCTCAACGAGCTCTTGTTATTCATCTTGGATGGTCTGCTGGAGGTCCTGCTGCAAAATAATTGTTCTTTGATGAAAATTTTACCATGTGGAAGTTTAGAAAATTTGTTCCCAAGGACTAACAATTAACTGATTGACTACCTGAAAGTCATTCTTTCTGTCCACTAACCTCTCTCAGGACACTGCATTTGAAGTAATCATCTCTACTGGTTATTTTCTTGTATGAGAAATTTGTGTGAATTCATTGTATGAATAAAATGTTATATACTTAACGCAGTCATAGCCATCCTTGATCTGTCTACAGCTGTTCCTTTCTCACATCCAGACTTTTTTCTGTTTGATAATTTCTGCAGATTGAGAGCAAAGGTACACACTAAATACTGCTAAATTTAAGCACATATATTTATGTAAAGATCAGATACTACAACCTTGAGTAAAGCATTACATCTTGATCAATTTCTTCCAGCTTTGCTTTGATATACCATGCAGTTTTCTTAACTTCATTAACATCTTTCTCCATGTGCCACTTGAGAGCTGGAAGGATGCTCAAGTGTTATAATCATGATTGTTTGAGAGATTTATGGTAGGAAAGTTGCATCATGTACAAGAGATTTAAGGTAGGAAAGTTGCACCTTTCATTGCAGAGACTCTAGTAATAGACTTGGACTCCAGATTTGCTTCCTGATATGATTATCAAGTGATTAAAAATCTCTTAAGAAGAATCTCAAGAAAATAGAGACTGTTGAATGGAGAAAGGGCACTAATGCTCATAGTAACAAATTATTTGATGTTTTAAAATAACTTTTCTATCAGTTCTTTGGTTCTTAACAATTTAGAAAGCATAGATCAGATGGTTTGCTTGGTCGAAAATTGTTGAACAAAGTTAGTTTTTTACTAGCTGAATGAATCGTTTCTGTTCAGCCTTTACTAGCCGAGCAAAACTTTTCTGCTCTGCCCTAAGGTGTTGAGCAGAGGACTTTTGCTTGGCCCTAAGATGCCAAAAAAATTAAAAACAATGTGGGTTGCATGAGAGAGGGATTTTTTTTGGAAGAGGGGGTGGGGGGAGGTAAGAAGAGACAAGTACCTTGACGAGCAGTGTTAGTTCCTTTTTGAATATTAATGCAGCTCAGGGGAAGAAGCATTTAGTATAAGAGAACAAATGAGCAACAAAGGTGGTGTTAAAAGACCGGATGCAGTCGGAAACAAATATAGAGATTAAAATAAACCACAATCACAACTTGAAAGATGGTTGAAATCAAAGTTGTAAGAAATTACATCTAAAGTTTACTAACCAAATAATGATAATCTTCTAGAACATGCCAAGAACAGAAGGATTGTCTCAGACCTTTGCATATCAAAGTCCACAAATAAATACAGGCAAAATGCAAAGCAAAATAGGAAAAGAAATCTATTTTTTTTCTCGTTTCGTTTCATCTCAAACCGAGTGATATCTAATTTTAAAGGTTCTCCTTGCCCCCAAGTAGAATTTCCCTCCCATAACCTATGATGACTTTCCTCAAGTCTTTTTCTCTCAACAGAGAACTTCATTTAAGCTTAATCTTTTAACTAGAGTTTTCCTTCAAACCCTACTTCAGGAAAGAAAAAAAAAAAAAAAAAAAAAAAAAAAAAAAAAAAAATCCTCCTCAAACCCAAGAGTGCTAGGCTCAAGACTTCCATATTTCTAATATCATATACTTTTCTTGGCTTTACTCAATTGAATACTATTACCACTTCAATTCATCACTCAACTGCAATTATTTTTAAAAATAACTTTTAACTCTTTTCATCTCTTTGTATTGGCAAATAACCTACCAGAAACCATATAGAAACCAATAATAAAATATTGAACTGCCTGATCAGTTAAATATTTTCTAATGGAATACAGAGGGTTTTTGCTTTCTGTAATGACTTTAGAAAACAATAATAGAAAATGTGATGACAGTACATCATATGCAAGCATATCTCATTGCCAGAGAAACTTTAGTCTTTCAGAAGAATTCTTAGACCTTTCATGAACTATTCAAAAATCACCTCTCCATGCATTCTATCAGCTTTAATTAATCTCTCTGATGATGGCCACCTATAGGAAGAAGTAGAACTTCATAAAATCCAAAGCAAAACCAATGTGAGACCCAATGGGAGCTTATCATTATTTAACACCCAATCATGCACTGCAATGCACCCCTCTCTTCTTTTTTGGGTTCCTTGTGCTTTTATTATACAAGCAACAACATGTTGTGTCCCACCTTGCAAGTTGCAAGTTGCGAGTGTCAGCTTATGACTCTTATCCTGTGAGGCCAGCCAAGGGCAGCCTGGATACTCTCCATCCTGTCTTCGGATGTCAATGTTGGGCATCTCAGAGTCTGACTCTTCTACATTTAACAGCCTTTGTATAAACACAGCCTTGATCTATTTCCATAGTTAACCTCAGTAATTATTGTTATAATCCATGGTGTGCGAAACTGTTACATTAAGGATAATTTTTTTTTTTTTTTTTTTATAGCATAAATGGTGGACTATAACCCCCGAGTTTCATTAACGATAAATAATTGCCATTGTGATTGTGGGTTTGACTTGATTTGCATCCATGTGACAGTCTCCAGCTTCATCTTCATAATTACTGAAGAATCAGTGTTAGTTTTAGAAGTTGTGATCTCTTCTTTGCTCAGGTCCAAAAAAGCTAAAACCTCAAGTGTAGGAATATGCCTGATAATTATGCTATTAATCCTTGAGCAGTCACATGGATTAGCTGTCAGATCAGCATTAGACAATTGACTCAAAGCTCCACACTGCACTTTGGTGTGGTGGTTGCTTAAAGTTTGTAGATCTGTAGTGTGAAATTGTCAAGTTTTTTATGATTAGAAGTTTCAAAGCTTAGAGGCCACTCAAAATCCCCACTCGTTTTTAACAAGTCTCAACTTGAAGTCTTAAACTTCCAAGCAATCCTCCATCTCCTCCATCATATTGAGGACTAGATGTGGGGTTATGGCTCTCTTCATGGCTTTTTTTGCTGCCCCTTGCAGGGTTACTGATCTACTCCAATGCAGCGCCAAGCTCGTTCGAGCATGACTTCGATATAATGTGGGCAGAAGATCATTTCAAGACTTCTGATGATGGTCAAGTATGGCATCTCTCTCTCGACAAACAAACAGGTATACATCTGATATTTGTATCTCATTGTATTCTCTCAATCATCTTCAGTTGTAACGGAAGGTTGCAATGCATAGGATGCGGGTTCCAAACAAAACAACGATACAGATTCGGGTGGCTCAGCATGAAGCTGAAGCTGGTCGGAGGTGACTCTGCTGGTGTCGTCACAGCTTATTATGTGAGTGACTCATTAGCGATATTGAACTAACAACTGTGTGATAACTGACATGTATCGGGATTGATCTGATGAGTACAGATGTGTTCAGCTGGACTTTGAGTTCTTGGGCAACAGAAGTGGGCAGCCGTACACAATACAGACCAATGTGTGAGTTACATACTTATGCTTCCGAACAGCTACACGATACATGTCAAACCAATGTGTGACATGTATCGGGATAGGTCTGTGAGTGGTGTTGTGGGGAGAGAGATGAGGCACATGCTTTGTGTTGCTAATGGAGCCCATTGCCGTAGCGGGTTTCGGTCAACCGAAACGGGTCCAAAACCGGCCCAAACCCATTATGATATAATATAAATATGAGGTATAGTGCTAGGGTTTTGAAGAAGCCGAAAAAGCAAGAAAAGGGAAGCGGCTGGTTTGTGTCTTTGCTTTAACCGAAGGCAAAAGAGAGAGAAAAATTGCAGGTGTGCAATTGAGTATTATTTGGCCAAAGGGAAATAATCAAGGTGGGCGGCTACTTGTTTTTGGCAGAAAAAAAAAAGCCAATATAAGGGTGTTGTTGTTGTTGGTTATTTTTGGCCGAAGGGTTTCTTTCTTGGTGGGCTGAAGCAAAGGAGGGTGACGGCTTCCCTTGGAATTTTTTTTCAGCCGAAACAAAAAGGTAAATCACTGCAACAAGAGTTTAGGGTTTTGATCTCAAAATCTTGTGTGATTTTTTTGTGTTTTCTCTTGTGGTTGAGAACGAGAGTATTGTAATCCTTTTTGATATAGTGGAAGTTTTTCGATCGTGTTCCCGTGGACGTAGGCATATTGCCGAACCACGTTAAATCTGCGTGTTCTCTGTCTCTGCTATTTTTCTCTTCAGTTAACTATTTGATTCCGCTGGTTGTTGCATTAGTGTTTTTCCGCTATCTTTTGCTAACAATTGGTATCAGAGCCCTGGTTCAGGTCAGATTTCACTCAGATCGGTGTTGATTTTGAGTGGGAGTTATGGCGGAAGATAGGAAGGGAAAAATTAAAAAATTTGATGGGACAGATTTCCAATGGTGGAAGTTGCAGATGGAAGATTATTTATATCAAAAGAATTTATATCAACCACTGATTGGAGAAAAGCCAGAAAAGATGACTGATGAGGAGTGGGCAATGTTGGACAGGAGGGCTTTGGCGCAGATTCGATTGTGCCTGACAAAGCAGGTTGTGTTCAACGTCTCCAAGGAGAAGACCACTTCAGATTTGATGTCAGCGTTGGCTAAATTTTATGAGAAGCCGTCTGCTTCAAATAGACTGTTTCTAATGAAAAAGTTGTTCAATTTGAAGATGCCTTCTGATAGTTCAGTTGTTAACCATTTGAACGAATTTAACACATTATGGGCACAACTTGAATCTTTAGATTTTGTTTTTGCTGATGACATTAAAGTTTTGATGTTTATGTGTTCGTTACCGGATAGCTTGAGTAATGTTGTTATGGCCATCAGCAATTCTTCCAATACTGCTCTTAAATTCAATGATGTTGTGAGTACAATCATGAATGATGAATTGATGAAAAAGAGCATGGGTGAGAGCACGGTTTCTACAAGTACTGCTCTGTCGGTTGATAATGACAGACGAAAAGAAAGGGGTAGAAGTTCAAGCAGGGAGTCGAAGCAAAGAGGGAGATCAAAATCTAAGGGGAAATTCAAGAAAAAGTTAGTGTGTTGGAAATGCAAGACAGAGAGTCATATGAAGAAGGATTGTCCAAACAAAGACAAGGAAGGAGCGAATGTGGTGAATCCAAGTGAAGAGTATGATGACTTGTGTCTGTCTGCTCATACAGAATCAAGGTCAGATTCGTGGTTTGTAGATTCAGGGCTTCGTTCCATTGTACTGCACATAGAGAATGGTTTGAGAATTATGTCCAAGGTGATTTTGGGTATGTGACTGTTGGTAATGGGCAGGAATGCAAGATTTTCGGTAAAGGAACAATTCAGCTAAAGTTGCACAATGGTGGAAAGTTAATTTTACAAGAGGTCAGGCTCATACCAGATTTGAAGAAAAATTTAATATCTGTTAGCAAGCTGGATGGCGAAGGTGATCAAATCTCATTTGAAAAGAAACAGTGGAAGATCAGTAAAGGAGCAATGGTGGTGGTCAAGGGTGAGAGAGTGGGAACTCTATATTTACTCTCAAGCTCAGTGGATCACGTTGTTTCTTTCACCACCGTGAAGAATGAGAAGGCTACCTTATGGCATCAGAGACTCGGTCACTTGAGCGAAAGCGGGATGAGGGTATTGCAATCCAGAGGTATGTTGACAGATATGAAAGATGCTAATTTTGATTTATGTGAGAACTGTGTGTTTGGAAAGCAGAAAAGAGTTAGTTTTATGAAGGATGGTAAGGAGAAGAAAACCGAGAGATTGGAGTTGGTGCATACAGATGTATGGGGGCCTTCTTCGGCGAAGTCTCTTGGAGGTAATTCTTATTTTGTCACTTTCATAGATGATGCAAGTAGGAAAACATGGGTGTTTGCACTTAAACAGAAATCCGATGTTTTCAAGATCTTCAAGATATGGAAAGCTCTTATTGAGAATGAAACAGATTTGAAGGTAAAATGTCTGTTGTCAGACAATGGTGGGGAATTTTACAATAGGGAGTTCGATGACGATTGCTCTACCCACGGGATCAGGAGAGTAAAGACTGTACCGAGGACACCGCAGCAAAATGGCGTGGCTGAGAGGATGAATAGAACCATTTTGGAGCGAGCTCGGAGTATGAGACTACAAGCAGGTTTGCCTTTGCAACTTTAGGGAGTCGCTGTAGATACGGCAGTCTATCTGATCAACAGGAGTCCAGCTAGTGCTTTAGATGGAGGAATTCCAGAGGAGGTGTGGTCTGGTAAGACTATGAATTACTCTTTCTTAAAAGTGTTTGGTTGTATAGCATATGCACATGTGGACATGAGATGAGAAAGAAGCTTGATTCTAAATCTCAGAAGTGTGTATTCATTGGATACGGTGGCGACGAATATGGTTATCGCTTATGGGATTATGAGCATAATAAGGTAATTCGTAGCAGAGATGTAGTATTCAATGAGGGTTGTATGTATAAAGACCGAACGGAAAGCAAGAGTGAGATTGCAGTGAAGAAAGAGCGCTTGGAGCTGGATGAGCCACAGGATGGGATAGATCCCATGGATAAAAGAAATGAAGAAATACCTACATCTGAAGGAGAAGAAATGGCTACACCTGAGAATACACAAGCTTCAGATGAGACCGAACAGGAAAGAGAGCCATTGACAGAAGCAGATGGTTCAAGTACTTCATCAGAGAGTGTTCCCACTTTGAGGAGGAGCACGAGGATAAGGAAGCCAACCCAAAAACTTTGTCTTCCATTATATCATGTTTTGTATACTGATGCAGGTGAACCAGAGAGTTACCAAGAGGCTATGCAGGATAAACTTCATCTTAAGTGGGAGCAAGCTATGCGTGATGAGATGTCTTCTTTGGAGGAGAATCACACATGAGAATTGGTGAAGCGACCGGAAAAGATGAAAGTATTGCATAACAAGTGGGTATACAGGGTAAAACATGAGGCAGAAGGGACACAAAGGTTCAAGGCTAGACTTGTGGTGAAGGGATACGGTCAGAGAAAAGGTATTGACTTCAATGAAATATTTGCACCTGTTGTCAAGATGACTTCTATCAGAACAATACTAAGTATTGTGGCTGTAAAAGGATTATATTTAGAGCAGCTCGATGTGAAGACTGCTTTCCTTCATTGTGATTTGGAGGAAGAAATATACATGGAACAGCCGGAGGGATATGAAGTTAAAAGAAAAGAGAATTGGGTATGTCGACTGAAAAGGAGCTTGTATGGGTTGAAACAAGCACCGAGGCAATGGTACTTGAAGTTCGACAAGTTTATGTTGGATTCGGGTTTTGCCAGAAGCAATTCAGATCATTGTGTATATCTACAAAAGTTTAAGGATGGTAATTTTATTATACTTACTTTGTATGTAGATGATATGCTTGTGGCAGGTACATGCATGAAGAAAATCAATGATATGAAGAGAAAGTTGGCAGGGAGATTCTCTATGAAGGACATGGGTGAGGCCAAACAACTTCTTGGGATGCAAATTACCCGAGATAAGAAAAACAAGAAATTGTGGTTATCTCAGGAGGGATACATCAAGAAGGTGTTGGAGAGATTCAATATGGAGAATGCAAAACCGGTAACTACAGCTCTTGGTGGTCAGTTCAAACTGTCAAAAGAGTAAGGTGCTAAGACAGATGAGGAGAAGAGACACATGGAGAATGTGCCTTATTCATCGGCCGTTGGGAGTCTCATGTATGCAATGGTGAGTACAAGACCAGATATTGCACATGCAGTGGGAGTAGTGAGTAGATTCATGAAGAACCCTGGAAAGGAACATTGGCAAGCGGTGAAGTGGATTTTCAGGTATTTGAAAGGTACTTCAAATTATTGTTTGTGTTTTGGGGGTGATAACATTGATGTGCAAGGTTTTGTGGATTCGGACCATGCGGGTGATAGAGACAATGGCAGGAGCACCACAGGTTATGTTTTTACTGTAGGAGGAACAGCGGTAAGCTGGGTTTTAAGACTACAATCAATTGTTGCTTTATCTTCGACAGAAGCTGAGTATGTTGCAGCTGCAGAAGCAAGTAAGGAGTTTATTTGGTTGCAGCGATTGATGAGTGAGTTGGGTTTTGATGGAGTGGATTGCAGGTTATTCAGTGACAGTCAAAGTGCAATTCATCTTGCGAAGAACTCGGCGTATCATTCAAGGACTAAACATATTCACTTGAGATATCACTTCATTAGATCCTTGTTAGAGGATGGCCAATTGAAGTTGGAGAAGATTGAAGGTAGTAAGAATCCTGCAGATATGTTGACAAAGCCGGTTGATGGGAAAAAGTTGAGCTATTGCTCAATTTTGGTGCATTTGTATTGAATGCTGAAATTGGGACTTTAAACGATCGAGATAAAAACTTTGGACACTGGAATTATCATGTATGGAAATTACATTTTTAGCAATGGTCTCCAAGTGGGAGATTGTTACTAATGGAGCCCATTGCCGTAGCGGGTTTCGGTCAACCAAAACGGGTCCAAAATCGGCCCAAACCCATTATGATATAATATAAATATGGGGTATAGTGCTAGGGTTTTGAAGAAGCCGAAAAAGCAAGAAAAGGGAAGCGGCTGGTTTGTGTCTTTGCTTTAACCGAAGGCAAAAGAGAGAGAAAAATTGCAAGTGTGCAATTGAGTATTATTTGGCCAAAGGGAAATAATCAAGGTGGGCGGCTACTTGTTTTTGGCAGAAAAAAAAAAGCCAATATAAGGGTGCTGTTGTTGTTGGTTATTTTTGGCCGAAGGGTTTCTTTCTTGGTGGGCTGAAGCAAAGGAGGGTGACGGCTTCCCTTGGAATTTTTTTTCAGCCGAAACAAAAAGGTAAATCACTGCAACAAGAGTTTAGGGTTTTGATCTCAAAATTTTGTGTGATTTCTTTGTGTTTTCTCTTGTGGTTGAGAACGAGAGTATTGTAATCCTTTTTGATATAGTGGAAGTTTTTCGATCGTGTTCCCGTGGACGTAGGCATATTGCCGAACCACGTTAAATCTGCGTGTTCTCTGTCTCTGCTATTTTTCTCTTCGGTTAACTATTTGATTCCGCTGGTTGTTGCATTAGTATTATTCCGCTATCTTTTGCTAACACTTTGGTTTGATCCGACCGAAGATTTCCATACTTATGCCACCTCTGGAACAACCACCAAACAGTGTGAGTTACATTTCAACATTACTGTTTTCAAGTTTCCTTTTCTTTTCATTTTGAAGAAATGAGTGCAGAAAATTTGGAAATTGGGAGAGTTTTCAATAACAACTTCTCTAAGGGTAATAATGCAACAGAAAAGCGATTATCTTGCACTGACGAGAAATCCAAAGAAGGAACCTTCTAAGATGTAGAAAATTTTAATGAAGTGTAAATTCAATCTTTTTTAGCTACACATTTCCATTGGCACGGTCAGATTCTTTTTTTTTTTTTTTTTTTTTTTAAGTTTCCATCGAAACATTACTGCAGGTTCTATGCGGATAGAGTCCCCATCGGAGTGTACAAGAACAATGGCAAGCCAAACAGCTTCTTCCCCAACGAGAAGCCAGTGTACATGTTCTCTAGCGTAGAGAATGCAGATGACTGGGCCACCAGAGGAGATCTCGAGAAGACGGACTAGAGGAAAGCTCCCTTCGTCTCCAGCTACAAGGACTTCAATGCCGACGGCTGCCAGTGGGAGGACCCTTACCCGAAATGCGTCACCACCGCCACTGAGAACTGGTGGGACCAGTATGAGACCTGGAACCTCGCCGACACCCAGCAGAGGAGTTCAGCTGGATTGGGAGGAACCTAGTTATCTACGACTACTGCAAAGACTACGAGAGGTAGTCTAAATTACCAGAGTAGCCTCAGAGACTATAGGTATTGCGTTGATAGTGCGTGAAAATTGAGCACAATTGTTTATTCATTATATCCTTGTTTTACTATAATTTACTATAATACCGTATTCCCATTCGTTATAGTTTACTATTTGCTACCAGCAGACGTACAAATCCTACATCTAGCACAGTAACATGATACCAAACAAGTGGAAAGGTATTACAACAACAACAACTATGCATTTTATCCATAATACTTGGGTAGGCTCTGATAGTTCTTCTACCTCTAAAAGGCATATCTTTTTATATCATCTCCTTCCATGTTTTTTTGATCTTCCATTTACTCTTTTAACTATGAAAGCTGCACCTACCAATATTTTTCCTACATTCCGTATCATCTAATGAAACTAGCCTAATAGAAACCTTATAAAATTTATCCTGCAACTTTAACATAATAAAACAAGAGGAAAAGCATTAGATAACAAAATGATACTGATCCATTAAATTAGTTGTCTATGGGCCAAAAGATCCATTTGAAACACAATCAACCCCATAGGCAACAAAGCACCAAACCAGCCCCTTTGGCAGTTTCAATCACAGCTTCCTTGATTTACTGCAACTACCAACATCAACAGAGGCTTTTCATCACAATAACAACTGCACAAGAAAATACCAGAGGCAGCATCATCATCATCATCATCATCATCATCTATCAAACCCTGTCGGCAACAAAGCATATGCCAAAAAAAAAAAAAAATCCAACATACTAAGAGAAAAACACAACAGCAACCGGCAAATAGAGTACAACTCACAACTTGAAATAAGTGATACGCTACTACTGTTTTTAGCTAAGTAACAAGCAAGCTCACATAAACGAGCCATTCAAGTATTATATGCTCTCTTACAAGCCCACAAACTAAAACTTCATGCATATACCAAGATAGGAAATCAAATATATCTAAAAGCTAGTAGTAGTTGAAGATGGAAACAGTCTTCAATATTGCTATTTCTATGGCTTCTTGGTAAGCAGGAGCTACTCAAAAACCATGGATTTTAATGTGCTCCTTCTTCACGATGCCAGCCTGCACGCAAGAAAAAACAAGCTTTAGTGTCCCTGCGCAATCAAAGGAAACCAGAAGAAGTTATTAGAGCAAACTAGCTACCTGGACAAGGAAGGTAGAGACATTCTTCCTTTGGTCGCCCTGGAGTTGAATAACCTGCAGAAATGGTTCCAAAGATACGAGTGACCGATATCAAATATCAAACAGAAAAAGAAAACCTATAGACGTCTGCATGGATATATTTACTGGCTAATATAATACACTCATCCCAAATTTCTCAACTACTATAATATTTTAAGCTATAAGGATATATTTAATTTTTCTTTCTGGCTGATAAAATTTTCCTAGCTCTTATTATAGGGCTAGTCACAACCACCTTCATGGTGTCGTAGTAGAAGATAGATTAATAATAGCATTGAACATACAATCCTTGATTATCATGTTTCGTCCAAAGTTTAACCTAATGATGAGCATGCTGCCCAAATTCCTAGCTAGAGGTACTTGCAGGTAACAAGTAAACTGCGTTTAAATGCAAAACTATAAGGCGGCAAGATGAGAATTTGAACTCCTCCACCCAGAAGCAAACACTCTCTTATTTAAGAGTACGGTCTTGCTGTTTAGGGTATCTATTTAATGATCCCAGGTCCATAAATGGCTATTCCCGAGTATTTACCTGGCCAAGTTCTGGATCCTGGACAACAGTACCATTACAGCAGAACTCCCTCTTGAGATCCTTCAGGATCTTATTGTAGCTAAAACCCTTCCTCAATCCTTGCACAGTTGTCAGACTCTTTCTGCCGTTGCGCTGCTGTACGCGCACGTGCACATACTCCTTTGTTCCAGCACCAGAGTCCTCAGCATTTGCCTCAGCAAAAGGATCTTCCCAAAAGAGAGTTTTATTTTAGAAACATATAAGTTTATGCATCTATTATGTTGGAAAAAAAATACAAGATACAAAGTCATCTTCTGAACATACCGAAAGCAGTGGGAATCTGAACGTCAATATCAGACATGAACTCTTGACTGCTAAGAATGAAAACGACCTTTCGGCTAGCTTGGTTGTCTTCCTCCTCTTATGTTCAGGTTGCTAATAATTAAAAGAACAGAGAATAAGAAAACAATTCAAGAATATGTTCCTAAAGAACAAGTACTGACAGCAAACAATCAAATTTTGTAAATGTTAATCTGCATTCACGAGAATAATGAAGCTCGGCTGCTAATCAAGTATTAAATTTGATGTAAATATCAAATAGCTTGGCCGTACAAAACAAAAAATGTCAAAACTACAAAAAATTGGCTCCAGGAAACACATGGAGTCGATGAAACACACATGAACAAGCAATGAATAAGCGCCAAAAGCCAGCAATCCGGATAACAAACTATATCAAGCAATTTGTCAGAAGAGCCTACAAATTAAAAAACCAATATGATAAATACTTCCTTTTTGTTATGCCTTCATAAGATTAATGTTGATTTAGTATACCAGAAGAAAAAATATTCTAAAAACCAAAATCTAATAGAACAATAATCCAAGACATGCTCTCTATATTGGTTTCAGCATAAGTAATCTAATTTTACTAGCGTGAAAAGATTCAATAACCCGCTCCAAGTGTATATTTCGAATACGCTAGCAATTATAATTTCCTTGAGAACTATATGTATAATAAAATTATTATATAGACAAACAAGGGCTATGAAGTGAATCTTTTTGCATAAACCACAACATCTACTTTGTTGGGGTCACCGCTAAAACCAGGGAGTTGACTTACAGCAATCAAGACTCTATTCTTAAGATCCAGATTTCACCAAATCAGGTAAGTTGTTGCCCCACAAATTGAGATATGGATTACAATTACTCAAACTATGGAAGTATGTGAAAATTACGATTATTTTGCAATTCGCATCGAACTAAATAGTTCACAGTCATAGATTAGATTAGATTTTAGAACTCACACCTAATTCCCCCCAATCAAATCACAGATCTCACAAAATCAATAAATAGCACTTAATACCTAAACCAACCAAAAAAAACCCTAACTTTCGCGAAAATTATTTGATTTCAACGGCAATAATCTTTTTATTCCTCGAAAAATTACACATTTATATCATCTCCCATCGCGCATTACAGTGAGAAAAAAGCCCACAAAACCTAATTTACCAGAAACCAAACAATCTGACAACAGATCTCCTCAAATTCCCTTGAAAATCAAGAAATCAACCATGGCTAACACAAAAGGAACAGCCTTTCCATAAGATTTAGAGTCATGGATCCTATATTTTTCCTCCAATTTCGAAAATGAACAATTTTCCAAAACATCGACATGCAAAGAAACAAAATCATAAATTTTTTTTCCAGAGAACTAAAGGATCGAAGGAAATTAAGAGGAAAAAGAAGAGAAATTTATACCTGATGGAGACTTGGAAGGCGAAATTGAGACGGAGAGATGAAAATTCCAGCCCTTGATTTCACCAGAAACCCAAAAAAAAAAATGATATCAATCAAATTGTGAGAGAACCCTTTCCATCGTACTTATAAAGACCGTGCGCGGAGAGTGGAGAGGCGGTTATGGGATCCAAGGCGGTATGGTACTCCGCGTTACTGCGCGCCTCTTATCTAATCCGAGCCGTATCCAATTAGAGTTAGCGGGTTTCGGATGGGATTCAGATCCGAGTTTGAAATACCTGACGCGAGTCAATTGGGAAATTAGTCCCACCAGTATTATTAAAAATAAAAAGTCCCTCCATTTTTTACATATTAATATCTTATTATCAACATAATTGCTATGGTTTGTAATGCAGACATTGAATCTTATATCACTTTGTCTCTTTTATTAACAATAATTAAAAAGTCAGTAAGTTTTGTTTCTAATGACATCGTCTACCTTCAATTTGTGATGATAATAAGATTTGGTTTATAGAAAATAAAAAATAAAAAGTGAGTTGATAGGTATTTGGTTAATAGAAAATAAAAAATAAAAAGTGAGTTGATAGGTAGGACCTACCAACTTACCCTTTTTTCTTTTTATTGATTATTTCATAGAATGTAATTATGGAAAATTACATTTAATTTTTCATTAATTGTTCTATGCAAAGTGGTCATGGAAAGAAATTCCCTATATCTTTTTATTAATTATTTTATGGAAAGTGATCTACGAAAAATAAAATATGGTCACCAAGACCCAATCAACCCCTCACCCGTTCAAAAATATTAATTAGAACATGGAAATTACAAAATTTAGCCAGATTCAGCGCTTTATCCCATATGCTACATAAGAAAAAAGACACCTTTCCACATACCCATTTTTTCATGAATCAATACATGAAAATTACTGTATTTGTGGAAGAGTATTCTCTCTACTTTCCATGGTATTTTTCAAGTACCAATCATTCCCTTATTTTTCTTGAATTGAATAAAATTTATTTTATTTTATTTTGGACTTCAAAAATAATGACAAAACTCAACTTAGTCTCGAGTGTCGATTTTTTTATAAAATCTGCATTCCTTAAAGGCACAATGTAGACGTATCTTTTTGCATTACTTTCGGGTTATAAAAGAATAGCTTCTTCATCTCATTGTTTGTGAATTTCGTAATTTTTAAAAAAAATCTATAAATCTTAGACAAAATCATTATCCTCATAAATCATGCGTAACAGAACATCTATATTAACTCCATAAAAGTTATAAAACAGAAATATTATATTTCCAAATGGACTTTCGTTGTTATGTTTCGATACGAGCACTTCGCCTCTGCACACCTGACATGGCATGAACAACTTGACTCCCAAATAATTTGTATAGCATAAAATAATTTATTATACAATTTTTAAATAAAAATTGCTTATAATTTTGAGTATCCCGATAATTCCAACCTCGATTCTTAGAGTATTTGAATTTGCACTGCTCGCATTGATATATCTAACACAATAGTATATCCATCTCATATGTCAAGATTATGAAGGAAAAAAAAAAACCAAAAATTGAATTTCAAGAGGTTGAAATAATAGAAAGTTGCAATACAACAAATTTCCTGTTTTCTCTCTCTCAAAAAGAAAAAGAAAGAAAGAATGGTAAAATGAGCACATGCTGCATGTAGGATCAAAGGAATTAAAACATATGAAAAATTTATTTCATCTAAAAATAATTCTACTCTTATGATATATTTTTCTCTTACTGGATATAATTATAAATCTCTCTTTTAACTAATATTACAAAATCAGTTGTCATGGTCAAGTTCATATTTTCTTTCCACCATGTTAACAAAACGGGCTTACATGCGAAATCCGAACCCGACCCATCAAAACTCGCGTCGGCTATCCGGTTTAATACTATTAACCGCTTAATCCACTTCTAGAACAGTCTTTAGTATTAGTAGGTGTTGCTGTGAACGTGACAGCGAAAACCAACGGCTAGGATCAATCCATCAGGCGCTTTTGAGATTCTCGATCAGCACGACAGAACCGAGGACGACAGGGAGTTCTAAAGGAGCACACCTTTTTTTCCCAGTGAACACCTCATCGATAATTCCTAAAAAACCCTCAGTAACCTTTCTCACCCACAACTCTCCGCCTTCCTATTTCGCTTCTGTCAGCCGCCGACTGCCATTCGCCGCCAGCTACTTTCAATTTGGGTTTAAAGATTCAATTTTTCTTCGCTTCAGTTACCGTGAGAGAGAAATAAAAGGAAAAGAGAGGTTGAAAAAAAAAAGACAGTTCCTTTCAAATACTTGAATGGCAAAACTTGTAAGTGTGCTCACAAAAAAAAGGTGTGCTCATTTAGAATTCCCAGGAGGACGGGGTGCTTCTCGCGGCTCTCGTCACGTGGGGAACCGAGTGCCGTGGGCCCCACATCTCGCGTTGGAGTCACGCACACCACGGCACCGGCATCGTACTTGTCTTATTTCGCTCCCGAATCCGCTGTTTGGGATAATATAACAGCGGCCTATGGATCTCTTTGTGGGCCCACATCTTGATATTTCAAGGTTGTGATTGGATATCAAAAAGTTTTAAGGTGTTTTTAAATTGCGTGCCTCAAAATATTTTGGTAGTATACCTTATAAAATATTCTGATAAAACATTAAATATGTATTTGAGAGTTTAATTTTTTATAAATTTTTGCAAGGTTTTATAAACATATAATATATACTAATTTTGGAAGAGGGAAACAATGCGGGAAAAGAAAAGTAAAAATTATTGAAAAAAGGAGCAGAATAAAATAAAAGACCACATTCTTGAATAAAAATTCTAAATACTAAAAATATTATATATCTTAGATGTTCTAAATATTTTAGAAATACGTCAACACATCTCATCCAAAAACTAACACTTAATTAACACCTAACTCCAAAAACAGCCGGCTTCAAAAATAATTAGACATAGGCAAATGGGAATTTTTGAACGGGAAGAAACTATGCTATAGTGTAATCATGCGTTTGCATGGCCGCATCGTGAGAATTTCTAAATAAGCAGAGACTAATTTCTATACAGTTTGAAAACAATTGACTCAAAAAAATGGTACGTATTAAGACCAGTGGCATGCACGTGTAAAAATTTCCATGCACCTTCAAGTTTTATTATTACAATTAAAACAAAAAAAATCTCTCTACTGTTGTTTTACTGCTATCTCGGATGCGAGTGAGAGATTGAGATTCAACTTTAATAGACCCTGGAAATTGAATGCAAAATATATATATATATATATATATATATATATATATATATATATATATATATATATATATATATATATATATATATATATATATATATATATATATATATATATTTATGGATTACTGTAGGTGAGTTTACAATTACTATTTCTATCTCCTTAAGTTCTTTTGGATTAAATTTCATAAAATTTAAAATTCATTTACCTTTTCCTTTTCATCATGTGCATACAAGATGTTTTATTTAAGGAAAACAGTTAATTTTGTATTAACTCGATAGCTGACCAAATCAAAATTAATACCTAAGAGATTAGGTATGAATGAATCATATGGGGTCTATATCATAATGCAAAAGAATTTTTTTAAAAAGGTTATTGGAGACAGTGAAAATGAAGTGCAGTTTAGATAACTTGAGCGAGCTGTCAACTTATTTTCATTTTTCATATATATATATATATATATATATATATATATATATATATATATATATATATATATATATATATATAAAAAATTAGTGTAAGTGAGTCCCCAAACTCAGGAAAAGTTACGTGAACTAGTGGCAAAATTATAATGATTCAATGATTTTTCTTCAATATGTTTTTACAAGTACTATCTATACCTCATTAACTTCTTTTATATTAAGTGCATATAAAATGTTATATTCATTGAAAATCGTTGATTTCCGTGTTAACTTAATGAAGAACCAAATCAAAACTAAAAACTAAGAAATTGGGTATGAGTACCCTAGGAGATCGAAATCATAATCCAAGAAAATTTTTAAAAAAGATTATTAGAGATAGTGCAAATGAACTGCAGCTCAGGTAACTTGTGTGAACTGTTCATTTCCATATATATAGCAAACGGGAAATTCACCGACGGTGAAAGGAGTTCCTTCATCATCGCTTAGATGACTCAATAAAATTATTACACATAGCGGCACTAAAAAAGTAGTTAAGTGACTTCTTTTATTTGTTAGTTTGAGTGGCGCCACGTGTAATAATTTTATTGGAGCACCTAAACGGCGGTGAAGGAACTCCCTTTCACAGCCGGTGAATTTCCCGTTTTCTCATATATATATATATATATATATATATATATATATATATATATATATATATATATATATATATATATATATATATATATATATATATATATATATATATATATATATATATATATATATGTTACTGTGGGTGAGCCGCCAGCTCAGGAAAAGTTAGGTGAGCTAGCGGCAAAATTATAATAATCCAATAATTTTTCTTCAATTTTTCTTTATAATTATTATCTCTAACTGCTTAATTTATTTCAGATTAAATTTCATAAATTTTAGAGTTCATTTACCATTTCAACAAGAGCATACAAAATGTTGTATTTATTAAAACCGTTAATTTTGTATTAACTTGATGGCAGACTAAATCAAAACTAAAACCCAAGAAATTGGGTATGAGTGAAACCCTGGGACGTCAAGATCATAATCCAAAAGAATTTTTTTTAAAAAGATTATTGGAGATAGTGGAAATGAACTACAGCTCAGGTAATTTGCGTGACCTGTCAGCTTATTTCAATTTTTCTCATATATATATATATATATATATATATATATATATATATATATATATATATATATATATATATATGAGTAAATGGGAAATACACCGGCGGTGAAGGGAGTTCCTTCACAGCCGCTTAGGTGGCCCAATAAAATTATTACACGTGGCGTCACTTAAAGTAACAAATAAAAGAACTTTCTTAAATACCCCTTGAGTGGCGCCACATGTAATAATTTTATTGGGCCACCTAAGCGGCGGTGAAGGAACTCCCTTCACCGCCGGTGTATTTCCCGTTTCCTCATATATATATATATATATGAGGAAACGGGAAATACACCGGCGGTGAAGGGAGTTCCTCCACCGCCGCTTAGGTGCGCCAATAAAATTATTACACGTGGCGCCACTTAAAGTAACAAATAAAAGAACTCTCTTAAATATCCATTGAGTGGCGCCACGTGTAATAATTTTATTGGACCACCTAAGCGGCGGTGAAGGAACTCCCTTCACCGCCAGTGTACTTTCACCGCCGGTATATTTCCCGTTTACTATATATATATATATATATATATATATATATATATATATATATATATATATTATTGCATGTGCCGCCACTCAAGGGGTATTTAAGAGAGTTCTTTTATTTGTTACTTTAAGTGACGCCACGTGTAATAATTTTATTGGGCAATGAAGGAACTCTTTTCACCGCCGGTGTATTTTCCGTTTCCTCTATGTGTGTGTGTATATATATATATATATACATCCTTCGCTACTCTAAGTTTATTATTCTAAAATATTTCGGTAGTTCTCTCTCTGATTCGATTAAAAAAAAAAAAAAAATCCCACCATCTTCCTCCTCTCAAATTTCAAGCACCCACACCGAATTATCAACGTCCCATCAATGGCTTTCTCCAATAATCCTAACCCTAGCCCATCAGAAATTTTCATAGACTCCACTCTCCAATCAGCCTTAAACATCTTATCCACCCATTTGCTGAAACAACCCCCTCATCTTACCATCTCCACTCCCACCTCACAAGACTCCATCGATCTCTGCTTCAAATTCTGCAGAAAACCTCTCATTTGCCACCCAAGAATCGGCCCATTTGCTCACCCAGCTCAAGGACGCTGCCTATGCCGCCGACGCTCGTCGACGAGCTCGATTACGTAGCTCTTCAACAAGAGGTTGAAGAATTCAACAGGTTGATCCCTGGTGAGCCTTCTGCTGGCTCCTCAGTATCTGATATCCGCACTGGAGATGGAGGTAACCCCCTATTGCTTTATCAAGAAACGATTAGCAGTAATTTTGTTCTAAATTCAAGAATATGCTGCTTGCAGTTAGCAAAATGGCATCAAGACCTATTCTTGATTGTGAAAATGCTGCTGAGGATAGGATAATTGAAATTGTAGAGAACTTGGGTTATTTTGCTGCTCATTTTAAGAACCAAATTGATAGCTATGAGAATAATGCTGGAGTTGTAAATAAACTTGTGATCAATGGGGACGTATACTGGTTTCTGCAATAAGTAATATGTGCAAGTGCTTAGATGGTATGAGTGACATAGAGAAAACTAGTGCTAACTCTATTCTAGTACCTGTTCATAATTCATCAGAATATAAGGATAATGATAAAGATTATATAATCAGTGGAGAGGTATACAGGGGAGATTATGATAAAGATTAATTGCCTGTTCATGATTCATCAGAAGATAAGGATAATGATAATATAATCAGTGGAGAGGTATACCAGGGAGACTTTGAGAGAGAGCAATTGGTGAAGATGTTATTGGAGCCGGGCGAAGAAAATGCGTCTGTTATGCCTATAATTGGCAATGTGGTTGTTGGCAAGACTACTCTTGCTCATTATGTGTATAGCGACGAAAGAGTGGAGGACTATTTTCATTTGAGGGAGTGGTATTGTGCTTCCGACACTTTTGACATGATGAGAGTTGCAGGAGAGCTCGAAGAGTCTCTCTACTTGAGTGGGCACTTAGATGAGGTTCAGCTCTTGGACCTCTATGATAAGAACTTGATCACGGAGCTGAAGGGGAAGAGGTTCTTACTTGTACTGGATGATGTCAGAAGTCCCGAATGTGTGCCATGTTTTCGTGGTTTAGAAACTGATGTGAAGGGCAGCAAAATTTTGTCGACATCTCAGGAGGAAACAGTGATTGATGAGCAGAGTGAGAGGAACAAGGTTGTTCTTAAGGGTATGAGAGGCGAACAGTTTTGGGATCTCTTCAAAAAATCTTCATTTGGTGATGAAGATCATAATAAATATCCAGACTTGGAGATAATTGAAGGAGGAATAGCAGGGAAGTTGGAGCCTTTCCCGTTGGCAGCAAAGATGGTGAGAGGAGCATTAAGAGAAAAACTTGATTCTCACCACTGGATGAACATTCTAAGAAGTGAGTTACTGGAATAGGTAAGGCTTGTGGCAATGTTATGCTGTATTTGAGCTTGAGTTATCAGCATCTCCCTATACATCTTCAGCGATGCTTTGCATATTGTTCCATGTTTCCCAAAGGTTATGCATTTGAAATCGACAAATTAGTTCACATTTGTATCGCACAAGTACTGATTCAACCTTCAAAGGGAATGGAGGAGGTTGGACGCAAATATTTTGATCACTTGCTATCCAGGTCATGTTTCGAACTCCCTTCTTATGGCAAATCTTACTGGCGATCTAAATACTACTTGTGTTTCAATGACATTTTAGTTTATGGAGGTCAGGATTTGGGTGGAACTGGAAACATAGTTCGCCACTTATCCTTTTCACATGGGCTGCGTATGTCCGAAAATTGAATCTTTCCTTACGTAGTAAAATTTTTTGATTACAACGAAAAAAATTGAGATTACAAAAATTTGAGGAATGACAAGAATGGGAATATTGATTGATTCTCTTTTTGATGTGGGTTCGGGTGGCGATGGAGTCTCGCTAATGCACTCCATTGACCGTCTGACTGGAAAGCAGATGGCTCTGCTCTGCTCCTGAATTTCACGAGCTCACTCCAAAGTTGTCAAAAAGGTCCTTTCTCTCGACTCAACTCTTGTGTTTTATAGATCGAAGAAGCTCAAAATCTGGCTTATATTCTCCCTGAAAAATTGGATCACGGAATCTCAGCGAAATAAATAAACAAAAACAAACCGAAAATAACCCGCGGGTTGGCACCTGCGGAATTCTCCCAGCGGGTGCCCACCTAGGGGTTCGCTCCTGCGGGTGGGCACCCACGGGAGGAATTCCCTCGGGTTGGCCACCCGCGGGTGGTTGGCCACCCGCGGGATCCCTCCCGCGGGTGGGCACCCGAGAGAGGAGTTCCCGCGGGTTGGCCCCGCCGTAATTTTTTTTTAGTTCTATATAACCCCCTCCAAAGTTTTCGAAGTTCTGTATTGAACTGTAACATATTTTGAAATACTTTGGATTTTTTTTTAAAATTTTGGCTATCAGAGGTGTAAAGGATTTGATAAATAGAGGTAATTTTTAACATATCTCATGGAATATGAGCAGAGATATAATGTTAACATGCTTATTTAATAACAAGTAGGTGTATGATTTTAACGTGCTCATTAGATGACAAGTAGAGGTAAAATGTTAACATACTCATTGGGTGACAAGCAGAGATATGGTGTTAATATGCTTGTTAGATCATAAGTAGAGCTATGATATTAACGTACTTATTTGAGGTCAAGCAGAGATATTATGTTATCATGCTCATTAGAATCTTAACCGTTCAGTGATATCTAGTATGACGGATCAGGAAAAGACATAAGTGTCATTAAACATGTCTCAAAACTCGATCTATTCAGATGATCTGGTCATGATAGGAATGAGTTAACTAAATAGAGGTGGCGGTTAACGTATTTAGTTTTAGAATTTGACTATCAGAGGTAACTGTTAATTTGAGAGAGAATGATTTTTGTCAGAGGTAATTTTTTAACTTGACGTTATCAAAAACAAGTTCATCAGAGGCTATAATATTGGACTTGATGAAGTGCAAGTTTTTTTTGTCAGAGGTGAAATCTTAACTTAATCTCATGGAGAAACTCGACTGAATTTTGTATTATGGTGTCAGAGGTATGATTTTAATGTGACAAATATTTTAGACACTTACTGACTCTGTCAGAGAAAATTAATAAGGAAAGTTTTACTGCCAGAGGTGAAATTTTAACTTGACAGGGGATCAATCTGATTAGGATTTTTAGCAAACTCCCAGCTATTAACGGATTTGATTAGCCTTTACTAATTACCGTTTGAGTTGGGCTAGCCATACTATTCCTTTCAGCATGATGAGTTGTCGAAAATTTCATTTGGACTTAAATGCCAAACTTTTCCTCTTGCCTTTTGCCTTGGCAGCTTTGGGCGATAATGCATCCTTATAATTGGATAAGGATACTGCTGTAGCAGATTTATCATGGGATTTTTAGCAAACTCCCAGCATTAACGAGTTTGATTTGTCTTTACCAACTACCGTTTGAGTTGGGCTAACCATACTATTCCCCTCAGCATGGTGAGTTATTGAAGATTTTATTTGGGCTTAGATACCAAACGTTCCTTCTTCCCCTCGCTTAGTAGATTTGGGCAATTCATGCTTTTACCCCAGCATAATGGGTTTGCGAGAATTTTATTCTTTTCCCGTTACCTTGATGGTGTTTGGTAATTCATGCTCTTGACCCGCAGTATGATGGGGTTGGCAAGAAATCTATTCTCTTTCTATTGCCTTGATGGCGTTAGACATTTCATGCTTTTTGACCTCTAGCATGATGGGGTTGGCGAGAAATTGGTTCTCTTCCCATTGCCTTGTTGGCATTGGGCATTTCATGCTTTTTGATCCCCAACATGATGGGGTTGGCGAGAAACTGGTTCTCTTCCCATTGTCTTGATGGCGTTGGGCATTTCATGCTTTTTTACCCCTAGCATGATGGGGTTAGCGAGAAACTGGTTCTCTTTCTATTGCCTTGATGGCATTGGCAATCATACTTTCTGACTCTAGCATGACGGGATTAGCGAAAAACTGGTTCTCTTTCCATTGTCTTGATCGTATTGGCAATTCATACTTTTGATCTCCAGCATGATGGGTTGGCGAGAAACTGGTTCTCTTCCCATTGTCTTGTCGGCATTGGGCAGTTCATACTTTTTAACTCCCAGCATGATGGGGTTGGCGAGAAACTGGTTCTGACTTACGTGCCAAACTTCCCTCTATTCTTAGTCATAGAGACGTAGGATTTGTTTTTATTATCCTTTTTTTTTTTTGAGAAGGTCTAGATGCACTCTCATGAACCCCTGCTTCTCTGTTGCGAAAGGGGTTAATCCTTTCTTTTGCAGATTATGGGGGTCTAAATTAACCGCCATGGGCTCGTCTTTGGAATTATTGTGAGCCCAAGTGGTACCTTTAGACTACCCACATCAAATGTATTCGAGTTAGCCGTAACTCCTTTTTTGTTCAGCTTTGAGCTGAACTGCTCCAGTATCGATCAACGCCTGAAATTTGTTTTTTAGAATAAAATAATTTTTTGTAGGGTGACCTACAATCCGGTGGTATAAGCAGTAATTCGGATCGTTAGTCTTCCCAAGCTCTTTAGGTCTCTTACTTTCTGGCAACTTGAGCATCTTGCGTTTACTGAGCATATTGAATAGAGTAGCAGTATGCTCATCCTTAAACGAATACTGCTTTTGAAATCTGAATGACTTTGCTGTGTTGCTTATAGTTGGTCATGTTTTCTGCTTCGGTGTGTTTTCTACTGCCATTGCCATTAGGTCTCTCCTTTTGGATCGGGAGAAATGGAATGGAGGTTCATTTGTACTGTTTCGGATTGCGGACTGCTGCTTTTCGAGGCGTCGAAGTATATCTTCGGCCTGTTCACCCTGCTTAAGCAAATCTTTCCGTGATTTGGGTTCGACCAAGCCCATCTTATCTAGAACATCGATCAATAAGTTATGTCTGCAGGTTTCCATAAGAGTGTCCTGCGTCATGCCATGTGAGCATCGAACAGAAAGTTCTCGGAACCGCTCGATATAAGTTTTAACCGTTTTGCTTTCCTCTTGCTTTGCTGCTAGTAAGGATAGTATAGAGATTTCAGTATCATTTTCAAAGAATCGGGCTAAGAACTCACGTTCTACATCAGCTCATGATTTAATTGTTCCTTGAGGTAGCTGCATGAACCAGGTAAATGTGGGCCCCTGGAAAGTGCTCGCAAATATCTTAGTCAGAGTCGAATTATTCCCCATGAGGTGTCCTGTCTGCGACAGGAAGTAGAAGATGTGCTGTTGTGGCGAGCTTTTACCGTCGAATGACTGAAGCTTCAATGATTTATATTTTGCAGGATAATATATGGTTTTCCATTCTATGGGATAGGGACGTACTACCCCCACCTCTTGCAGTTTATTGCGATAAAGAAGAGCTTGTAGTTGGTTCTCCATCTTCTCTATTTTCTCTACGTGAGGGTTGATGATAACCTTCACTTTCTCTTCCTCTCTTGAATGAGGAGGTATTTCTTCATTCTCGTCCTCGCTGTTTTCATTTATTTGGACAGGTCGTTTTCCTATCTACGATCAGAAATGGACGATGAGGATTGGCTCTTTCTAGTTTGAGCTAACAACTCAATTAAAAATTATTTCATTTGTTCTATGGTCTCCTCTTACTGTTCGAGACGTTGTCCTTATTTCTCAAGTTTTCTAGAGATTTCTTCCAGATACACGCTCTCTGACTCGATAGAAACTCTTTTTAACCCTGGAGTGGTTTCATTATCTGAACGGTTGTTTCTGATCACCTTTTTGCCTTTATTAACCATATGCGATGAGGTGACAGGCAGATCGGTTCCAGAGCACACCTTTTTCACTGTCCGTATCCTTTTGGTTCGGTGATCTGCTCAAAAACGGATCGTTTTGAGTTGCATTTGCAGCTTGATAGAACAGTTGAGATCAATTGTTCATATTGGCAATGAGGAATATTTTGTGAGGAGCTCTTCTTCTGATTGAGGTACTACCTCAAATCTTGAGATACATTCTCATCTCTATTTGCGTCCTGACGCCTCTTGCGTCGCAAATTTGGTCCATAATACTTGAGAGTTTGCAATATTTTAGGGCTGAGTTGTTTTTCAGTATCAGATTGTTCTCCAACTCTTCTGCAGATTCTTCTGGAGTGCACATTGGCCTGAATAGTTGTGCGGGTTCCCCACGCATCTGATAGAGAGATTAAAACACTTGGTGTGTGTTGTGTGCTCACCAGAGGCGTGCTTAAAGAGACATGAGAGTTGTGTTTATTGGGTGCAACCCACCGTTGCTTCTGCAGAGTGTAATTTACGGGGTGCAACCCGCGATTGCATCTGCGGGATTTTGAGAAGGTCCACTAGTTCTGTGTGAAGAACATGGCACCAACTAATGGAGAGATAATGTCAATTTGATCGCAGATTTTAAGAGCTTCCTCATTCTTTGTGAAGTTCACCTCACTCTTGTAACTTTGGTTCATTCTTCATAGATAACCCAACTTAATGAGAAATTATTTTGATGATAACATCCATGCACGCCATCCAGTTTCTACTCAAGACTGTAAGTGATGTATATGCAACCCCTTCATATCAACTCAACAAAGAGTAATCTAGAAATAAATTATTGTACCCATATGAGCCTTACAACACAAATACACACACATGCACAAGCGAAACCTCCACTAAATAGACTTGAGACAACTCATAGTAATAAAGTACTATTCCTATGAATTCATATCTCATTCCAAAGGGCATAAATACCAAGTATTTGGACGCAACAAAAACTGCTAAAGTGCATTAGAACCTATATTCTAATGAATGACATAAGCATGTTATTTGAAATTAGGATAGCCAAATGTATTAATATCTGGAAATCAAAAAACTGTAGAAAATAATTCTTTCATTTCTCAAAAAAGACTCGAACATCTGAGTTGGTCCAGTAGTAATATCCTTCTAACTGGGAATTCACATAAACTTAGACACAAAGAGTTCAAATTGCCAACACGATCGTCTCTGTGAATTGGTCATACACTCATATAAAGTAACCCTGGCTACAAAAAACAAACTCTTGGTTTATCTCTCGCTAACCCAATATCAGGAGCACATTAGCACTTAGCAAGCCATCTGGTCCATCTTGTATGGGAAGTTAGTTGTCCATTATGCTTGCACATGCAAAGAATCCATCTACACATCCATCTATAGTTCCTGAGAACATTAACTATAGACTATTATGTTATGCTTCACTATTTTACTTCTCTATACCAATTTTATTATTCACATATATTGCCTAACTATTTTCGCCAATCTAATAGTTACCATTCTCTATGATAGTCATTTTTCCTATTCTAATACAGGCTTTATAGATGAACACAAGTTGACATGAAGATGCTAGAATAGGTATATTATAAGAGGAGATATCAAATTGCTTTCCATCAATATGGGACAGATTTGAGAAAGCTTCAAAAAAATTAACCAAGTTTTCAACAAACAGCTATAAATATGTGCCAACCCTCTATAGTTAGTCCCAAATTCATGCCAACTATGAGGTAAGCCAAGCTATATCATTATAGAATATTAAAAACTCTAAGACCATTTATTATGTGAATAAACCTTTTTTTTGTGATGAAGTTTGAGTGCATGCAACCAAGGAACGATACCCCTACTAAGAAGATTTTGATGCAGAACAAAAGAGGATTTTAGGGTTTATAGTGGATTTTGAGGAAGAACAAGTAGAATTTGATTGAAAAAAATAAATAAGGACACAAGATAGATTTGGGCCTCTCACTAAGGTTATCATTAACTCACATTCAACAAATCGCATGAGGAAAGATTTAAGAATTTATTCTGACCCTGCACCCAGATGATCTCTTACCCATTTCAGACAAATCATATGTTAATGTTTAAGATGAATCTATACATTTGTTCACATAGTAAGGGAGCTTTTATCATTTAAGCAAGAATTCAGTTTGGTCATTGCCTAGCTGCTGCATTAGTTGTAATGGTCCATTTTCATTTTTCTTTTAATCCAAATTCTTATGGCCTCAAAGATAGTGAGAGCTCAAAGATTACAGTTAACCAATATGGTATCATAACTCTGATATCTTTATTATTAACATTTTCTCCCAGTCTTTCTTGAGTTTTTGTGTTATAACTTCTCACTAAATAAAATTTGTCATTTGCTCCAGAAAACTGTGTTGGCTTGTGGTTGACAAATCCATTACTGTGACATTGCTTCGACTTCCAACTACTCGATGCCTTCAGCATTTGGATTTGAAGGATGCCTTATGTTGGTTCCAATCAGGAGCCATACTCTGTTTAAGTTTGCCTCTCAAGTAATTGTATGCGTAGAATTTGGGCATATCCCTCACAAGTATATATTCTCTGATTTTATCATAAATCACTTAGAATACCCATCTACAATGAATTTTGTCTGCCTATATCGTGAATCATTTAGAATTTGTGATACAACTTCATACTAAATAAGTTATAATGTTTGCTTCAGGAGACTGCTGCCTTGTGATTGGAGATCCCATTACTCCGCCTGTGACACTGCTTCAACTTGAAACTATTGGATGCCTCTAGCATAAGGGCATGAGGGATGCAATTATGGAGGTGGAGGTTCCAAGCAGGAACCCTACTCTTATACGGCATCCAAAAGTGATAATGACCTAGAATCACCATGAATATTGATGTTGTTCATTTTAAATTTTGAAGGTGAATAACCATCTGCGATTATAAATTCTCTGCTACAGTCTTAGAGTTTAAAATTTCTTTGTTAATGCATTCAGTGCTAGTGTTATGTTTTGCTTTTTCTCATTTGATTTATCAATGGAATTATTTGAGTGGTCTTTCAACTGTTCTGTCTGAAAAAAAATTTAGGTGGTCTGGTTACATATTTATACTTGAGGCAATTAGTATCTAAATTAAACCTTGACAAGAAGTTTTACTTTGGCAAATTTGTTGCTTGAGACCCGTCAGCGTTAAATCTCAGCTATAGCTGAACAATGCAGAGGCATCTTGCGAATTTTTTGCTTCAACACGTAATTTTTCTTCCAGTTAATTAAGCATACAACTTTTGATATTGCATTGAGTAATTGTACCGATAAGAGGATGAAATTATTATGTCTGTCAAGTGGGAGCTAGATTTTTTAGCAAGAGAATGGGTTCTGGCTTAGCCCCTTTTAACTATAAACCTATCCTCCTTGATTACTGTCTAGTGTTTCCATGGTAATACACAGTGTATAACTAGCTGATGGGTTTTATGTTAATGTTTTAGTTAATTAATATTTAGTGGCTGCTGACTGTGTACATGTCATGGCCCGCTCCCGGTATACGGGTACGTATAACGGTACCGGCAATATATTCTGTTTGTATATGCTAAAATTTTATAATTGGCTACGAATTTCTCTCCCAAAAAAAAGCTAGTTAAGATTACTTTTATGGATTGATAAAAATCATTATAAGTCGCACTAACTCTTGTCTCATATATGATGTTTGGCTATTTTGAGCTGGGTATTACATTATGTATCCATAAAATGTTTTATGTAAAATTATTGAATCTTATGAAAGTTACAATAGATGAAAACTAGATTACTTGTATAGATGGTCAACAACTAGGTCGGTCAACTAGCTAATTGAACTGTGGGAGTAACCAAGGCATTTGATAATTGTAGCTTAAAACTGTTTTTTTCAAGTTGCTTCCTTTAAAGTTCTCTACTTGTTAACCAAGGCATTCTCTACTTGTTGCTAATTCCTTTAAAATTCTCTACTTTTAGAGTTCTCTACTTGTTAACCAAGACATTCTCTACTTGTTGCTTCCTTTAAAGTTCTCTACTTAGTTTTCCAGGTATCCTCTCTCTCCTTCACAGAAGAAGTGATCTCCATCTCTCAGGTACGCTGAAAGTGCCTCTTTATTTATTATTTTTTTTTCTCTCATTGCAGCAGAGAATTCCTTTCTTTTTCGCTTTTTCTTTTGAGATATAGCTCTTGTTTGTGATGAATTTGACAAATTGGCACTTTGCTATGTACTTGGATGATCTTGTGATAATTGTTTATTTATGACAGATTTGAAATTGTCATAAGTTGGGTTTCTGTTGAATCAAGTAGATCAGCGCATGAGCTATATACGGCCAAAAACTTCATTCTTGGTTTATAATCTCAAATACTTAGGTTTTATAATTGAATTTCAGTCTCTGAAGAATCCCAAGAGTTTTAGACTACTCAGCAGAAGGTTGGCAACTAGATCCTCACCAAAGAGGAAGACACCCGATCTGTAGATAATTTAGGCACCAAATACAAATAAATTAAAGCACATAAAGCAAAAAACACACTACACAACAATATTAATGTGACCCGAACTTCTCCCATTGTTTTTTTTTTATTTATCAAAACGGTGGGTAGTTTCTTCCATGTTCCATTAAAGAAACTTAATAGAATGAGTTACATAACATACATAGTTCAAGTCACGGAATACAAGTAAGTCGACCTCACAAAATAAACTTCCATTCATGCAAGTAAATAACTACTACAAACTACATCCAGCTTAGGTTCTTTTGCATTGGTGATGCCGCTTCGATTGTTCTGAAGAATGGTGCGGTCATTTGTCCCTTCTATCTTCATCCATAGAAGATATGTGAAGACTCTGAGCTTCTTTCTCCGAATCGTCCCTGGATTCTTCTAATTTGTTCCCATTTGAAAGTAGATCTTCCTAATCACCAATATCAAAATAGATAATAGCAGTACATTCCTTAGCTGGACATGCAGTGTTTCTAAAGATTCTATTATTTCTTTCTTTCCATATGGTTATAATATGATCTATTATTTCCTTCCGCTGAGTACAAAGCACACAAAAATCAGGGCCTACACATCCCCAACGATGGAGATTATCCCATATAACCACTGCCTTTTTTGCTATTAGCCATAAGAACACTTTTATTTTCATTGGATAATGCACTCCCCAGATTTGCTTTGAGTGTTGTAATCTGCACCCCTCATCGTTTATAAGTTTATAGATGTTTCCCACCTCCATAATGGCATATCTCTGCCTGCTTGTAGTTCGCTAACTTGGGGAAACAATGCTAGTATATCGCCATTGTTGTCAAGAGCCATTTCCCATTATGGACGAGTTTGTCCAAGGTCGAAAATTTGTTGTTTACAATCTGAAACTTATGCAGGTAGATCAAGGCAAAAGGTATGTCGGTGCACCATCGATCTAGCCAGAAAGAGATGTCACCTCCTTTGACCAACGTGTAAGCCACATCTGTCCAAAAAACATCCAAGAACTATTTGGCCCCTTTCCAAAAAGAGGAAACATTTGTATGATTGCGAGATTGTGCTCTCAATGTACCTCCATGTGAGCCGTATTATTTCCCCAAATTTTTTTTGCAGCCTGCCATTATTGTTACTTATGAACTTCCACCACCACCTACAAAGTGAAGATAGATTGAAGCTTCTAATATCTAGTATGTAGGCACAAGAAAAAAAATAAGAAGAAAGAAATGAAAAAGATAAGGAAAAAAGAAAAGAAAAATAAAAAAGGAAAAAAATAATGATTAAAATAAGTAAAAAATTGTGTTGGGCCCGTGCCCTAGCCCCACGCGCACACACTTGCGCAGGTGGTGGGGCCCGCACCCCTGGGCCCCACACCCGCGCACATTGCACCTACCTAGGGGCACACGCGCTCGCACTTGCGTGTGTGCCCAGGGGCGCCCGCTTGACGTGTTACGTGCTTGCCCATGATATGGTGATGTAGAGAGAATTTTGATGGAATAGTTGTGTTCCCTCAATCTATAAAAAATAAAGAATGGAGTTCAGGAGGAGAGGAGCTTTCAGAGAAGCAGAGAGCAGAGTCCAGAGATTCTGAAAAATCCAGAGAGTCCAGAGAAGAGAATCCGGAGAGGGTTCGTCTTCTTCCCAAGAGCTTGGCGCAAGGGATTTTCCGATCAGGACGTCAACAGAGCGCATAAGTGAGGCTCCACCGCTACCAGAACTACAGAAATTAAAAAAGGAAATTGATATCAATCGTTTCCTATTCTTGTAACTCGATCTTCTTGAATTTTCTTTTATTTTGTAATTTCAAAGTAAATTAGCATGAAAGAAATCTCTACAGTTTCGGGCATACAAGAATTGACGACCATAGTAGGAGCCTCTCTGTTCACAATAGAGAACAAGGGGGCATAGTCCAATCAGAGACCCATCGGATCAGTCGTTGAGACTTTGGTCGTTGAAGTTGACCAATAAAGATACGAGGAATAGCTCTCTTCAACCTCCTCTGGTTCTAAGCCTAGGCATTACATCGGGTGACGACCAAGAAAAGTGAGACATCATCGCCCACTAAAACTGACAATACGTCAAATTGCCTATCGAAACAAGTGAGGCGTCATCGCCAACTAAAACTGACAAGGCGCCATCGCTTGTCAAAATATATGAGGCGTCATCACCCATGAAAACTGATATGATGTCATCGTCTGTCAATAAAAATAAGATGTCATTGTCTCTAAATAAGGATATGGCGTCATCTTCTATCCACAAACCAAGCTCATTTTTAATGCAATCACAAAAGAGAAATAGTGAAGATAAAGATCAGGAAGCCCCTCAATTCTATCATTACGGATCAAAATTATTCTGAATGATGGAAAAAATGAGATATGACTTCATCCATAGACCCAATTAAATTTCGGCAAAGGACGTCGAAGTTTACTTCTCTCATTCGTGCCCGAAGAAAAAGTGCTTGATTATTATCACAAAACTGGCAGAGAATTGGGATATGTAACAACACTTGGTCCATCAGATATCGAAGATATGGTCTACCAAAATGCAGAAAATTTCGATTGGGATTCAGATATCAGTCTGGGGGGATTATCTAAGGAGCTGGCAGCAAATATGACGTATGCCAATCTGACCCTAGATAAAAATGATGAACTAACTTTTTCTCAAGATAAAGCGTTAGTGAAGCATCTCGATGCCCAATGGAATATGCGCTTTGAACAGTGCAAACCACCTACTGAAGACAAGGTGGTTCAAGTAAAAATGGGTGATGAAGCCAATCCTAAGCCCATATTCTTATGCGAGAGTTTGTCTTTTGATTAAAGAGAAGACTTTATAACTCTCGTCCAAGAATAAATCGACATCTTTGCTTGGAGTTATGAAGACATGCCAGGCTTAGATTCTCAATTTGTACGCATTGACTTAATATTAAGTCATATGTAAAACCAGTGAAGCAACAACAAAGAAGATTCCATTCAGAGTTAACGGAATCAATTGAGAATGAATTTAAGAAACTTATACAATCTAGTTTTATCCGAGAAGAGCAGCATCCTGATTGAGTGTCAAACATTGTTCTAGTTTCTAAGAAGAATGAAAATTTCTAAATTTGCATTGATTTTCGAGATCTCAATGCAGCATGTCCTAAAGACAAATTTCCATTTCCAATAACGAATGCCACGATTGACAACACCTGCGGATTCGAAAGGATGTTTTTCATGGATGAATTCTCTAGGTACAATCAAATCAAAATGTATCATGAAGATGATAAGCACACTGCTTTCATAACACCATTAGGTGTGTACTGTTATACGGTTATGCATTCGGTTTAAAGAATGCAGGTGCCACATATCAATGTGCTATGAGCACAATTTTCTGTGAGGATCTCCGTAAAATGGTAGAGTACTATGTGGACGACCTTGCTATCAAAAGTCGCAACAAAAACGATTATCTCCGAGATCTGAAAATTGTACTTGACATTATGAGAAACACCAATTAAAAATAAAACCGATTAAGTCTTTTCTTGGTATCTCTATGGTAAATTTCTTGGATTCGTTGTTACATCCAAGGATCTCCATTTAGACCCACCAAAGTAAAAGCGATTCAAAAGATGCAGCCACCAAGGAATCTCAAAGAATTTCGAGGATTACAAGAGAGGCTAGTATACATTCAGAGATTTATCGCTAATCTTTTAGGACAGTGTCAACCCTTCACCAAGCTAACAAAAAAAAGTGTCGTGCGTTTGGGACGAAGCTTATTAGTAAGCTTTTGAGGACCTCAAAAAGTACCTCACAAAACCTCCGGTGCCGGCAACCCCTGTATCAGTAAAACCATTCTTGATATATGTTCGGGTAACTTGGTGCTCTATTAGTCCAAACCAATGAGTCAGATCATGAACAAGCCATTTACTATCTTAGTAGAACTATGGTAGGTGTCAAATATCGGTATACTCCAGTAGAGAAAGACTGTTTTGCCCTAGTATTTGCAGTTTAGAAAATGTGGTACTACTTAGTGGGCCAAACAATCCATGTAATTTCTCGAGTAAATTTCCTGAGAGTACTTGAGAGTACTTATGACCACACCTAGGTCACTCAATTGCAGGTTAGCCATTAGTCGATCTTGCTATCGCAGTATGATATGCAATTCATACCGCAAAAGGCAATCAAGGGACAAGTCATTGTTGATTTCCTAGTGGAACATTCTGTCTTGGAATCCTCTAAACTTATGAGGATTTCCAGTTGAAATGGTGAAAGTCAACATGATTTCTAAATAACTGGTTTGTTTACTATTCTTTGACGAAGCGGCTCGAAGTAACTCTGCTGGAGTAGAGGTAGTTTTAATAACCTCACAGAATCATGTAATTCTTCGAGGGTACTCACTCACCCGACTCTGTTCTAACAATGTGTCTAAGTACAATGCATTGCTGACGAGCTTGATAGCTAGGAATTTTGCATTTAGAAGCCTATAGGGACTCCAAACTCCTAGTAAACCAAGTAAGAGGAGAATACGAGGTCAAGTATGAACATCTCCTATATTACTATGAGGCAACAATCAAAATTGCCAATTTATTCAAGGAGTTTTACATTGATTGTGCCACGATATGTGTATACGCTGATGACTTGACTTTCCTCGCA
Organism: Dracaena cambodiana; assembly: GCA_036321105.1. NCBI lineage: Eukaryota > Viridiplantae > Streptophyta > Magnoliopsida > Asparagales > Asparagaceae > Dracaena > Dracaena cambodiana. Next base: position 3,014,056 of record JAYEPQ010000012.1, on the reverse strand, counting down.
GCTACATTGGTGCTCCCTACTAAATCCAGCAAAAGCATTGAGATTGAAAGCCACAAGCTTCTTTGTCCCGAAGAGATACTTGAGGCAAATGAAGTTCGTACATCATGGGTAAACTTAGAACCTAGAGATTAGCGATTCATCTTCGTTGACCTCGCGCTCTACGGAATACTACCAAAAGATCCCAAAGAAGCCGCCAAAGTTAAGAAAGAGGAAAAGTTCCTTTATAATCATGAGTTTGGCACCTTGTACCGAAAAATGCCAGGTGAGGTTTGACTTCGGTACTTATCACAACAAAAATTACTCAAAGAAACGCATGATGGAGTCTGCGGTGCTCACAAGCCGAGACCAAAATTAGGAGACTAGATAAAAAATGGATTTCCATTGGTTAACGATGATGGCAAACTCCATGACATATGCAAAGAAGTGTTATACTTGTCAATGCATGCAAACTACATACATTAGGCTGCTGAGCACCTACATCCAACTGCAACTACGTGGCCATTCAAGATATGGGAATGGATATTATTGGTCCCATCACGCCACCGTCTTCTCATTGATATCGGTTCATACTAGCTATAATAGATTACTTCTCAAACTGGATAGAAACTATCCCTTTAAGAGAAGTGAAAATGAATGATGTTGTCAACTTTATCAAATACCACGTCATCTATGCCTTTGGTATTCCTAGACGGATCATTAGCAACGATGGCCCTTAGTTCACTAGCAAGGCCTATATCAAATTATATGACAAATTCAGAATACAGAATGTGTTCTTATCCCCATATAACTCGGCCGTTAATGGCCAAGCAGAAGCATTTGATAAAAACATTGTGAAGTTTTTGTATAAATTTGTCACCACAAGTCAGCGTGACTGGAATGAGAAATTGAGGGTTTGTCTCTGGATTTATCGCACAACGGTAAGAATACCGACAAAAGCCACACCATTCTCTTTGATATATGGTTGTGAGGCCGTGCTGCCCTTGGAAATTCAAATTCCTTCCTTTCAGGTGGCATTAACAGCAAGAACGACCACCGAAGAAAAACATAACCAACGACTTTGAGAATTAGAAATATTCGATGAAAAGCACTTAAAACTCAACAACAGATAGAGTTCTATCAAGTGTGAATATCCTGAGCCTTCAACAAGAAAGTAAAAAAACGAACTTTCAAAGTAGGCGACTTGGCTTTACCAGTCAGATGACCAATGATCCTAATGAGGGCCCATTTGTAGTAGAGATGATCTGTTCAAATAGAGCATACAGGTTGATCAACCATCAAAGTGATTGGATGATGATGCTAATCAATGAAAAATTCCTGAAGAAATATTATTCTTAAAGGAATAAAGTCATCCGGCCACTTCTTCGAGACAACAGATAAAGAAATACTGGCTCGCCGCTACAGCTCAACGCCCCAACTAGGGGAAGCAAATGAAAATGAATCATATTTGGAAAAGTTTGACATATAAGTCCAAATAAAATCTTTGCTAACCCTATCATGCTGTGGTAAAAGAATGAATTGCCCAACGTTGTCAAGGTAATGGGAAGAGAACCAGTTTCTCGCCAACCCATCATGCTGGAGGTAAAAGGATGAACTGCCCAAAGCTACTAAAGAAATGGAATATGAAAAGATTGGCATGTAAGTTCAAACAAAATCCTCGACAACTTATCATTCTGAGAGAAATAGCATGGTTGACCCAACTCAAATAGTAGTTGGTAAAGACAAATTAAATCCATTGATGCTGGCGGTTTGCTAAAAATTCCATAATAAATATGTCACAACAGTGTCCTTATTCGATTATAAGGATACATCACCATCCAAAGCTATTAAGCAAATGGAAGAGGAAAAAGTTTGGCATGTAAGTCCAAGTGAAATCCTCAATAACTTACCATGTTGAAGGGAATAACATGGCTAGTTCAATGCAAATGGCGATTAGTAAACGCAAACCAAATCTATCATAGCGGGGGGTTTACTAAAAAATCATAATGAAATCAATCTCCTATTATGTTAAGATTTCATTTCTAACAGCAAAACTTCTCTTGTCACTTTTCTCTCAGAAAATCCAGTGACCCTAAAAAACTTTTTTGTCATGTTAAAATCATACCCCTGACATCAGAATACAAAATCGAATCAATTTTTTTTTCTATGAGATCAAATCCAATCAAATCTCCGGTCATGTTAAAATTTAATCTCTGACAGAAAAGACAAACTCACATTTTATCAAGTCCAATATTACAACTTCCGATGAATTTGTTTTTGACATCGTTAAGTTAAAAATTACCTCTAATGAATATCATCTCCCTATCAAGTTAACAGCTATATCTGATAGTCAGATTCCAAGACTAAACACGTTAACAATCATCTCTGTTTAGTCAGCTCATTGCTATCATGCCTCTGTTTAGTCAGCTTATTCCTATCATGTCTCTGTTTAGTTAGCTCATTCCTATCATGACTAGATCATCTGAATAGGTTGAGCTTTGAGGCATGTTTAATGATACCTCTGTCCTCACTCAAATCCCATTATAGTAGATGTGACTGAACAAGTAAATTAAACAATTTAAACCCTACTCTATTTAATCGGTTCATTACTATCAAGTCCTGAACCTCTAAATAGAATGAACCATAAGACATGTTTAATGATATCTCTTTCTTTTCCTAATCCGTCATGTTAGATATCATTAAATGGTTAGGATTCTATGAGCACGTTCACATCATACCTCTGCTTATCATCTAATGAGCACGTTAATATCATACATTTGCTTATCATCTAATGAGCACGTTAATATCATACATTTCCTTATCATCAAGCGAGCATGTTAACATAATACCTCTACCTATTATCTATATATCCTAATTTGTCATAGTAGATGTCACTAAACAGTTAAGACTCAACTCTTTTGAAAACTCTTACTATCATATCCTAACATCTGAATAGTTTGAGTCATCATCCATAAGACACGTTAACAGTTACATCTATCTATTAAAGTCATCACTTTGTCTGTCATGCTCTTAGCCTCTTAACAAATATAAAAAAATAATTCAGACTGCGGACAACCGCCTTTCTGAAGCAAAGCTATAAACTGAAGTTTGGCTGGGTTGCACAAGTATAGTAACCAGCATCAAGAAAAATTTATTAGAAGCAATTTCTGATACATTAGAGAGGTACAACAATACACCTCTAACAGCAAAACAGTCAGAAGATAGCGATTTCAGAAGATGGTTCACAATACACATAAAAATCGCGCTACACAATAAAGATTATAGAACCAAAATCAAAAGAGTACAAATTCTTCCGAAATTAGTTACAAATCGACAATGAAATTTCGAAAACTTTGGAGGGGGTTATGTAGACACAACAAAAAAAGAAGAAAGAAGAGAAAAAGAAAAGAAAAAATGAAAAGAAAAAGGAAAGCAAAAGAAAAGGAAAAAAAGTAAAAATAAAATTAAATAAAAAATTGTGTGGAGCTCGTGCCCGAGACCCCATGCGTTCGCAGCTGCGCGGGCACACCTGGCGCGCGGGTGGGGCCTGCACCCCTCGGCCCCACAAGCAAGCGCCTGCGCGCAGGTGCACGTGGGCACTTGCCCCGTGTGCCCAGGGGCGTCTGCACGCAGTCCTGAGCGCATGCCCCCTTGATGTGTTACGTGCTTGCCCACGATCTGGTGATGCGGAGAGAATTTTGAGGGAACAGTTAAGTTCCCTCAATCTATAAAAAATAAAGGACAGAGTTCAGGAGGAGAGGAGCTTTCAGAGAAGCAGAGAGCGGAGTCCAACAATTTTGAAAAATCCAAAAAGTCCAGAGAAGAGAATCCAGAGAGCAATTGTTTTCTTCCTAAGAGTTTGACTGAAGAGATTTTCCGATCGGACCGTCAACGGAATGCTGAAACAAGGCTCTACTGCTATCAGTCACATAAATTAAAAAAGGAAATTGAAATCAATCGTTCTCTATTCTTGTAACCTGATCTTCTTCTCTAATTTTCTTTTATTTTTGTAATTCCAAAGTAAATTAGCAATGAAAGAAATCTTTATAGTTTTAGACATACATAGTATTTCCAAGCCCTCTTCCTCCTTAGACCTGCAGATCTACCTCCATGATAAGAGATGGAATTTCCTTGAATTACTGTCCAAACCCTGCCATAGGAAGCGCCTGCAAATTGCGTCGATCCTGTTGATTACCCAACGTGGCATAAGTACTATGAACATTAAGTACATAGGTGTGGTTGTCAGTACTACATTAATCAATACTATCCTACCTACTAATATAAGATATTTTCCTTTCCAACCTCAAGTTGCTTTCTAAGTGGTCGAGCATCAGCATCGAGTCCTGCTTTACTAACTTCCCCCTTTTAAGTGGGATCCCAAGATATCTAATAGGGAAGGAGGCGGTCTTACAGCCAAAAATGACTCGAGTTACATGTCTTGACAAATTTGCCTCGCTACATGTCTTGACAAATTTGCCTCGCCTAGATGTGTAATAGAATTTTTGTGGAAATTAATACTTAAACCCGACCACTTCTCAAAACAACACAGTATCCATTTCACAAGAAATGTTTGTTTGAGATTGCAGTTGTCGAAAATGATTGTATCACTTGCATATTGCGAGTTGATAATCTCATGTGAGGCTGCTGCAGGTAACCCTCTAATGAGATATGCTCTTTTGGTTCGTCGTAGCATAACGTTCAATACATCTGCTACCAGAACAAATAGTAAAGGGGATAGCGGGTCGCCTTGTCGAAGTCTTCTGATGCACTGAACTCCACCCATTGTTGGTTTTCTCTTTGACAACTCTCTCGGAGGTCTTCTCTGTGCAAATTAAACCCTAACTCTTTCCTCCTTTCTAGAAATTTATAATAGATAAAATCCTCTGACAGTTTGTGACCAAATACAACACTTTAATTAATCCTAGGAAAACCAATTGAAAACAAATTACAAAACAGATTTGAACTTGTAATCAAACCCTAGCAGGAAACTCCACCAACTAGTCGAATCGTCTGCTTCTGCGTGATATAAAGCAAGCCATTGTCCATATTTTTTTAGAATAACTTTAGTGTAATTCCCCGCATTCCATTACTAAGGATTTAATAGAATAGAGCATGATAATACATAAGCATTGCATATAAGAGGGTCTCTAACTAAAGAGCGGATCTTACATACTAAAAAAAAAAAAAAGAAGCAGAAAATGTATTCCCTTTGCAAAATGATTCCATTCTAGTAAACATGATTCAAAGAGCGAGTTTCCAAGCACACATTATAGTCCCTAGCAATGAGTCTATCTTAACACTCTTGCTCTTGCATTGAGGCCTACAAATCATAGCCTAAAATAATCTCCGGCCCAGTATCCAAAAGCAACGTAAATCCACCCATCTTCAAAAACTATTTTTAAGGAATTCCTATAGCAAGCAGTCTTCTCTTATAGTCTTTTTACAAAAACCCTTTAGAGCTCATTCTGAATGTTTCAATAGGCTCGTCCATATGAAGACCTTTCAGTAACGAAGAAACATTTAGTTTACCAAAAGAGAGGTTTATTATTTATCCAAAAAAAGAAAAAGAAAAAGAAATTGAAGGTTTGTAAACCATGTTCCAAAGCTGTGAAGGGAAAGCAAAATAGCCTCTAAATTGTACCGTTGAAATTTTACCCACGTTGGGCGAGTTCGACAATGGTCTCTAATATTGTTAAACCTTTTAAAGCAAACCTGGAAAACATCATTATTTAGATTTCATTCTACGACACATTTTGATACAAATCAAATTTAAGAACTGTGATAAAAGAATCACAGGAACTGTGATGATACATAAATTTAACTGAACGGTTTTCCTTAATACCAGTCATAATTTATGTTGATGTTTCCTTTATCAAAAGTTTTGGGTAAAGAGAGGCCTAGTAACATTCATTCTTTGGTTTCATAAAGATACTAATACTGATTCCTGATTAAATGCTTTCATTGTTCTATTATTATTTTAGATTTCTATGTACTTGATTTGTTGACTGTTAGATCTTATTTTTCATCTCACAACAAATTTCAGATTAACATGCAAATTACCTTGATCATTTCTTGTATACACAAGTGTTCTTGGTTAATAATTACCAAATTATTTATCAGAGGTTAGGAGATGTTTTCCACATGTTTCAATAGTCACGGAGGTCATCCAGCACCATTATTTATTAACAGAACTTGCATCTTTTTGTTACAGGGTGCATTTTATCATTGCTTGCCTGTCCCTTTTCTTTTCTTTATTCCGAACAATTGGTACTGAATTACCTTTGTCGTTCTCAGTCTAGTATTTAGCATTCTGCATGTGACCCTCTCTCTTGGTTCTTAATCCAGGCATCACGATGGCATCATGCTTTTCCCAAATTGGAGGTGAGATAGCATCTAACCTTGGTAATGCTATTGTTCAGTGCATTTGGGGTCATTTGAAGTCTAAGGTTGGTTATCTAGTACACTATGTAAAGAAAGTTGACGAACTCAAAGAAATTTTTGAAGATTTAGAAAGGACAAGGAATGACCTACAAAGAAGAGTAGAGGCAGCTGAGAGAAATGGAGAAGTGGTCAATGATGTAGTCACTGCATGGCTAAATGAATTCAAAGAATTTGAGGGAGCAGTTCGTAGAATGATGGTGGAGGTTGGAGAGAACAAAAGATGCTTCAAGGATTGCTGTCCAAATTTTGCCTGGCATTATAACCTTGGCAAGGAGGCTGCAGAGAAAATGGTTGATGCTAATAAACTCAAAAAAGAAGGAAAGTTCAAAACGGTGTCTCAGCCTCCTCCACCCCCTTCTGCTGTTGACATAATGCCCGTAGGCGATTTCATAGCTTTCACCTCCATCAGGGTTGTCCTTGACAAAGTCATGGAGGCAATGAGGGACGAGAAGAAGCAGTTGATTGGAATATATGGTATGGGCGGAGTGGGTAAGACAACCTTAATGGATGAACTGGGTAGGCAGTTGTCCAAGGACAAGGAGTTTGGGAAAGTGGTGAAGGTGGTGGTGTCACAAAACCCCAGCATAGCAAAGATACGCCGTGATATTGCAGATGCGCTTGACTTGAAACTCTTTAGAGAGGGTGAACTTGCTGCTCAAGCACAATTAAGAGCTAGGTTGAAGAAAGAAGCCAAAATTGTCATAATGATGGACGATATATGGGCCAGGTTAGAGCTGAGAGATATAGGGATTCCAACAGGGGACGAAGACAGAGGTTGTAAAATCTTGTTCACCACTAGGACACTGGAAACGTGCCAACAAATGGAAAGCCATGCTTCAATCAAAGTTGATGTCTTGTCTGGAGAAGATTCTTGGACTCTTTTCAAAAGCAAAGTCGGAGATGTCCTCAATTCTGCAGATCTCGAGTCTGTTGCAAGGAAAGTGGCTGCCGAGTGTGGGGGACTGCCTCTGGCAATCGTTGTGGTTGGAAGAGCTCTACGCGGATGTAACCAGAAGAGCGTGTGGGATAGTGCACTGATGCGGTTAAAAAGATCCATCCCTGACGAGTTGCCAGGTGTGGAGGAACAGCTGTACAAATCTCTTGAACTGAGTTACAACTACATTAAGAATGCAGAGAAGAGATTGTTGTTCTTGTTTTGTTGCTTATTTCCAGAAGACTATGAAATAAGTGAAGATGAGCTTACATGGTATGCGGTGGGGGAAAGTTTCTTGAGAGAAGTATACACTTTGGATGAAGCACGTAGAGAAGTCCATTTGCTGGTGCAGGGTCTGATAACCTCTTGCTTGTTGATAAGCACCAAAAGAGAAAGGTCCGTGAAGATGCATGATGTAGTTCGTGATGTGGCCATTTATATTGCATCCAAGGGGGGTGTCTGTTTCTTCGTTAAGGCAGGACTTGGAATGAGGGATTGGCCTGAGAGCAGAGCCTTGGAGGTGTGCAAGAGAGTTTCGCTTATGAACAATTACATAGAGACACTTCCGGATAAGCCAAATTGCCCAGAGCTACTCACTCTCTTGTTGAATTCCAATCCTTCTTTAAGTGCCGTGCCAGATAGTTTCTTCCAAAGTATGCCAGCACTAACCGTTCTGGATTTGAGCGAAACATCTATCGAGTCGTTGCCTTCGTCTCTTGCTCTCCTAACTAATCTTGGGTCACTTCGTCTTGACCGGTGCAAGAAACTCCGTGATATATCTTTAATCGGGCAACTAAAGAAGCTCAAAATACTTGGCCTGCAGCGATATCCGCTTGATATTTTGCCAGAGGCACTAGAAACTTTGACTGATCTGAAACTCTTGGATTTATCTTACTCTACTTCTCTTGTCATTCCTCCAAATCTTCTGTGCAAGCTATCTCGGCTGGAAGAGTTGTTTATGACTGGTTGTGACTGGAACGAAGCTCTCCTTGAACAAATTGGTTCCATGGACCGATTGGTCAACCTGCAGGTGACCATACATGATGTCAAATACCTCTCTCAAGATGTCAAAGCCTTTGACGGTTGGAAGAATTTGAAGAACTTCTTCATTAATGCTGGATGGAAATGGCAACTGCCGGCTTCTATCCACCAGAAGTATTTGTATCTCAGGAGTGTAAGCTGTCCAGGCAATTGGACCAAGACACTGCTGACAGAAGCTGAGGACTTGTCCTTTGACGACTGTGATTTTGATCCCACTGCTTGCTGTGATTTCGTCAATGTGAAGAGACTTCGCCTTGACACGTGTCGTCGCGTAGGTACCCTAATTAAAACATCACTAGCAACACTTGCTCCGAATGCCTTTGCCCATCTAGAGCACCTAAGCCTCACCAACTTAGAGAACCTAGAAGGTATCTGCCAAGGTGAGGTTCCAGCTCTATCATTCAAGAGACTGAGGACTCTGGATTTTGTTAGCTGCGAAAAGTTGGTCTGTGTCGTGCCATGTAATCTCCTGCAAGGAGCTCATGGCACTCTAGAACAGCTCTATGTGAGAGCGTGCGACATGGTGCAGGAGATATTTAATTCCGAAGGGCTTACAGAAGAGCTTGTCATGTTGCCGGAGCTGGAATTAGTGGAGCTGGATTCCTTACCAAATCTCAGCAGACTATGGGGCGGGATATTACCTCCTGGGAGCCTTCCGAAACTAACAACTCTGAGAGTTTATGACTGCAACAAACTGGAAGATCTGTTCTCCAAGCAGTCGTTGCAGGGTCACCAGAAGCTTTTCCCTCCTGGGACCTTTGCAAACTTGAAGGAGCTCGAAGTGGAAGGCTGCCCATGCCAACATCTCTTGCTAACAAGCTTAGCTCATGAGCTCCAGAACTTGGAGAAACTGAAGGTGATGTATAACCTGAAAATGGAGGTGATAATTGAAGCTGAAGATGGCATTGAGTTGGATGCTGGTTCATTTCCCCGGTTGAAGGAACTCGAGCTCGTGCACCTTCCAAGGTTAGAAAGCTTCTACCGAAATGAAACAGCAGCTACTGCTTTCAGCTGGCCTTTGTTGGAGTTTGTGAAGCTGGAGTTCTGTCCATACATGAAGCGGTTCCCCATTGGCTTGGGGAGTGCACCTAAGCTGAAGGAGATTGAGGTTGGAGATGATGATGATGTGGAGTGGTTCCAAGGGTTGGAATGGGGAGATGCAAGCATCCCTTCGCGCTTTGAGATTCGGTATGATCAGTTGAACTATCAGTTCTTTCGTTATTGGCTATATCTAAAATTTTATCCTGAGAGGTATATTAATTTCTGGAGTAAGTTCACTGATTAACTTTGCCAATAGTTCTAATGAAATTTTTTTTTTTTTCCCCTTGAATAACAGGAAAGAGTTTTCAAGTGAAACGGATGAGGATTCTGATTGAAGTGGGCATAGCTTGCAGTCTGAGGCGACATCTACCTGAGATTGCAGCGAGCGTGCCCAGATGTATGTACAGACAGCCAAGAAATTCTGATTGCAGTGGGCATGAGAACGAACCTTGTATATAATTGCTTGAAATGGTTCTCCATTCAATTTAATTTGGGGATTCATTCGGCAATTCTTTGGAAGAAATAGCATAATGTATGCATGTATATCTCAGCTCAGCTCTATTGTGTGGACTCAGTGTCTTAGTAGTTCTCATTGTAGTTAATTCTACCTCCCTTTGATTTGTATCACAATATTAATGTGTGATTTGCTATAATATTTTGTCTCGATTGTTCAAAATATATTATATATAACGAGAAATGTGTTAATTGTTGATTGAGTAGTTGTGGAGTCTCAAACAAGTTAATAAGAAATGCATTTAAACGAGTACTTCAGGGATGATAATGGTCGGCCGAGCCAGATCTATTCATTATCCAAACTAAAATTTTGAATTTTAGACTAATTCCCCAAAGCCCAAATGGGTCATTGCGAAAAAAGTCCAGTCCAGCCAATGGGCTTTGGATAGTCTAGCCAATGGGCTTTGGATAGTCTATCGTTAATATAATCAAGTGAAAGTGAAATCTTTTTATAAATAGGACTTCAATAGTAACATTATTTTCTTGGGTAAGGAAAATGATAGATAGATTTAGTCTGTAGAGTTTGATGGTATAGAACCTGTCAAAATATAGCCCGGTAATTTGGAGCCAAGTATGTAAGCCAAAAGAGGAAAGGGGGTTGGGTATTCTAGAGCTGAAAACTTTTAACCTTGCACTGCTAACAAAATGATGGCGGGGAATGTTAAAAAATTCGCAGGGACAGTTACAGAATCTCTTCAGGCTCAAGTATGGCCTGAAAATAGACGAATGGTGGGGAGAATCGCACAATACAGTCAATACATCGGCCTTCTGGAATGGGATGTTAAAGACGAAAGATATTTTCTACTCAAGTATATCTTTCAGGTCGGGCTCAAGAGGAAGAGTGTCTTTCTGGAATGATCAATGGTACATAGAAATACATCTGAGAGTGTTATTCCTTGAGGTTTTTGCTATGGCAAAAGACATAAATGCACTCACGGGGCGGTGTGGCATCATAATAGGTGGAATCTGGAGCTTCATGTCCATGCGGACGCTATAACTCAGCTACAAGTCACAGAACTTAGGAAACTTATCTAGAGGCACCCCCTGAGCACTAGTCAAAATGATGAAGTCATATAGAGATGGGAGAAACACGAAAACTTCACAGTCAGATCTACATATAGACACTGTATAGATGGCGACGTACACTACCACAGGCGCGCCACATATGGCGGACTAGGTGCCCTCTCATAGTAAGGTATTTTCTATGGTTGATCGTAAATAGTGCAACTCTAACCTGGACAACTTACAAAGAAGGGGGTGGCAAGGACCAAACATTTGTGTCTTGTATCAGTCGAAAGCGGAATCAATCGCACGTGTTTTTCTCACATGCGCCTATACCATAAAATTATGGGTGAAGTGCGCTGCTCACCTGCACACCATGATCTGTATGGCCGAGTCATCCGATGTATGGGTCAGAGCAAGACTTGGTAGGACCACGAGACACGGTGCCCAGCTGCGTCGCATTATGTTAGCAACAATTTGTTGGAATATGTGGAAAGAGAGAAACAATAGAATTTTTAGGCACATCATGCATCTCGCCGATATTTGTTTCTATCTCACATATCTTGATATAATCTCATGGACATGTTTACTATCAGAGAAGGAGCGGCTATGTCTCTTAGAGGATCAAGGAGCTACAAAGTGGATCCCCAGATAGTACTCCACACGGACCTGCAGATTGGATTTTAAGACGCATCCTAGATGGTTCTTATAGCCCACCTTAAGTGAGTGCCTTTTGGTTTATGACTTGTATCTTATCCTTTACGTTTGCTGTTGTATGAACATACTACTAGAATTTTGATGTAAAATGGTTGTTTTGTTATTACGCATTAATAGAACATAGGAGGCTTTGCTCACCATTTCAACCTAAAAAATACAGTAACATTATTTATCCATTCTCTACAAAAAATACAACCCGAGAAATTGAACCAGAGGTTCCAAATCGGCAACAGTAGCAACCCATATAAATAAGTCAATTTTTAATAAAGCTCTTAACAACACATATCCGCACACCCACATGTACATAATCCCTTTATATGTTCTCATTTTCACCAATAGTAGAATGTACAGTTGCTATCAAACCTTGTAAATTAATTGAAATACAACCTAGAAAATAGGATATACATTAGCATTGATCATCTCAAGTTTCTAATCAGTTGGCAAGGAGAAAACAGATGAACAAACATAAACTTGCACAGAGAAAACAACTTACTAAGAAAACTTATACTTTTCTTAGTCATATTATAATTACAAGTCTATAACAAATGTACAGACAACTCCAGGAAAAAGGTCAAAAATTTGCTGGCTAAAAATTCAACAAAGCTTCAACAGTAACATTATTTGTATAGTACTTTTCTCTAAGAATATTAAGTTTAATATAATCTAATTTAACTCAGGCTATACAAAGTTAACTGAAACTGTATAGATGCAAATCAATGTCTTTATGAAATCTTTTTATTTAAAAAAAACAAATTTGATACAAATAAAATCAATCATGATGAATCCTAAAGTTTGAGTCTTTCAGAAACTAGGGTTTCAGTCTTCCAAAATAAATCGAGTAGAGACGAATTTGGAAATGAGTATACCTTGAAATTGAAACTAAGGTTTCAGTTTTTTAGAAGCCCTCGAGTTTGGAGATAAAGTGAGGGCGAAGATGATGGAGAGGAGAGAGGATCGAGATCTTTAAGGAGAGATTTGGAGGGAGCAAGCAAGAGGAGAGAGGAGGGTTTTCGAAATGTTTAAGGAAAGATTTGGGGAGAGCGAGTAAGAGGAGAGATCGGGTGAAAGCGATAGGGAATGAGCAAGTCATCTTCTGGTGAGAGCTCTTTGTCGTCTTCGGGTGAGATCGAAACATGAAGACAGTTTAGGAATTGGGATGACGATTAGAAACTGTGGATTTCGGAAATAGTTTAGGAACTGGGATTAGGCTTCGATCTGGCCAAATCCGTTACCATTCCTAAGTATTTCTCTTATTAGTAAGTCTGTGGTATGTAGAGAAAAATTTCTACATGATTTTTTTTTTTTTTTTGAAACCATACCCTTTCAGAATCTCATCAGACATCTCATAAATAAAAAAAATTCACAACTGCTGTACTAAGAGGTGATACTATAAAACTCATGCATCTAAAACTGCAACCTTCAACCTTGATAACTAATCTTCAACAAAAAGGGAAAATAAAAAAAAAACACAAGCACCATCAGATTCACCTGGGAAACAAAGGCCAATTTTTCCATGCATCTTAACTGACTAACGAAATTTTGTTAACAAAGACATCACATACAGCTTGCCTTCAGAATCTGCATCAAGAGTTGAATCGAGAGGATTTTAATCTAAATATTCTAGCAATTCCAGTAAACTGAAAAACATAGAATCTCAAGTTAGGGATTACACAGTTAGAAACAGAAAAATATTATGCGGAACTTGCGACACAACAAACGTCAAAACAATAAACTTTCTCACACACCCACAAGAATCCCCTGATTACTCCCAGATAATATAGAGATTTTATTTAACAACCAGTGGACAAAACCATGATTTTTAAGTACTACACATAAAAACACAACAGCAAACACAAATACATAAAACAAAGACAGATAAACGAGTTCAGAAACGACCAGCCATTACTTCAGCTGGCAATATCAAACAGCTAGATGTTTTTTTTTCAAACGAAAATAAAACTAAGACGCCAAGTCCACACACGAATGTCCGTTCACATCCCACCACGGAGACGGAGCACCAGATGAAGGGTAGACTCCTTCTGGATGTTATAATCTGCCAGAGTGCGCCCATCCTCCAGCTGCTTTCCAGCGAAGATAAGCCTCTGCTGGTCAGGGGGGATCCCCTCCTTGTCCTGGATCTTGGCTTTGACATTATCAATGGTGTCAGAGCTCTCCACCTCGAGGGTAATGGTCTTCCCTGTGAGGGTCTTGACAAAGATCTGCATGCCTCCCCTCAGCCTGAGCACAAGATGGAGCGTAGACTCCTTCTGGATATTATAGTCCGCAAGGGTGCGGCCATCCTCGAGCTGCTTGCCAGCAAAGATCAACCTCTGCTGGTCCGGTGGGATCCCCTCCTTGTCCTGGATCTTGGCTTTCACATTGTCAATGGTGTCAGAGCTCTCCACCTCAAGGGTAATTGTCTTGCCAGTAAGGGTCTTCACAAAGATCTGCATGCCTCCCCTCAGCCTGAGCACAAGATGGAGCGTCGACTCCTTCTGGATGTTGTAGTCTGCAAGGGTGCGCCCATCCTCAAGCTGCTTGCCAGCAAAGATCAGCCTCTGCTGATCTGGGGGAATGCCCTCCTTGTCCTGGATCTTGGCTTTGACATTGTCAATGGTGTCAGAGCTCTCGACCTCCAGAGTGATGGTCTTGCCGGTGAGGGTCTTAACAAAGATCTGCATCCCACCACGAAGACGCAGGACTAGGTGGAGGGTCGACTCCTTCTGAATGTTGTAGTCAGCAAGGGTACGGCCATCCTCAAGCTGCTTCCCAGCAAAGATCAGCCTCTGCTGGTCAGGGGGTATACCCTCCTTGTCCTGGATTTTGGCTTTGACATTGTCGATGGTGTCAGAGCTTTCCACCTCAAGGGTGATGGTCTTGCCGGTGAGGGTCTTGACAAATATCTGCATCTGCACTAGACCAGCAGATATACTGCATTAGCAAACAATTCTAAAAAAGAAAAGTGAGATTCAAAAGACTTACTACTACACTGATCAAGTGACCTACTATGGAACGCCAAAGAATTAGAACTCGAATTTTTTTAAAAAAAATTAACAACAAAAACTAACTCCAAATTTTGAAGTGCCAGACTTTACAAGTTAACAAGAAAAACGTACCAAAACATCAACTATGAAAAAGTTGTAAAGGATTGATGAAACAATTCGGCGATCCGCCAAAGACTAGAACATAAATATAGCAATACTTGATCTAATACAATAAATTTAACTAAATAACAAATTTCAAAGAAATATAGTGACAGAAAAGAAAAATTGAAGACTTGCGTAGTACGTAAAATCTAAAAGATCACATCACCTCTACTCCAAGAGAAGAAACATAATCTCATATTACACTTTGTAAGAAAATTCAAAGATAACGTTTGATAACAGAAAAATTAATAATAGAGGCCTTTATTTTTTTTTTAGCTAATATCTAATTTATATCTAATTTAGACTACAAAAGAAACTTCACAAAATTTGGTGAGTATCCAAATCCATATGTTTGGCTGTATCTAAAGTCGGATCTTCAACGATATAAGACAAGCATATGACTTAACACGATTCAATCAAAATCAAAATATCAAATGCAAGAGAATTTTATATAACTTGATTAAAATACTACAATTAAATGATAACCTTGACAGCTATGTATACATCTAAGATCAACATATATCCAAGTATTTTCCAATAAATACGTCCATATTTAAAATCAAAAAAAAAAGAAAAAAAGAAAAAAAAACCAAGGATTTGATAACATAAAACTTCGATCTATATCATTAAAAGGTCAAAGATTAGTTCAGATCTCATACAAGACAATACTATTTCAGAACTTATTTTATTAACAAAATCCAAAGGGCCTTCCTGCTCGAGGAAGAAAAATCTACATCTAAACACACTATAGATTCAAGAATTTGGTGATCAACCTACAAGCGTAGCAACGGATCAAAGGAACCGATAAATTCTATAAATATTATTAAAAATTCCTTGATTCGATCTGATCTAAATATCTACAATAAAAGAAGTTAAAGATTCGATCAGATATAATATGTTACCAAACCTCCGATTCTATAATTTCACATCATAATAACCGTAAACAATAACCCTAGATCATACGGATCTAATTTAATCGTCGAAAAAAATTGAAAAATTACGAATCTAAGCAATAACACAAAAATCAAATCAATAACAAAACAAACTAAATATATAAAATCAAGAAATTAGAAAAGAGAGATCGAAATCTAACCTTGAAGAACGAAGAATCCCTTCACTTTGCGAATGAGAGAGAATTTGATTTGATGAGAACAAAAGGATCGAATGGGGGTACTTTTATATATGAGGTTGCCGACCAACTACATCGAACCGCAAAGGAAAGGTAAACGAACCAACCAAGGAAATTCGAACCAATGGGAGTAAGACACGTGTGCGGCGTGAACTGTAAATCCTGGGCTTTAACGGCAGACTCCGCGTCCCGTGAGGGCCGGAAAGGTCAAAGCAGGGACGCAAGTTCGGTTGCCGTTAGTTGAGCCGCTAGTCTAATCTGCCGTTTGAGATTTTTCTAGAGGAGCCTCCAACAATGGATGGTCCACAATCTTTTTTATTTTTATTTTTTGCAATTCTAAATATAAAAAAAACGATATTCTTTTCTTAGGTATTGCTTTTTTTCTACGAAAATATTGCAAGGTTAGCAAGGGGAAACACTAAATGCGCACCACACTTGACTTAGTGAGCACCATTATCCTCCATGTTGTAATCACTGTACTGTGGTGCTCACAAAGTCAAATGTGGGCGCACTTAGAATTTCCTGTTAGCAAGTTATTTCCACATTCAAATTTGTATTAACAAAAAATATATAAAAGAATTAATCCGAACGCGTTAAATATCCTGATAATACTTTAAAAAAGGTAGTCACATTTTTGTAATATTTTTGTAATAATCCAAATAAAACTTTATTTATCTCAAATTGGAGAAAAGAAATTAAGAAAGTCAGTAGTTATATTATAAGAAAAGAAATTTCAAATATGAAATGTTGTGTTAAATTGCACATCGAACTCTCAAAAGCTACTATAATTGGAAGCTTATCATTATTAAATTGGATATGTTATGGATATGTGATGGATGTTCACTAAAATAAGATGAGAACAAATAAATATATTAAAATTCTATTTTAATTCAACTAGTTTTAAACAATCCATCAATTGACACATTAAAATAAGTATAAATTAAAGAAATGATTTCTTTGGTGAACGGCTTGTTTTGAATTAGGTAGCTAACCTCAGCCCATGTTTTATTATATTGCTGATTTTGGTCCTCATAATCATTATTATTCTTTTATTTTTAAAATTAATCATCTTATTAATATTTAAGCAAACGAATATATCCATCCTTTTATTATTTGTAATGGGATTGATTAATTTATTAATTAAGTTATTAAATCATACCCTTTCTTCAGAGCTCGCCATCCGCTGCGCTCTCAGCAAATATTGTGAGAAATAACAGCATGGGCCTATTGCCACAGTTTATGGGCTTGGCGGCCCATGAACTGATCGAAGTCCATTTATCCGTTTGCAACCGCTTAGTAATAAGCTACTCATCGAGTTGCAGCGGCGGCGAGGCTGTTGCAGGTGGCGGAAGCGGTGGCGGTGCAAGAAAGACAAGTCCTTTACTCTTCCTCTATTGTTTTTGTTGGGTAACAAGTCCCCTTCTCTTACATAAAATTCGTTTTTTCCCCTTCTGTTGCTCAACTAAATTAGTTGACTTTATTTGTTAAAGTTTCTGATTTACTAGTATAAACATCTAAATATAGCGGTTCCGAACCCTAATTTTTAAAATTACTTATAAAGTTTTAATCTTTTCAGTTAGTTTTGTCTTTTATTTTTTGCCTTATTATTTTTTTTAAAAAACAAATTGCAACTATAATCAGTCTTATATGATTTGAATGAAATTTTAACGATTAACCTGCGCCATAACTGTTTGTAGAAATGTCTCAGTGATTATTATGCATTACTCTCTATAAACGCTTGTAGTTGGTGAAGCAGCAGACCTGAGGATTTGCTTAAATCTAGATTTTTAGTTTCTTCGTCTCCTTATGAAGGATAAAGAATTAGGGGGATCATATATTATGAAATGAGCCAAAAATCAAAAGGAATGAATGGAGAAGGATGATGACCGATGTGATCGATCAGGTGTGATTCTCTTTTGGTTCATGAAGTAGTGGAGATCATGGCGCAAAAAGGTAGAGATTCTGAAGATTTTCTCGAATCTTCAGTTCTTTTAGATGAAACCCAGTACGAGGAAGGCTACCGAGATGGTTACAGTGATGGTTTGGCCACAGGAAAGGAGGAAGGGAGGGAGGTGGGATTGAAGCTGGGGTTCCAAGCAGGAGAGGAGCTGGGATTCTACCGCGGATGTGTTGACGTATGGAAATTGGTGGCTCGTGTTGATCCGGCAGGATTCTCCTTATCAAAACCCATTGCCCATGTCGAAACTGAAGCGTTCTTGTCGAGGCTTCAGAAGAACATGAAGAGGATCGAGCAGCTGGGCGAGCTGGTTGACAAGTATCCGCTGTAGATTGAGGAGATTCAGCTGGAGATGATGAATGGCATCAGGCTGAAGTTTAGACGTATTTCGACAAATTTGGGGGTGAAGTTGGAGTATGAAGGGTATTGGAAATCATCAAGTGGTAGATATTTAGCTTCTAAAGAGTTGGACTTCTGCATGCAGTTCAAAAGATATATATATATATATATATATATATATATATATATATATATATATATATATATATATATATATATATATATATATGTGTGTGTGTGTGTGTGTGTGTGTGTGTGTGTGTGTGTGTGTGTGTGTGTGTTTTGTGCTATGCTTGTTTATCAACCGAGATTATTTCTGTTTTATTGGAATATATTCCATTGTTCTTTATCCGGCGATTCTCCACTTTTTTAGGTTTTAGAACCACCAAGAATCTGGTAGCTATTCTTTCATGGACTTTTTTTTTTTTTTCCGGGGGTTATTCCGTTAATTGCTCTGAAGTTATTTTCGACCATATATTGGCATGGTAAGATTGTGATTGTTTTGAGTTGTTTATATAGTTCCTGATAATTACATGTGCATGCATTTGCATTTATAGCCATGGCCCATGGGAATGAGCTCAAATAAGAAGATTGATCTTATTCTTAAAGATTTATGGAGTTTTGTGCTCAATATTTGATACTATTGCATCTCAACAATTTTTACTAAACACGAAAATCTTGCCAAGAAATTGTTGTTGAGTTATGGCAACCATTCGTCGAAAAAAATACGTTTCCAGCGGGAGAACAGGCTCAAACGGGACGATCTATATGTACGTAGATCCAGGCAAATAATTAGCTGCTAGCCTAATTAGCCTCAGCCTTCTCTTCTCTGTGCTAGTACTAGCCATAGCGTCAGCCACCGGCCGGCCTTACGAGGAGGGCTACCCATGCCGACGGGAGATGATGCATGCGGCACTCAGGGGGATGATGCATGCGGCACTCCATCCGCTGCTGCTGCCGCTCCTTCCTGAGGCACTGCCGGCCGCGAGGGATCCTGATCATACCACCGACGAAGACGAGAGAACGCGGGGGGCGCCGGAGGAGTGCTGCGCGCAGCTGAAGCAAGTGCACATGTCGAGCCGCATACACATGTGCGATGGGCAAGGTGGTGGCAAGTACTAATGCATGATCGTGTTTGAGCTCTCTTTTGTGAGAAAATAAATTAAAAATTTAATTAGTATTAGTAGTACTATAAGAGAGTACATAAGTATATATAATTAATGTAACTGATCGGTATGAACTTTGATAAATAAAATGGATGGGGGTGAAAACATATAATCTTAGACTGATGCAGTAATGACAAATACTCATATCTCCGGCAAGAATTCATCTTCTCCCCCTCATATATTCAGTTTAACTATCACGCCCCGTCTTATAGAAATAAGCATGCATATGTATCGGCAACATATTCGTATGAATATGCTAGCCAAATATGCTAAAGCATCCGACAGGATAATAAGATGAATATGCTAGCCGAATATGCTAAAGCATCCGACATGATAATTAGATTTAGTCACGGATTACTCCCTGAAAAAGAAGGATCATTGTAAATTATTCTAACTCTTATTTCACATCTGATGAGAATATTACATTCTCCCACTATTCTAACTCTTATTTTATATCCGAGAAGATTCTGTTCTAACTCTTGGCTCACATCCAATAAGACTATTAAGATTTTCTCATTTTAAGGGAGTAAGGATAACAAAATTTAAAATAATAATAAATAATATATAATTAATTATGGAAACTAAAATGTGTAGTAGTCACACTAACAGCAACCGACTCTTTTCCAATATAAAACAACTTTTAGTCTATAGTGAAATTTCAGCGCCTCCCACTATTATTAGCTAGAATTGGATTCAAAAGAATTTTTTTTTTGAATAAAAAAATCAACAAAAAATCTAGAAAATTCGCATAAAATCGCAGGTCTGAGATATGAACAAATGACAAAAAACAAATTTACCTAAAGATTGAGTGAATCTGGCGCCGAGGTTGGCGTAGGAAGAAGACTTGATGTCGAGATTCCCTTCGATCTTCCACGCTTCTTTTCTCAATTCCTCCCATCCTGATTGTTGCAACTCTAGCACCGTTGAATCCCCAATCATAATTTAATTTTTAATCTGCAGAAAATTGAAGGTTTAATCCAAAAAATTTAAAGATCATTTTTTTGGTGTATTGATCAAATTAGCAGCAGCAGCCCCAGCAACGATTCCCGCTTTTTCTCCTCTCACTTCGATCGGAGGCAAAAAAGACAATTCACTATACGTGCGCATCACGTGACCTAACCCAAGAAACCGTTAGTTTTCATAGGAGGCTTAGTGTGAGTTTCAAACTTCATGAGTAATAAATTATACACTTTCATGCTACATGGAGTTTGATTGTAATTAACCCTTTTTTTTAAGAGAAATTATCTTACTGATTACTGCTTTCATCTTAGGACCTGTTTTATTAAAGTGGGTTGCAAAGTGGGACTTTTCTAAACATTTGGTTACAGCTACAAATTTTTGCAGCTGC
The DNA here is from genome assembly GCA_036321105.1 of Dracaena cambodiana. Lineage (NCBI taxonomy): Eukaryota > Viridiplantae > Streptophyta > Magnoliopsida > Asparagales > Asparagaceae > Dracaena > Dracaena cambodiana. The sequence goes on along the minus strand of JAYEPQ010000012.1, from coordinate 2,993,306 downwards.
AAATTGAAACCGCTTATATACTTACAATAATTATAATTATGAAATATATATATATATATATATATATATATATATATATATATATATATATATATATATATATATATATATATAGACACACACGATGATTTATGGTTTTTATTTGCAAATATTACTAATAACTTTCAATACAAATACAGTAATGCATGTTATAACTTTTATTATTATAATTTTACTTATAGCAATATAAATTACAATTTGCAGTGCACTTTACAATCATTCCCTCTGCCTCCTCATCAGTTTGAGGAGGACATTTTATTTCTTCATATTTATTTATTTATTCATTCATTTATTCACAGATCAATGCTTTATACAATGCATCAGTGGGGATGAACCGTGTCTACGGGGAGCTAGCAGCATTTGCACCACCATCAAGCTCGACGCACGCAGCCATCGAGGGCACGGCCGAGCTAACAGTCTCAGCAGCCGCCCCCTCGGCACAGCAAGCTCTCTGCGCGGTGACTTTCTTGCCCTTACCATCTTTCTCGGCAACACCACTCGAATGCATGTAATTCTTCCCCTCCACCTCCACCTTCCGATCATACCAGTGGCTCAGCGAGTGCGAGCTCTTAAACAGACTGATCCAACACTCCTGTGTCTTGTAATCGATGCACAGCGGGCCGCAGCAGCACCAGTACCTCAGCATCTTGAGCTTCGGATGCTGGACTACCTTCTTCTTCTCCCGGTCCCTGTTGACGTACATCCTCGCGGATCGCAGGAGATAGCTCAGCGACAGCCTCTTCGACCAGTCCGCCCCTATGTCCACCTTCAAACCCTTGCTCGTCCTCAGGCTCGCCAACACCCACTTATCCTTCTTGTACTCGTTCTTCCCATTCTCGAAATAGGGAATGAATCCCATCGAGATCAGATCCATCGGGTTCACGAACAGATTCGGAAGCCAACGGTACAGGAGGTTGTCGTCAGGATCCTCCTTCTCACAGAACAGTTTGCTGAGGACGTCGCCTACGATGTACTCGATCTTGCGCAGCTGCCGAAGGAACATCCAGCACGAGCATCGCATGAGCGTCTTGGGTATGTCGGTCACGAAGTCGAGGGACACGAACGGAGGGTTGAAGAGGAAGGTGTCGAACTCGGCCGTGTCCACGCGGTCCTGGAGCAGGGACATGCCGACGGAGATGGTGACGGCGGCGCCCAGGGAGTGGCCGGCGATCCAGAGCTTGTGGCGGGAGCCTCGAGGGGCGGACTTGTAGCGAGGATCCTTGGTCATGAATTGCTTCACCCTGTTCCTGGCGTGGACCATTCGGTCGGTGAGCTCGACGGATCCGATGACGAAGTGGGCGTCGATGAGGGCGTCCCAGAGGTTGGCGGTGCCGCGGAAGGCGATGACGAAGGCGGGGGCTGAGGCGGCGTTCTTGGAGGTGATGTGGTCGGAGTTGGGGTTGTACTGGAAGATGGTGCCAAGGATGGGGCCAGAGGTCTTAGTGCCTTCGTACAGGTTGGAGACGCGGTCGAAGCCGTGGCCCTCCCACCATCCCCTGGCGACGCTGCGGTGGCCGTGGAAGAAGAAGGAAGTCCTTTGGGATTGAAGTAGGTACACTGAATTCACCAACGCTGCAGCTACAATTCTTCGATCCTTCTCATGCTCCCTGCATTCATACATATATGTTTTTGTATATTTGTTCAGACCTCACCATGCAAGGCTGCAGCTAACAGTTTATTTTTTTATTTTATTTTTTTACATATTCAAAATATATATATATATATATATATATATATATATATATATATATATATATATATATATATATATATATATATATATATATATATATATATATATATATATATATATATATATATATATATATATATACACACACACACACAGCGATTCAATAATTTTTCTAGAATTGATATCTCAATCTTCTTCATTTTTTTTTAACATCAAATTTCACAGATTTTGGAGTTCATTTACCCTTTCATAAAGTGAATACAAAATGTTTTATATATTACCCTTTCATTTACCCTTTACAAACCGTTAATTTGCGTCAACTTGGTGGAGAACAAAATCAAAACTAAAATCCAAAAAATTGGATATGAGTGAATCCTAAAGGGTTGAGATCATAATACACAAGAATTTTTTTTTTTAAAAAAATCACTAGATTTAGTGAAAAAAAACTACAACTCAAGTAACTTACATAAACTGTCAACTCATTTCTATTATTCTATATATACACACACATAAGAAAACGAGAAATTCAGCGGCGGTGAAGAAAGTTCCTTCACCGCCGCTTAGGTGGCCCAATGAAATTATTTCACGTGGCACCACTCAAAATAACAAATAAAAGAATATACATAACCACCCTTTGAGTAGCGTTATGGGTAATAATTTTATTGGGCCATCTAAGCGGCGATGAAGGAACTCCCTTCACCACCTATAAATTTCCTGTCTATCTCTCTCTCTTTTTCTGAGCTGGCGGCTCACCTACAGTAATATATATATATATATATATATATATATATATATATATATATATATATATATATATATATATATATATGACGTGCGCGCACACACATAGGGATTACTGAA